>DF236991.1:0-297584 GCA_000708835.1 Klebsormidium nitens | reverse complement strand
AGTGCGCAAATACTTCTAACACCTTCCACAGAAACTTCTCTCTCCAACTCACATCATACACGACCGTATCTCCGTTGTTGTAAACCGACGACACGGTTTCCACCCGGTAGCGACGCCCCGACCGCAAAACGCCCGCGTCAAGGTACGCGAAGTAACCGGTGTAAAGGCTCGGTCCGATCTCGTGCGCCCCCGGTCCGTACCAGAGGTCCAAATCGCTGAGGAAACTGTGGGCCGGGAGCGTTTGCGCCGGGGAGTCTTTGTCGACGAAAAAGATCTCCAGGGGCGTGGTTTCACCGGTTGAGAGGTCGGTGATCGTGGCGAAGTTACCGGTCGAGTTGCGCAGAGCGGCCCAGGTACCGCCCTTTGCCTCCTGCAAAAATAACAAGGTTCTAGAGATGAGGCTTCGAGTTAGAAGCATGGATCGAAACGCCTTTCAATAAAGGATTCTAAGTTGATCTCAGTTTGGTAAGGGCCGGGGAGTCTTTGACCACGAAGAAGATTCCGAGGGGCGTGGTTATACCGGTCGAGAGGTCGGTGATCGTGGTGGCGTAACCGGTAGAGTTTTTGAGGGCGGCCCACTCAGGCCCACTGGCAGGTACCGCCCTTCTTCTCCTGCCGAGAACTACGGGCAGTGAAGAAGTGCTTACTTCCTGAAATCTGACGGTCCTTGAAAACGCCCTCCGCTCTTCACCATCAATTCTCACAATTGCTGATTGTCTGGTCGACCGCACAGTAACGTTCCTCGCATTATAAAGATTCTCTCGTAATACATTCGAGGCGCGACGTGATGATCTGATCGACAGGAGAGGGAGAAGCAAAGATTTGTACTTTTCAAGGCGCTTCTCATAACTGCTTGGCGGCACACGGGACAATTGGTGATTGTCGATCTATTTGGTCGAAGAATAAAGTCAGCGTATCAGACGACCTTTTTTCTCCTCGAAGTCGATCTTTGACAAAACAAAGACGACGAACGAAAACGAGACAAGATCCGAGAAGCAGGCTGCTTACTGCTTGGCGGCCGCAGAGGGGACCGTTGATAATGTTCGTCGTCTTCCTTCTGTTCTGTTCTGTTCTGTTATGTTATGTTATCTTTTTGCGGGAAACTATCTTTTTGCGGGAAACAAAAAGGCAAAAGTCATCAAACTAAAGAATTGGGGAAGCAAGAAAAGCATAGCGAAAGCTGCTTACGGCTTGGCGGCACATGGGCAATTGGTGAGCGTGTATTTGTCTGATCAAAAGGTCAGATGTGGCGTCTTTGACAACCTTCATTTGCCCAAAACGAGTCTTCGAGGAAGATAATGAACGACACGAATCAGGTAAACAAGGAGAAAAGGGAACAGCGGAAGGAGTAGAAGCTGCTCACTGCTTGGCGGCAGACGGGGCAGTCGGTGACTGTCAGACACACGTCAAAGTCAACAACCTTCGTTCGATTCAAAACGGAAGGGCAAAAACATACAACGGAAGCCCATGAAAGCTAAGGAAAAAGGGGCAAAAAAGCACAAAGAGCCTAAGGTGGTGCTTACGGCTTGGCGGCAGACGGGGCAGTCGGTGATCGTCTGATCGATCGGGCACACGTCATCCCCGACCGTGGAAAGCTGCACCGAGCCATCGCAGCAGGCGCAGTAGAACGGGGAGCAAACCGCCCAGCAGAGGACGTCAGCCACAGTGATGATTACCGGGCGGTTCGGCCTGAAAGTACAAGTGCGGTTGGGGCGGTTAAGTTAGGTAAGTAAGTTACAGGAAATTAAAGGGTTTAGTAAGGATGGATAAGTCACAGGAAGAGGTTTAATAGGATG
The DNA here is from genome assembly GCA_000708835.1 of Klebsormidium nitens. NCBI lineage: Eukaryota > Viridiplantae > Streptophyta > Klebsormidiophyceae > Klebsormidiales > Klebsormidiaceae > Klebsormidium > Klebsormidium nitens. The sequence goes on along the minus strand of DF236991.1, from coordinate 295,788 downwards.
GATAACCAGAGACGGGTCTCGTATTTCGTCGACCGTTGACGAAATTTGGTTACTGCTCGCGCCTGGTCGTTGAACATGTGACGAGCTTCTAAACGGCCCTTTGACCGACCAGGGTTAACGCCCAAAAACCCAGCTAGTGAGTCGAGATTTGCGTTTGAGCCAGGTGGAGCCTGGTACACGATCGCGGCAGAGAGCACCTATCAAACTGAAAGCGGAGATGAAACCTACAAGCACGTACCATTCAACTCAAAGTACCAACCCCACAAATATTCCTCTCCAAAGTAAGAACCCATCGTAGTCAAACTCCTGTAAACCCGGGAAAAAACCTAACCTGAAAGTGCAGGTGCGGGCGGGAACCGGTAGGGGAAATCCATCGCCAGGGGCATCAAAGGCGGCCGTCAGATAGTAGGCTCCCGTGGCCGGTTGGAACTCCTCGCACGGGACGTTCTCGACGGTAGCCAAGGGGTTCCTGGAGAGTAAGCGGAATTCCGGTCTGGCAGAACGGAACTGGGGGTAAAGTAGATGGAGTTTGAACCATATAAGCGCCCGGAGGGGCCTGTCTAATAGTAGGCGGCCGTGGTCGGTTGGAACTTCTCGCACGGGACGTTTTCAACGGTAGCCAAGGGGTTCCTGGAGAAAGGGCGGAATTGCGGTCTGGCAGAACGCAATTGGGGGGGAACCAAACGAACCCGGTTGGGCTGCTTAAGCGCCCTGGGGGCCTGTCAAATTGTAGGCCCTCCGTCATAAAATTGTCCGGAACTCTTCGTTTTCAATGATTGTCAAGGAGGTTCCCAGAGAGAGAGCGGAATTCCGGTTTACTTGAATGGAACCGGCGGTAACTGGAACGGAGTTCGGGCTGGATAAAAGAGGTGCCCGTCAAGTAGAAGGCTCCCATGGTGGGTTGGAACCCCTCGCACGGGACGTTTTCGAAGGTAGCAAAGGGGTTCCTGGAGAGAGCGGAATTCCGGTCTGGCAGAACGGAACTGGGGGTAAACACAGACGAAGTTTGGGCTGCATAAGCAAGCAGGGGGCCTGTAAAATGGTAGGCCCTCGCAGACTGGCTGGAACTCCTCTTCCGGGACTTTGTGACAATAGCCAAGACGTTCCTGGACAGAGAGTGGAAATCCGGTCGGGCAGAGCGGAACCGAGGATAAACAAGACGGAGTTTGGCGTGGATAAGGGGGGTGCCCGTCAAACAGTAGCTTTTGTGGTCGGTCGGGATTCATTGCACAGGACGATGTTGAGGGGAGCCAAGGGGTTCCTGCAGGACCTCAGAAATTCAATTTAGCTCCAGGTCAACTGTGCTTGCTTCAAATATCGTCTTTCAAGCAGCCTTCAAGGTGGAGAAGACATAGAAGAACGTTGGTGGCTCCTATCAAGCTTTTTGTTCAGAAGAAAGGCACACTGCAGTTAGTTGGGTTTCTGAAAGCAGCCCATGTCAAATGCAGCCCATTGAAGTCATACGCAGCCCGAGCTTGGGTCTTTCGAGAAAAGCACACACAATGCTCTAGCAAGATACTGAAGCAGAGCAGGGTTTGAGAGCAGGGGGGAATCAGACGAGTATGCAGCAAAGCAAACCTGCTAAGAAATAGAGGAGAACTAGAAAGACGACTAGAGGAAGTCAACCGACCTGAGATCAGTGTTGAGCGCAGTCAAGAAGTCAAACGTGGAGGCCACCGCTTCTTCCACCACTTGTTGGGTCGCAAGCAGCTTGCGCCCTGAGTGCGCGAGGGTTGGCATTGCGTGCGCTGCTGGCAGTAGGAGAAGCAGAACTAGGATGGGGCCGGCGCTCAAATTCAGCCCACGTTTCGTTGGTGCTTGCGCCATGCTTCTCTCTCTGAGGACCCTGCAAAAGGGAAGTTGAGTCTGGGTTTTGAAGCAAAACAGGGGGACAATGTGCAGGGCCCTGAATCCTTGCCTTTCCTCAATGTCTTCAGAACTTCTGAATGTCTCCATTATATCTGCGATGCACCCAGCTTTCACCATTCTTAGAGCAAAATGTAGTTGTTGGATAGAGTACTATATTGAGAGAAGTGGACTCTGAAAGCTGTTGCATCAGGGCTCTAATTGAAGTGCATTCCATGCATGCTGCAGGCTTTCAAATGCTTCTCAACCTGACCTCCAAACTGCTCCTCAAAAATAGCACGCGTGTTGAGAAGCTATTATGCATAAAGCTCATCGACCAGAGGACAGTGGAGTGCCATAAATCTGAAGAAGTCGCAGCGTTCTGAACTTCAGTGCAAGTCGTAATTCGCCAGTCTTCACCTACCTGATATTCTAGCATGTGCAATACTTTTCAGTCATCCCCGCAACTTTTTCCAGGTCATGCTGCTATCTTCACAGCAGGAAACTTATGAGTACAGCGTGTTCATGAGAGCAAAAAGAGTCTCACAATCTCAAATCAGCGCAATGCAGTTGGTGTACAATATTACCTCCAAGTCCTGTTGATGGACATAGCAGCTTTGAGGCAATTCAATTTGCTTGCTTCTACTCACTAGCTAGCTCCAAGAAGTAGCTTTCTAGGAATGTAGCAGTAGCTAACAGCATTGGGGCAACTGCGCTGCCGGTTGGCTTCTAGCGTTTCTTGCAACAAGAGTCAAGGATGAAGCCAATGGACCCACTGACAGAAGGAATGACTGCGTGGAATGCGCAGCTATACAACCGGCGCCGGCCCAGTACTAACAATGTCAATGTTGCGCTTTACCCCCGCTTTACCTAGGCTCAACAAACATGCTAATATTGATGCTTTTCCCATATGAAGGCTCATGACCGTGACTGCCAGGTCAGCTTGATGTTAAGGCAACGTGGATGTAATGTAGGATGAATCGATCTCTTGCACTGAGATTGCGCTACTCTTACGAGGCCTTCTTCCGGATCCAATTACTAAGTTGGCCCAGGAGTCAACGTCTCGGCTGACTCATGGTTTCCAGCAAACGTTGTCCGGTCAGCTGTGCAATTGCAGCTGCCCCGTGCCCAGACGTCAGATCCTAGTATTGTAGTATACTGGAGTCTACCGTTACTGGTTCTAGAAACTCGCTGTGGTACAAACACTTGCGTAGGTACGCACCGCCGACTGGACCGGGGATTTCAACGTGGCGTCTTCTCACGTATCTGTGGAACGGCGGTTTCAACTTTGCGGTACAAACTTCACTACGCTGAGGCCCAGCCGCCCTAATCATATGTAGACAGTAGCTGGACAAGCGCGGTATGTACCTGGGGTTGGCGGGCCGGGAAAGTGGCGTGACGGTTCCTCAACTGCAGCCGTCATGAGTCGTGGGGGTCGGACCGTCGCAGGTACCAACCTGCCTAACTCCATCATGCATCTACTACGCAGAATATGCCGGTACACAATCTATACGAGTGTAGCGCGTATGCATGGTCAGCATGCTAGAAAAGCAGGGAATGGAGCTCGTTACCGTCGATTCGATGTGAGCAGCTCCTCTGAGTCGTCGATGGTATACCTTTAGGGAGCCGCTTTCTAACCGTCAGTGCAAGCTGGTGCGGCCAGCTGCGTCCAGCTGCCAGCTTGCAGCTGCCAATGAAATCTTTTGAGCTGGCACTGAGCCGAAATCTGCGTCCTGGAAAGCTTGACAAAAAGCAACTGTTGAGTACTCTGAAAACGAAAATTCAAGTATCATTCGCCGACGTTCAACGGTTTGCACTGAGCCTGCTCACACCAGGTGGCAAACTTCCAGTGCGAAGGCTTTCGAACTTGAAATCAGTACAGGTTCTCGAAATCAGCGAAAATTCCTTTCCGCGATACAGCTACTTTCCATGCCATCTAGTTGCACGGCTTTGACCTCCACTGCTTCATCTCAGCTGCTATCTACCCGCCAATCCGTTTAGACTAATAGCAGCTGCACGAGAGTGCCTGACTTTAACCTGAATGACATAATGTTCCAGCTTGTTTTTGTGCACGGTATTAAACTGAACTAGATGCAATCCAGTAGGACGCTTATGACGAATCGAAAAATGCTCAAAACGAGTCACCATGAAAATGAATACATTACCAGCTGCTAATGTTCATATTCGAGCTGACACCTCGTCTAGTTTGATGACAAATGAAACAGCAGCTTGTCAGACGCGCGTCACGATATGCATATGTAAGCAGTGGTGTTGCCGACCGTCACGGTACAGCTAAGGGCTCAGCAGCCTCCAGTATAGTCAAACCTGATTCTGCCGCGCCGTCCTCGTCAAACATGATTGAAGCTCTTCAGCAGATCATGATTGATTCTGCTTTGAGCACTCTTAATGCCCGCGGCCCAGCTTATCACACATGAGAAGCACACGGGGGCATGCGGGCCTTGTGCCCACTTCAAGATAAGGCATATGCCATGCGCCTCGACACCTGTACGAATACGTTGTAGTGGTTATACGCAATCAAAGCTTTGCAAAAACTGTTCTGAGGCCGCAGAAATTAATCAATCCAATGCACTGCAGCAACATGTCAGCTCCTCCAATTCAGCTGAGCAAGCGGGTAGAGTCAAAGTCGGAAGCAGCTCAATCCATAGATACGAATCCTCAAATCCCAATTCTCGTTCACCTCAGCACCCACTACACCCACATACATAAAGCATTAAAGGCAGCTGCCAACTCCAGCAATCCAGAGCTTTCCAACATTTTGTCGCAGTTCTCAACCCCACCGTTCCCTTTATCTCCCTTGCAACAATGGCGCGGCAATTGGTTTTGCCCTCTGTCGTAAAGCCAGCTGCGCTAGGCCCTGTTTTTGCTGCGGTGCTCCTTTTCTGCGCCCTGCTCCCCGTGCGCGCCACTTCCAGCAGGGCCCTCCTCACCAGGCCCGCTGACGTCACTCCCGACGTCAACCTCCCAGACGAGGCGGTCAGCGTGCGGAAGGCGATGTTCGACGTCACCATAGGCGATGGGACGCACCATAACCTGGCGGTGTTCGTATACGAGCTGAGTTCGCTAGACGGGGGAAGAGAGTCCCACGTATCCCATGAGTGCAAGAAGAACCAGGACGTGGCTCTGGTGAGTGGGCGATTGCGGTGGGCTTGTCGGTCTTTTCAAATCGTGTGATTCCTTGCACAAAGCTAGAGTCAAGAACTTAAGACAGAAGATTCAAAACCTCGAAGAAGATCAAAGGGAAGTTTTCCTAGTTCACTATCAGTTCAACCCTTGTCCCTCTTTGTTTGTTTTCAACATTTGTCCCTCTCCAACTAGCTCTTACCCTCCCGTCATCTTCTAGCTCTAGACACGTTTCACCTGCTGAGTATTGAAATCCCTTGTAGGTCACGCAGAATTGTTCTTGTGAAAGCGGCTTTCAGAGTTTGGGGAAGGGCCTAGCTGGCCAGTGGGGCTGAGCGCTGCATCTAGACCAGAACGGAATTTGCCATCGAATCCACGCTTGTGACGCTCGTTGCTGCCACACCTATTCAAAACCGTAGTCTTCAGGCAATACTGGTAACTTTTTATCCCGTCTGACATTGCAAAGGTGCATCGGAATCTTGTAGGGATCTCAGAACGGCAAGTATCAAGGGCTTGGCATCTCGTTGACATATAAGCGTTTGAAATGGCAGGTCCTTTTCCACGGTGCCACCTACAACCACCTGTACTGGGACACCCCCGTCAGCGTGGACAACTCCCCGCACTCGCATGCAAGGTACGTACCGTCGCTCTCTCTTTGTGAGTACCGTCACTAAGCAAACTGAAAAAGTTTTCCCGGATTCGAGACCCTGTTTCCAAGCTGATCTGCAAAATTCCACTACCTTTCGTCCGAGTCGACAAGGACACACGAGACTTTCACTTGGAAACGCGGCATCATGGTATCCTATTTCGACGCCAAACTCTTTTGCGCAGAGGTGCTGCACCAGACCAATCTTTTACAGTCGAGCAACCTTCTTATCTCCCAACCAACAAGTCCCGTCTCCCTTCGCTTAACATTGTTCCTCATTCCGGTCTTCTAATGGGAAGCCGACGTGCTTTGGCTGGGCCCTGACATCAGAATCGGATCGATCACTATCTCTGGGCCGATTTGTCGTACCGCAAGAATTCTTCGTTTTGATTGTCTTGTTTGAGTTTTTCGTTCCGTTGACGTCAGGCCTGCCCAAGCAGCTAGGGCCATTTTGTTCTCACCGCCGACATCATGGTGGGCACCCTGGAACAATAAGCTTGAGCTGGGCTTTCACATTCCGCCGGAAAGAATCCCCATTCCGTCCGCTTTGAAGAAAGCTCAGCCTCGATCCCTTCAGGTAGCTTGCGAAGCAGTGCCACTTCGTTATCAAACCGACATGTGGGCACCCCAGATCAAGAAACTCAGAACACTTTCACGTTACGCCGCAAGATAGCATGTTCTGTTTCGTTCCGCTCATCACTTTTTTCAATCAATTCTTCTGAGGTACCTCGCCAAGCAGCTTCCACTTAGTTCTTAGCGCCGACATGGTGGGCACACCGGCGTCAGAAAGCCCAGATTCATTCCCTTCAGCAGCACAAATTCATCGTCTATTCTGTTCCGTTTGAAAGAGCTCAGTTCCGTTCCGTTCAGGTACCTCGCCAAGCAGCTCGCCACCAACATGTTGAGCAATATATCCTGGAGCCAGACGCAAATCTCAGTTTATGATCATTCCCTTCTATTCGAAAGAATTCCGTTCCGTTCCGTTCAGGTACCTCGGTAAGCAGTGCTACTACGTACTCGCCGCTGACATGCGGGGCACCGAAGCTCTAAAGATCATCGCAATCCGCCGCAAAGACTCACCGTTCCGTTCCGCTTGAAAATTTCCGCTTCGCTCAGGTACCTCGCCAAGCAGTGCTACTACGTACTCGCCGCTGATCCATGCTGGGCACCGGCGAGTCAAACTTAACCCTTTCCGCTGCAAAGTATCACCGTTCCGTCTAAGGCTCCGTCCCGTTCCGTTCCGTTCAGGTACCTCGCGAAGCAGTGCTACTACGTACTCGCCGCAGACATGCTGGGCACCGGCGAGTCGGACAAACCGGACGGCTTCGCCATCGACGTTGCGGACCAGGCTCATGCCTCTGCGGACTTTATTCGGTGAGTACCGCGGAGCTGACGCGTGTCGATCAGGCAGAAAGACTGGCGCCGACTTATCTCACTTGAGCGGGCTGTGCGGCTAATCCTCATTGGGGGTCCATTAGGATCTCATTAGGACTCTAAAGCAATTTCAACAGTGTTTGCTCAGCTAAAAAGGCGGGATTGTGTTCCTCCCGCCCATTTCTATCTGAAAATTCGTTTAGTTGAGGGCGAGCGCGAGCCGATTTGCGGTATCCGCCCTAAAATTTTGGGCTTCCCTCTCATCGTGATACCTTAACCTTTTGATGCACTTTGAGACAAGCTCGGGAAGCGAAGCAAGCGCCTCAGGAAAACCAACGACGTCGGCTTTTCTACGCGCGCAGGTCCATCCAGAACAACCACAACCCCGCGCGCGCGAAGAAGGCCAAGAAGGTGATTCTCATCGGGCACAGTTTCGGCTCCATCATGAGTGACCTCATCCTGGGGACTAACCCGGGCATTGCTGACGGCTTTGTTGCGACCGGTTGGACCAACGGATACGAGCCCAACATGCCCAACTTCGAGGGGGTCTTCGGCGCCATCGATCAGCCCCCCAATACGGTGCCCTACATCACGCTGCCAAGTAAGTACATCAGATTACAGGTTTCGATTTTGGTTGGAATCTTTCAAGGGGGTCCTGAAAGGAAACAACCGCTATTCGGAACTGATTCTCTGTGGATGCGGGGACGTAGTTCTCTACCCGTTTTCGAAGATCGAGTTCTTAATCACTTGTCTTTTGCTGCTCAATTGGGTCGAGGCTTCTCTTTCCTATTCTTTCACAGACCTGCAAAATTGAACGGCAGTCTTAACCTTGGCAACCAATCCCCTTCAACTTCTCGATCTCACCTGCCTCCCATCAGTAGCGTCTGCGCCCGTTGTCTAGCTGCTACCCAGACCCTTCTGATTGGATCGATCCACGTCGATGCTTTTTCGGAGAATCAGATGACGTACCCAAACTCCAAATCGATGTTTCCCCCTCCCCCCAGCCGGCGGGCCCCCCTTCGGTGTGAACCTGCGCTCCGGGTTCTACGACGGCGTCGATCTGACCACCTTCACGGCGCCGGACCCGCACCCGACCTGGACTGACGCCATGCTGACGTACGACAGTACCAACTTGGCTGATTTCATCACCCACAAGAACGCGTTCCTCGACATCAATCCGCTGCTGGACAACCGGCGGAACAACGCCGCCAATGCGCCGGACTACATCTTCAACACCTTCCACACCCATCAGGCAAGCAGAATTGCCTTTCGGGTCAGATCCTTCCTAACAAACTGGTCAATTCATTTCGCTCCTGCCCGTTCCAATCTAGCTTGGCAAAGTTCAGCTTCCCTCATGTCTTTAGGCTTTTCATTGGTGGGATGTTTTGGATTTGGACTGGAGGTCTGATTGCAGGAGGGACAGCTCGCCGGGACGTATAAGGTTGTCAAGCAAATGCTGGCCGCGTTATCTTCGTCGCGCAGCGTGGCTTTCTGTACCTAAGTTCCCATCGTTTGAGGCCAGAGACAGACAAACTTTTAGCTCCGGGAGAGCTTCGATAAATCTCTGACAGAAGGCGGGCAGAATGATGCTTCATTCGACGTTGTAGTTTCTGGTCAACCGTCCAGGCCCGTCAGATGCTCATTTGAGATGCCTTGAATGCGCCACGATCCCATTCAAGAACTCTCGCCACAAAAAAATAAAAGATCTATGCAAGGGATTTCTTCTCATGCACAATTTACGTTCTTCCCTTCACTTTTCAGATCACGTGCCCCGTATTCATCCTCTGCGGCGAGAGCGACATCTTCGCGAACGCGGCCGGCTGCGCGGCGGGCGGCGCGTACTATCCCAACTCCGTCAGCGTGACGTCATTCGTGCAGCCCAACATCGGCCACGTGTACAACCTGCACAAGACGTGCGTGCCGGGCTGGGAGAAGATCGTGGCCTTTGTCAAGAGCATCACTTAGAAGTGACGGTTACGTGCGGGCTTACAAATTGAGCATATTGAAGGATTTCGGTTACAGTTCGTGAGAGTCAAGATAGCCAGAAATGCGTGCGTGCTTAGGAAGCACGATCTACAAAGGAGTCTGGCCGCAGTTTGTGCGAGTGTAAAGGTGCAAGATAGGCGCTTTCGAAGCGTTGTCAAATTCCTGTGCTTGCAGTGTGACATCCGGTTTGCTGAACGGTGCGTCCATCTTGCATTCGCAAACTGAGTGGCAGGCACGTCGACGCATCGCTAGCTCTAGACGCGGAAGCTGTGAGAGCGGCACGCATGCAGCTAGTGTGTATAATAATGTACAATACAACGTACTTCGGTCTTTTGAGGAGAGTGGTTGATATCAAATTGAGTGCGAAAGTTTTCAGCATGCACTGCTTGCGCTGCACTGCAGGCAGCAGGACATTGACCCGAACCACGATTGGGAGTGCGCTCCAAAATGACCAGCCCACTTTTCATTAATGATAGCGCTTGCGATCGGAAAAGAATATGATTAAGACAAGCGATTTTGGAAACCCAGGGCATGGACCATTTTGAATCCAAACACTGCATGAACCGTGCTTCCTTCCTTCCAATCAAGGGAAGTACTGCATGGGCCTCCAGATACTTGCCTTTCATGAAAGCACGCGCATTGATCAGTCGTTGAACATTTCCAATATAGTCACCGATCGACTTAGATTACAAACATATCAGAATTAGTTGCAACATACCCACCATGATGTGCTACTGGAGGATCGGAGGATCGCGCAATACACCGCTTATTGACGGCCTGACTAGGGAGCACGGTGCAGCAGTGATTTTGAAAGTATGTACATTAACATTGACCTTGATGTTGCTCGGCCAGACCCTGTCAGTGTAAAGGACCCCCTCTACAGATTTAGTAAGTCGTTCAAGCACGAAGCTGCATTTCGAAGGGAGAGCTCGACGCTTTGGTATGTTCAAGCCAAACTTAAGCTGCATACTTAAATAAGGAATACAGAACATCGATCATTAGTTCACCGTATGCTACGGGGGAAGCCGTCCCTAGCTACAGAACAATCAATAGTATTACAGGTCGGCCCAAGGTCATGTTGATGTCTCTATAGACGTTAGTGGACTATTGGTAAAACAAGTACTCTGGTGTACTAGCTCGCATACTACGGATCCAATTCAATTGATTTCCCATGATAATCTGAAGCAGCCTGTTCCAGTTGACGACGACTGAGCTCGGCCAATACATGGGCACTTCTGGAAGGCCGGATGCTCTCACTCGTACATTAGCCTCTGAAATCTCAAGCATGGGGCGCCAATTAGTTAGCTAGAATGAACGAAAAATGCCAATACTGTTGAAGATAGTGATAGTAGTGAAAAAGATAGTACGACATACCGTATGTTACACTTACACGAGTACCTACTACACCCAGATTACTTCGTTCTGTACGTACACTCTAAGGTTACGTCTGGCACATGGTGAATTCAGCGAAGCGGCTGGATCAGACATCGCTTATATATCAAGATGTTATGCAAGCTGCATACATGAGGTACATGATTCGGTGCACTGTAGATTGTGCCGTCGTCGCAGCGCCCAGGAAATGTAAACACCAAGACGGTTCTGAGCAAGGCTCCGAGCAAGTCGTGCCCAAGATCCTATTCAAAAACTTCCACGCGACATGACGCTAGCAACCCAATCGATGTAGTGAACAGTAACAGCTAGTGAACAATAAGCTGTGACGGAGACGGGTAGGGTTAGCTAGTAATAGGGGGTAATTTAGGGTGGGTACGGGTGCGGAGCGGGTAATCTTTTGGGTTGGGATTTTTATTAAGTAACCCCAAAATGCTTACGTACTGTTCACTGGGCTTGCTGTTCACTAGATTGAGAAATACGACGCCAGCGCCATTCTTGGGCTCCGAGTATCTATACGTGACTGTGGGTCTCGACTGACTGGAAGAGTCCAAGATGGCGTCACCGTACGCGTTCGGTGTACCAACCGTGTACGGTACCCGCGCGGAAAGTACCGGATATTCTCGAACCAACCGGCCGGACTCGGAAGGCCGAAGAGATCGGTAGGCCGTCCGAGTCGCATCGAATTGAAGTTGCGCACCGTACCGGGGCGGGCGGGGGCGCGGCCCGCCCGCGCAGGAGGTAACTTCGCAAGTACCATGCCTGCCGTACCAAGATAGGTACTGTAGAAACTCTGCAGTCTGGGACTAGCTAGGTCTATAAATACCATCATGATTTCAGCAGTACTTCACCAAAGCTTCATTTAGTCTCACACTCCCAGCTTTTCAGTACTCTCACCATCATCGGATCCATCCGAAGGAGGCCAATTTGAATTAAGAGAGTCCGGTCCGTTCCCCCCTCATGAGCCGCCCCAGCTAGAGCTCAACTCCAATCCAACATTACTGCCCAATCTACACTTTCCAATCCCAACCAGCGATCAGTTCCTTTCCTTTGTAACAATGGCGCGTCATTCAGACTTACAGCTCCCTTTCGGAAAGCGAGCTGCGCCGGTAGGCCCTGTTTTCGCGGTGCTGCTCGTTTTCTGCGCCCTTCTCCTGGGCCCCGCCATTTCCAGCAAGTCCCCCAAGCTCAGCAAGCCCGCTGACGTAGCCCCTGACGTCAACCTTCCGGATGAGGCGGTCAGCGAGCGCAAGGCGGTGTTTGACGTCACCATAAGCGATGGGACGCACCATAACCTAGCGGTGTTCATATACGAGCTTAGCGCGCTAGAGGGCGGAAGTGAGCCCCACGTGTCGGAGGAGTGCAAGAAGAACCAGGACGTGGCTCTGGTGAGTGGAAGAACCTCAGGCTTATATGTTGATGCCTCGAATTTGCACCCCGGGGGCCAACAATCAGAATACAAAAGCTTGAGGTTGAAAAGAAATGAGAAGGAAGAAAAGTGACTCTCAATGGGCTAAGACTGCCTTTCTGGTGCGCATATGCGCAGGTTGGCGCTGATATATATGATATTTGCTTTTAGTTTTGGGGACATTGAAGTAGCTGGTCGCGCTTTTGTGATTGGGCTGCCCTTGTTTTTGAAGAGTGACCCCGATCCTTTTCGCCCTTTAGCCCGCTTTTCTACCTGCTGGCTGGGCAAACATATGCCCAATAACACGTCAGAGACTGCTCTGGTATGTTGCTGTGCTTGACGCCTCCAGAAGGTCAAGAAAAATGTAAACCAGGCATAGAGTTTTATGGCGCCCGGGCCGCCAGTGCCCTTTAACAGCATTTCTGGTCCTCCTAAGCTGCTTCTAGTCCGCAGCTAGACAGTCGCTTGAGTCCCTTGACAGAGTCGAACAAAAAATCTTTCTAGCAACTTGGTCGGTGTTGTTTTTCAGGTTAGTTGCAGATATGAGATCTCACAAAGATACACCATGTGCGAAACAATCAGGACCCTTTCGTTTATGCGTAGCCAGCTCGGTAACAGAGCGGAAGGCTTCTATGTCAGCTCAGCTATGACCAGCTCGCTTCCTATGTGCATCATGAGCTGCTTCGAGATAATGTGTTGAGGTCGATCGAATATCCACGTTTTTCCAAGGTTCTTGACTTTTGTAGTCTTGCAGCTAAACTCCGTCACGATCACAGTGGGCTGGCAAGGCTAGCGCCTCTCATTTCATTCCTTAGGCTGTCGCCTCCAGCTGCGCTGAAAGTCTTTTTTTCTCTTTGCTACTTGGGCGATGGCCCACGAATGAAATCACTCCCCCCGGGAGAAATTTCATTAACCTCAGCTTTGACACCGGAACCTGAGAATAATGATGATTGGTTTTTCCCACTGGCAGGTCCTCTTTCACGGCGCCGCTTACAACCACAAGTACTGGGACGTACCCTTCAGCGTCGACAACTCCTCGCACTCGCTTGCAAGGTATGCATTTCCACTCTTATTGTCTCCTCTGTAAACTGTCCGAAAGATCCATATTTCAACGGCAGATATCCTACTGCCATAACGAGGTGTGAATCAGTAATCAAGCACCTCAGTCCCAGTCGACTCTTGAAACAACGTTTACTTTCGCTCAAGAGCGCTGAGCTCACTTGTTAGATTTTTGTCACGTTTTTGATAAGCAGAAAGCTAGAGGATTGTGTCGACAACACTCGAACACTTCTGTTTCGTCCCACAAGATTGAGTCCCATGATCAAGTCCCGCTCCGTTACATAAGGTTTCCATTGCGGTCTTCTCCGTCCGGCATTCCCCTCGAATCCTAGCTTTCAGGTAACAGAGGTGCTCTCGCCCGACCTCACAATGAACCTGAGCACCTAATTACTCCAATCGGATCCATCTCATCGTCAGCCCTCAAAAAAGAAATGTTCCGTTCTTGCTTGAAGAGCCCATACAATCCTCTTTGTACGTCCGTTCCGGGCTGACAGGCTCCCGTCCCGTTCCGTTCCGCTCAGGTATACTTCCTCGCTAAGCAGTGCTACTTCGTGCTCGTCGCGAACATGCTGAGCATGATCCAAGCTCCGGGCATACCATTCCGACGCACAGATTGCCCAACTGTTCCGTTCCGCTCCGTCTGAAAGAGCTCCGTTCCGTTTCGTTCAGGTACCTCGCGAAGCAGTGCTACTTCGTGCTCGCCGCGGACATGCTGGGCACCGGCGAGTCGGACAAACCGGACGGCTTTGCCATTGACGTTGCGGACCAGGCCCATGCCTCTGCGGACTTTCTCTGGTGAGTTCCGTCGAACAGATAGCCACTGGCAATTGTCAAATCAGAAATATCCTGGTACTTTGATGTTGCATCTTTTGGCATCTGCGGACATCCTCTGGTGAGTACGTACCCTCCAGACAGGCACTTAGCAGAATCAAGGCCCTGGAAGAACTTGCTTTGTTGTGCTACTTCTGATAGCCTCCGTTTAAAGGGAAACAGTCCTAATGGAAGAGATGCATCAGTATTTCGCCCTGGTCCCGGCGGAATTGGTTGCGGATTTTGGGAGCCGTTCAGGCGATTGCTGTAAAGACTACACGAGCTGCTTGGCCGAACTGAGGGCTGCTGGAGAAGTATCTGCCGAAGCTGTTTATGGATTTCCCCTAGACACCGAATTGCGCTTGCTTACTCTCAAAAATAACAAGCCTTTGAAGCGACCAAAATCTCGAGCCGTTTAACGCAGCGTTTAACGCAGGCTTCCAATTCTACAAACGACTCTCATCGTCCAACTGTTGAAGGATAATGTCTCTGCAAAAACGCCATGCACCGACGCCTCGGACGTGCGCGTGTGGGTCAATCTCTACCTTGATCCCGGCTTTCTAAGAATCCAAGAGATTGGTCTCATAGTTGCTGACGTCATCATGACGCGCGCGCAGGTCTATCCACAGCGACCACAACCCCGCGCGCGAGCGCCAGGCCGAGAAGGTGATTGTCATTGGGCACAGTTTCGGCTCCATCATGAGTCAGCTCATTCTCGGCACTAACCCGGGCATCGCCGACGGCTTCGTTGCGACCGGTTGGAGCAACGGATACGAGCCCGAAGTGCCCCACTTCGAGGACGTGTTTAACGCCGTCGACCAGCCCCCCAATTCAATGCCTTACATCACGCTGCCAAGTGAGTATAACCCACCCTATTGATTGGGCAGTCTCCTAGTGTGCTGGTGCTAAAAGACGGGCGTTTCCATTATTATCTTGAGGCCTAGGGACCATATAATCGAATGTTCAATCCCCCTAAGACCCTCATCTTTTCGATCGGCCTTCTGGCATACGAATCCACTCAAAGCAACCATTTAGCGCGCGTGGCCTTCTGAACGGCTTTTCAAAATCTCTGTTACTTTAGTATCGAGTTCCGCCCCGCACAAGCAATCAAAAATTTCACCAAAAGCTGGAATCATGCTAGCATCTTGACGATTTGTTTCAGCAAAGACGGAGAAGATAAAGCGCGTTTGGAATTCCGCGAAACTTTAACCGTCCTTCCCCTCCTCCTTTCCGTAGCCGGCGGGCCCCCCTTCGACGGCATAAACCTGCGCTCCGCTTACTACGACGGCGTCGATTCGGCAACCTTCCAGATGCCGAACCCGCACCCGACCTGGACTGACGCCATGCTGACGTACGACACCAGCAGCTTGGCGGATTACATCACCCACAAGAACGCGTTCCTCGACGCCGTTCCGCTGTTAGACAACCGGCGGAACAACGCCGCCAACGCGCCGGACTACATCTTCAACACCTTCCACACGGATCAGGCGAGTAGCAATGCTTTCCGTTCCGTTCAGATTCGCTCTTGACAAATTTTTCGCCCCTGTTCATGTTCAAGCTCCTGCGCGTTGCGGTGGTTTTCCATTGTCTTGTACTATTCTCTTGTAACTGGCCGGGATAAAACGTACCTTTCAAATTGCGCCAAACCAGACAACCTGCTGTAAAGATAAGCTGCTGCGACGCTTATTTGTGGGTCAATCGCTGTGCTTCTATCTCGAAGCCTCGAGGGAGCGCTGTTATTCTCGAAGTTCAATCGAGATGAGCACCGATATAAGGACGCACGGCGTGTTGCACTGCGGAATAGGCTGGCAGGAGTTGCAACGGTGAAACGGGGTCCGATCAAACCTTTATGTTCGACACCGAAAACATTGAAACCTTTTTGATGTGCACTGAGATGCCCCTTGATTAAAGTGCCCCTTGCCCCAACATGCATCCAAAGTTTGATCAGTCTGCCCGTCTCTCAACAGGGAAACCCTTTCAGAGCTAACTGTATACCGAACCTTTCTCTCCAGATCACGAGCCCGGTGTTCATGCTCTGCGGCGAGAACGACATCTTGGCGAACGCGGCCGGCTGCGCGGCGGGCGGCGCCTACTACCCCAACTCCGTCAGCGTGACGTCATTCGTGCAGCCCAACATCGGCCACGTGTACAACCAACACAAGACGGCCGTGCCGGGCTGGGAGAAGATCGTCGACTTTGTCAAGAGCGTCGTTCATGAGTCGATTTTGTGTACAATATAACAATGTTTAATTGTTGAGTCGATGTTGATTGCAAGTTCCTATTTGTATCGATCCGTATCCGTCAGGATATAAAAGGCAGCCCACTTTTCGGGGGTAGCTGGCTAGCAACGTCATCTTAGATATAGATTGATTTGTTTAGATTGTGTTGTGTGCCATGAAAAATCCACAAAAATCTGCTGATCGAGGTTGTTTTGCCCTCTCATTCAAAGCCAACTTTTCTGTCCACCGGCCGGCCCATGGCGCGAATGCATATGCATATGGCTTTCAACGCGTGACGCACCATACTACAAGCTACCGTCGTGGCATACATATATGAATGGTATACTGACAGGCTTATTCATGTAAGAAAGCGCGCGAGCGCGAATTTCCGGTCAGCTCTTCGCCCTGAATCGATCATTTATTTTTAAAGAAGACTGGATCCATATCTGCCGAATGCCCTCGGTGCGCATGGCGCGAACGCACTAGCGCGGCGTTCAACGTAATGTATAGTACAGTACCGGCCCGGCCTTACTATACTGAGCTATATATGAGTCACTGATACGTATACTGAGAAGCATACCGTACCGAATCGTTCATTGTAGGTATAGTAAAACAGAGCGCGCGCACGTCCCAATCATATGCAGGCGCCAGGCTTCTGTCGCGCCCATACATCTCCCTACCGATCCATCTCGCCATGCCACCGCACATGACTCAATCGCACCAAACCACGGGCATGTCAGCCACACTGCGTGCCTGACAATCCGCTCTGCTTGATGACTATCAGGACGCCTCGCTGGCAGCGCCTGAGAACCACTATCGCCAGGGCTGGTCCACCGCACTACCAGGCTGTGTAACCTGCACCTCTCCTTCTGCAATCAATCAGGGCTGCCCCACGAGCCCCTTCCACCGCGCCCGCAGCGCCTCAACTCCTGTGCTAACCGAGCACACTAACCCCAACCTCCAGCGCCTATGCGCAGCACCTGTCAGTGCCACACACCTCGCGCACAGCAGCACTGAATGCTGCAACCACAGTCCACTGACTGTGAGAGGGGCTGCCTTGTGCAGGCCCCTATTTCCCCTGCGCCTATGCTCAGCGACTTGCTGACCACCTCGCGCGCCGCTACCTCAAGCGGTAACCGCAGCACTCATTGCCGCCACCCAGTCCGCAGACTGCAACAAGGGCTGCCTTGTGCAGGCCCTTTCACCACAGCGCTCGCAGCGCTCCCCTTGGCACCTCAGTGCTAAACTCCTTCCAGGCCTGATTCACCAACTCGTGCAACCGTGATTCTTTCTTCTGTGAGGATTGACTGCGCCGCGTCCAGCGCGATCAATGCACGTCAGATCGGTTCATGAGTGTATGAATGAGGCACAAGAATTACAACCACGCCCTCGTGACGTGGAGGGAAACTAACTTGCTGGCCATCGTACAGTTTGCATAGGTTCACTGTTGCCGCCCAATCTCAAACCTTAGAGTGAACAGAAGAAAGAATGAAGCCTCTAGCTTCATTCTCTCCCCTTCTCCAACACACAGCTGTCAGGGCACAGTCTATATCACATGCCTTTACCAAACCACTAGTTAAACCACTGGGTTAACAACTAGAGCGGACATGAATCCGATGCGACACAATCTGGCATGACACTTCCATCATAAGCTTCCATCATGAATCATGAGTCAAATAATATGAGACGCTTAAGAAACTTGCAGCGTCCGTAAATCTGCTCAGCTATAATGATATACCACGAGATTCAAGCACCATCATTGCACGCGCTCGCTGGGCGGGCGGTCTGACGCGACTCTTAACAACGAATCATTCGCTCTTCTCATTTTAATTGCAAATGAATGTTGATCGGGAACCAACACAGACTAGCTTGAAGGGTTCAGGCAGATGTCAAGACTGGCGGCCGCATGCACGTGTAAGTACAATGCTGCGATGCGACCAGCCGCTTCCAAGGCCAGTAATCAGTCAATGAAGTCGATCTGGCCCCGGGAGTCAACGATGAGTAGCATCTCAACACGCAAGACCTCCGTCCATCCTGAATCCGCATTCAATATAGCTTTTTCATCGTTTGTTTCCGTTCCTTTTTTTCTATCTCCTTTTCAACCTTGCTCTGCTCCTTCTCCTGCACGACCAGCGCTCGCTCTAGCTTCTTTACTTTCCGCTTCTTCTTGTTCTTCCGAATCTGCGCCTCGTTCTTGTTCCTGCGAGTGGGAAAGCGCAGACTTTAAAATCATGAAACGGAAACGCCGTCTCGCCATTGCACTTTTGCACGACGGCCCCGAGTCTCTAAAAGCACCCCTGTGAGTCCGGCCGCAGAGCGTTACAGGGTGAAATGCCTCATGCAACACCTGAGGCAAAGGTTGAAGAGAGCAACGGAACTAAACAGCGCAATTGCCACTCCCGTTCCCTCCCGCAGCTCGACTTAAACAGTGACGGCGCTTTTGCAAGGAAAAGTACAGAACTCCAAACTTGTGGCTGTATGAGTAGCGCAAACGACTGTGCGCAAGGGCAATGATTTTGGCCTCGCTTTTCGAGGGCATTGGACCTCGTCAAGAAGCCTTCCTAGAAGCTCCCGGCGGAGCCTCTGGGCAACTTCGAACTAAACTAATCGGACCACGTGACAAAGGATCGCTGACCACTTGAAACAGGCTACACAAATCCAAAATCTGAACCGTTTCTAAACGATCAGCATCGCCTAACTCTTCGTTTTGCCCGAATCGAGGTGCATTTTTCTCTTGACCAAGCAGCCGCTCAGCAACCGTGGCAATGCTTGGATGCATACTGCCCCAGCCAACGATTTGAGACAGCAACCGAAATTCGGTCCAGGAATTCAGAATCGAGTAGTCCGCCTTGCCTCTTTCATCGAGGAAACCTTGTCACAAGGTAGCCTGGGTTTCGTTCGACCAAGCCTAAAGCTCGCAGATTCCGAAATCAGAGCAGACATGGGCTCTTACCTGCCCACCGCAAACCCCTTTCTAGTTGTGGATGCTACGACCACTCCCGCTGTTGTGGCCACCGCTTCTGTCGTGTCCATAGCTGCAATTAACCAAAATTTTACGGATTGGTTCCCTTTTGACTGAAAACAGTCGTGCTAAACGGCGCTATTCATGGCGTTCCTTGTTCTTGTGGCTGCGTCCAGAAAGTAAGACAGAGCCACGATCAAGAAAGCGGAAGCCTTTTCTTTGACTTCTTTGATTCAAGTCTTTGATTGATAGCTATGATCTCTGATTGATTCAGAGATTCAGAGATTGATTCGTTGATTCAGAGTTTGATCTTTGATTCGACATTCAATCAACACGACGTGAACGTGAAAGCAAGGCATACAACAATTTCGGGCTCGAGCATGGGCAAGAATCCTTGTGCTGAAACCTTGGGCGAGGAAGTTCGTTGGTAACTAGACAAGTCGGAGAAGGGGTTTCGAGCCATCTACCCAATAAGGTTGCGACGTACTCGAGCCAAGCGATTCGCCTCCAAAACGAAGCCTTGACGGACTTCATCGGGTTCAAAGCTGGGCCGACCAAGTTTTCCGACAAATGTCAGTGGCATACTTCAGAGGTGCCCACTCATTTGTGTTCAATCTTCAGAAATCGTATCGGTTTTATAAGCTTTTTGTTTAGTATCAAAAGGCCTAACGGCTCGTATGCATTCGCCAGTGGCTTGATGTGGAATAGGGGCGCATTTCCTTTGAACAATAGCACACCGTAGAGTGCCCTGACCAACAGTAACGAATACGTTTTTTGGCACCTGAACTTTTCCAAAAACCTTTGGCCGCAGACGGAGGTTGGCAGTGCCGTGAACGAAGCGACTCAGTCCGCTCCAAACCTAGTGCAAAAACCTCCGGTGCAACGCAAGATGCAAAGGTCCAAACACACTCAAATACAAATGCAGAAAAGAAGACCCTTCATTTTCCAGCTGTGTTAGTTCCTGCCGCTCTGTCACAACCTGCAAGAGTATCTGAATGTCAGCACACACGCTACTTTTAATCTGGAAAGAGAAGCGACGCATTCTTGCTTCGTACGGAAACGCCCAAAATGGTTATGAAACTCGTATACCTGCTTCCGCACCGCCTCCAGTCCGGTTGCTTGCATCGACCCCCTCGCTCGTGTCCATCGAGGCTGGCCCTGTGCCGCCTCTGTTTTTGCTTCGCTTTTTGCCCATAGCTTATGGCAGATGGTAACCTGGAGAAGAAAAGCAGATGGTTCTCAGAGGTGAAGCTGCTGTTCCAACATATCCAAGGAATCAAGCTAGGCACAAACTTCACTAGGAACTTTGCATCGCAGAAGCCCCCCTGAGATTTGAGGGTCCTATAGTCCGCATCAAGCTGTTCGCATGTGTTGTGACATAAGCTTTGAAAAATAACAGAAAGATTTGCATCAAGCAGTAATATAAACGCTTTTCAGTAGACCCTTAAGGTCGCCCCTTTCTTTGTATGGTCAACCCAATAATCGCACGTATCTTTGTCCAGAATTGTAAAAACTTCAAAGCACGCTGCAAAGAAACGGTGAAAAGCCTGCGACAGGTGCTCCTATCCAAAAAAGGGAGAGTAGCTTGGGGGTTGGAGTGATGCAAGGCCGGGTTTCATTTTGAGTCTGGATTTTCAGTCAGAGTGCCCAGATGTTCCGATCTTGGAACCAAGAAGCAGTTTAGGTGGATAAAATAAAAACCTCGATCCTCAATAAGTGCAACAAGCTGGAAAATGTCGACCAGATTCTCTGCAAAAGTTCTACAAGCGGCTTTCCTGGCAGGTTCAAAGTAAGCATCATATTTTCAGATAGACAAAGCCTAGCCTTTTAAAGAGACTGCGATTCTGAGCGGTGACTGCACTCACCAGGAGCTAAAACGGAATGTCAGGAAAGCCCAGCACCTATCCTTTGCAGATACACTGGGGCGGCACGGTACCAACGAACGCCCGCCTTCTTTGAGAAACAAGATGTAAAGCTGTACAAAACACTAGCTGCCGATGCCAAAGAAGCTTCTACTCGATTCAAAAATAACTAGTGGCCTAAAATTCTGCTCACAATGACTTTGCCATGTCCTGTTTCCTTTCTCTTCTTCCTCCCGCGACTCGTGTGGACCGTGTGGTGGCGTGACCAGCTGGTAACCAGGAACCATTACCACGCGTATGGAATAGCTTTATCGGATACTTCGTCGAACTCGCACATAACGTCCAAGGTCCGTTCTACGTCGATACGAAACTGTGTGTAACTACAGAAGGACGGCCTGTACTAAAAGATTAAATAGGATGCATCTTCCCCTTGGCGTCTGCACAGCAGATCGAGTCTTTTTCAAATCCCTGAAAGTTTTTCAAGTTCAACTTCAAGAAAAGCGAATTGAGAAGAAGCCTCCCTGCTGATCAAAAACAACCAGCTTCAACCAGCTGGGTGCGCCTCATAGTGGTGGCAGAAAAGATCTGAGGTCTCAAAAGACACAGGAGAATCTCTTGCAATACCTTCTCAGTGGCAGTGTAGAGCAGCCGCAGGGCGCCCGGCCTCCGAGCAGCCACACGGTGATGGAAAGGGAGAACATTGCTCGAGCACTTGTTACTTTGTGATGAGATTGCAGCTGTCTCAGATTTAAGGAGGCCAATTTGCCTTGGGTTTGGCTGTCAATCTGGCAACTAACATAAGCAACAACTAAACCGCCAGCGCAAGGTTCCCTGGAATGCACACAGACAGCATTGCGCACGACGCTGATCTAACTGAAACTCATTCACTGACTTCCAGTTCACAGAGTCAAATGGTTTACATACCAATCCTGACAGAGGGCATGTAACCACATTTCTACCAGTGCGCCCTTAGCGGCGCTTTCTCTCAATGGCTACCACTCTTCAGCGCATCGGTCAGCCGTCATTTTCCAGCCAGTCACCGTCATGTAGCTCAAGCAGCCAGGAACTAGGCGCGGCCCATCTCTCTTCGTCCTGCTATCACAGCCAAGGGCTCCGGAGGTCCTTGAGCAGAGCCGCCGATAGCTTCAGAGCAGACAAGAGCTTACGAGCCCGGGGGATAAGCAGACAAGCTGTGGCTTGCGAGGCGAGTTTGGACGGTTTGGACGAGGTCACTCTGCTGGACTATGGCGCGGGGAACGTGCGGAGTGTCCGGAATGCAATCAAACTGCTGGGGTACAAGGTCCGGGATGTCGAGAAGCCAAGTGAGTCCTCGTGTGGTTTGTTTTTTCCTGCTTCTTGTTGGGGCTGCAACTTATATGGTGCAGACCTCAAACCTTTTCAACTGTTCTTGTTAGTCAGGATCCCGTACGACCTGGGGACCTTGTAGAAACAATGTTTAGTTGCCTGCTGCGATCAGGCCCTGCATCTTTCAGAATGAAGATACTGACTTGGCTTTTAGTCTCAAGCTACTGGAACCAGCCAATCACCCTTGGCTGTCAATGTCTGCACTGCGCAGAAGCTTAGTTGTCACCGATGTCTGCAGATATGCCTCCGCACGAACCTCCTTGATATGATCCAATTGCCCTTGAACGAGAATGTCAGGGAGGAATAACAAAGAGGTGCCTTACCTTCTGTAGACAGTATTCTTGCTCCCCCCTTACGCAGGCGACATCCTCGCCGAGCGCAAGCTCATTTTCCCTGGCGTCGGTGCCTATGCCTCCGGGAGGTCCTCCCGAAGAATTCACCTCACTGCGCCTTTGACTGCGATTGTAAGGGAGATAATTAGAGAGTCTTTTCACCTCTCTGAAACATGAATCCTTTTTCTCTTCTACAGGCGACATTCTCGACGCGCGCAAGCTCATCTTCCCCGGCGTCGGCGCGTACGCCTCCGCAATGGAGGTCCTCCGGAGAAAAGATCTGATTGCCCCTGTGAAGGAGTACGTACAATCCGGCCGATCCTTCCTTGGGATCTGCCTAGGCCTACAGCTTCTGTTTGATGGGAGCGAAGAAAACGATGGAGTGGAAGGGCTGGGAATCATCCCTGGAACGGTGGCCAAGTTCGACACGGCTCTGGGGTTGCCGGTACCGCACATTGGGTGGAACGGTGCGTCGACAATTCGCACCTTCTTTTCTCTTCTCTGTTGTTTACCATCCTGTCTTTTGCTGCTTTGACTAGCCTTTTTGATGAACGTCTCTGAAAGGTGGAACTGCTGACGTGCGGACTCCCTCTATTCTGCTAAGAGTCGAAAGGTTCCATGGCCTGCTTACCTGCGCAGAGGCCTTCGAATTTCAGGTCGTCTGGCAACTTCTAGCCGATCCACAAGGAACTCGATGCTCTCTTGCGTGGCAAACTGCTTCAAGAAGTGCACACCATGAACGTCCGTCAGGCATCAGCAAATCAGACAGCCTCAAGACCTTGATATAATTCTAAAATCTAAAATTCTAGACCTTCCGTCTTTTCTCAGGCCTGAGCCAGAAGCAGGAGTCTGCAATCCTTGCCGGTGTGAATGGGCGCCACGCCTACTTTGTGCACAGTTACCGGGCCGTCGAAACGCCAGAAAACAGGGACTGGGTGTTGGCGACCAGCGAGTATGGGGGGGAGTTCGTAAGCGCTGTCAAGAAAGGCGAGGTGCGTTCCGATAATCCGTGTTTCACGGAAACAAGCAAAGCAGCACAGTCGTTTGAGGTATCCAGGCCCAGCCTTCAGTAATTACAATGTTGGATCGAGAGCGTGTTTGCTGTGAGAAAGAGTTGTGAGAGACAGAAAAGCGGAGGTCTATTCAAAGCGACGAGCGTTGACCACATCAGTCCCTTCCCTCCCGCATGTAAATGCACACCAGATGCATTTACAGGAAGGACGTCTTTGTTTTAGCGAGCATACTGCACCTCTTGCAAACCAAGATGTAGCATCCGAGGCTGGCTGTCTATTGGCCCTTCAATTACCGCGTTTCTTGTTGCCTGTGGGGTTAAATTGCGGCCAAGCCAATCCGGAATTTCTCTGGCGGGAGTGATCAAGTCCTCCCTAAGAAGGCTTTATTTTTCAAGTATCACTGCTTAAGATCAGTGGTCGAGCTAACCCGGAACCCTCAATGCAGGTCGGAGCAGTCCCGATTTTCTGGTTCAAGACTTCTGTGAAGCTCAAGAGATTCTTGTTGAGGCAAGCTAACCCGGACGCCTTTGCGCAAGTGGAAACGGTCCATGTCGGATCGGGAACAATTATGCCCAAATCACAAGCTTTTCTCAAGGTCTGAGGAATTCTGGTTAAGACTCATGGTCAAGCAGACCCGAAATCCTGTCCGCAGGTCGAAGCGGTCCAGTTTCACCCGGAGAAGAGTGGTGCAGTGGGGCTTGACATTCTGCGACGGTACCTTGGACCCAACCGCTCAGCAGCAGCAGAGGTAAGTGCATCACTTTCGTCTAATCACCAATATCAGGCCGGTCAAACAAAATTTGGGCGAAACACATTTGCATTTGGGGCAAGCGAATTTATGCGCCGTAGAGTTGACGTTCAAAGTGATTATTTCCGCGTCTGTTCCGCACGAACCCTTTTCTACTTTTCATGTCTTATCATGGCGGGCCTTTTTCAGTACGCATTGATTTTCGTCAATTGTATTCATCATAGTTAGTGTCAATTACATCACTCAAGAATCGTTGTACTCGACATGTGATTCCAGGAGTGACGGAATATGTGTGTGTATAGTATAGGCGACTTCGATTGTGGGTTGCTGAAGTACCCCGTTGACCTTTCGTGTAGAGCTAATTGTTTCGGTAGACTTATTCGCGGCAAAGATCATGAGTTCCTCGGATACGTGAACTCAGGCCGTGTGACTACCAATCGAAGGCGTAAGCTCATGTGCCGATTTTGGAAAGGTTCACAGACAGATTTCCTGAGATGGCCATTTGTAAGGTACCCATCGTCACCGGCGGACGGTTGTTGCAACTTCGAGCGGATTCAAGCTCAGATGCTAGATGCAGCTATTTGGTGGGTTTTTGACAGCTGCGTCGGCCTTCTTTTCAAGAGTGTTTTACAAAGCGTTGCAGGACGTTGAGCGGCAAGCGGAAGCTGCGAAAACGGCGCTACGGAAGCCGGCGCACGCGTTGGCCAAGCGCGTAATTGCGTGCTTGGACGTCCGAGCGAACGACAACGGGGACTTGGTCGTGACGAAGGGCGACTCGTACGACGTCCGGGAAAAGACCGACTCGCGAGAGGTGAGCTGCCACTGTTGAGAATGCGTCTTTTCAGTTTCCTAAACACGGTTAGAATCAAGGCCTGCCAACATCTTCTCTCTACAAAAACGATCCGGATGTACTCGCTGTCGTCATCTCGTCAAATCGTCGTAGTTGTCAGATCGGCGCTCGTGCTTTCGAGGGCGGGCTGGCGTCGCATACTGGCACGTTCACAGTTCAGCTAACGCGCAACGGGACGAGCTTTATCAGGGTCGATCCTTGCTTCAGGTCCCCGTTGACGCAGCCCTTTTTTCAAAGCAAAGAGATCAAAAGAAACAATGCCGAAGCAAAGGAAGATGTTGAAGAAGCGGATGTGAATCATCATTGAGTGGAAACGTATGAAGGCGGGCAATCACCCTCTCTTACTAGCTCTTCGCAGCTTCCACCGTGCATGCCTCGCCACGTGCATGCAGGGTCGTTTCTCTCTCGTCACTAGATTATAGCCCCGAAAATGGGTTTACATTTTGTAAAGGTCTGTGTCACGATCAGGAATTAGCGTTATTGCTACCAGCTGACGTTCACCAGGTCACAGGATTCGTGTCTCCGTTTCGTAGTATTCACTGCTCTGTATCGGCAATTGATCGACCGGTGGTTTGCTCATAACCCAGGTGCGTAACTTGGGCAAGCCGGTGGAGCTGGCGGGGCGCTATTTTAAGGAAGGCGCAGACGAGGTCACGTTCCTCAACATCACCGGATTCCGGGACTTTCCGCTGGCGGACATGCCCATGCTCGAGGTAAAGACCGTACAGATTTTGTCCTGTGAAGAGGAGCTTATGTACTTGCCAGTCTCCAAAGCTTTTGGGTTCGAAAGGCGCCTTCCATAGGCTTCAGACGCGGCTCCTTACTCAACGTCGAAATTCCCGGAATTTTTCGCTGGCGAATATGGCCACACTCAAGGTACTGAGAGGCAGTCCGGTCGATCTCTTTCGATTACGAGGTTACAGGTTATTGGGATATCGGCGTATATTCTTTTACGCCGATATCCCAATCGATTCTCTGATTGGTTTATTTTGCTTCGCTCTCCGCATGTCCTTGAGCGGACTTCCGAAAACGTGTTTGTGCTGCAGATGCTTGGCGGGGGTTTTCTCAAAATCACCAACATTAGAACCAGCTATCTTCTGATTCAATGTTCTGTTTGACATTGAGACAAAAACGGCCTATGCTTTTTTGCGCGTTCCACAGGTTCGGCCCCGGACGTCCGAGAACGTATTTGTGCCACTGACAGTCGCCGGGGGCATCCGCGACTTCACCGACTCCGACGAGAAGCACTACAGAGCCAAATAATTTGATGTTCTTTTTATCAATAATTCGGACCGCCATTTTCTCGTTATACTCAGGTCCTGCAGCGGACGTCCGAGAACGTGTTTGTGCCACTGACGGTCGGCGGGGGCATCCGCGACTTCACCGACTCCAACGGGAAGCACTACTCCAGCCTCGAAGTCGCTGCGGAGTACTTCCGATCGGGCGCCGACAAGATCTCCATCGGAAGCGATGCGGTCACTGCTGCGGAAGAGTATCTAAAAACGGGTGAGAAATGACTGGCTGGAATCTTGAGTTGTAGATTCCGCTGACTTGGATGTTCTAGGGCTTCTTGACCACGTTCCGTGTGTGTCCTAAATGGGGGCGATTGTGCGCGGCCGTTGGATTGTAAACAAGGCGAAAGCATAGTTCCTTTGTCTTGGGGTCCCGGAACCAGGAGAAGAGGTGACTTGTTGCGCACCGCGCAACATTTCTGGATCGCACAATTACATCTGGGCCACTCTTTTGTTTGGATAACGGCAGTGGGCAGGACTCTAACCGAGCAGATGTAAAAGTTTCACGTTAAAAGCTGGTGTCTTGAAAGCTTTTCACCGCTCCGGCCAGGAGTTACATTTCTCATACAAACGCAGGACAAGAGCGGAAGGTCCCATTTTTGTTCTATGCAGGCAAGGCAACGGACAAAATGCGCTCGAGCAGATTGCGACGTGTGCGTGGTGCGGGCCTGTGATTGCAACATTGGTCCAGTGGCGATTTGAATAATAGTGAAGCCAAAAGAAAGCAGACTCGTATAAACACTTTCCAGCTTTTGCTCTGCAGGGAAGAAGACGGGCAAAACGGCGATCGAGCAGATCTCGTACGTTTACGGCGCACAAGCGGTGGTTGTGAGCATCGACCCGCGACGGGTTTACGTGCGAGACCCGAACGAAGTGCCGTACAAAACGACGAAGCTGCGGAAGCTGGGGCCGAACGGCGAGGAGTATGCGTGGTATCAATGCACGGTAAGTGTAATTCCATTCTATGGTATGTACTTGGTCCCATAATCATTTTGCAAGTTTGACTTCGGAAAAAGAAAGTGAGAAGGTTTAAAGAGTAGCAGGAGCAGATCTCTAGTACAAGATTCAAGTACAAAACGACAAAGGTGCGGAAGCTGGGGCCGAACGAAGAAAAGAATGCGTGGAAGCAATGCTCAGTAAGTATCTCAGAGGTTCACGGTCATCTCGAAACTTTGACTTGAGAGGAAGAAAAACAGATTCTGTGAAAGTAGTCCACCGAATTAGGTTTCTTGTAGAAGGCGACCAGAAAGCTGCAAGTGGGGCTGAGACTAACAAAACGGGGCGCCTGTCCTCTGATTTCGCTTGCTTAACCCCGCTCAAGGGCGGAAACTGGTAACCGGGCACATCAACGTTGCCTTGAGTGACAAGCAGGGACGTACAGCGGCTGCCGTTGACGCTCACTATCTCAAGCGCGCAGTTTACGGCGAAATTTGGGAATGGACTCGGTACATTGCATATTTGAAACGACAGAATGGAGCGCGTGCTCTTCCTGAATTCCGCTTGCTTAACCCCCGCAGGTTAAGGGCGGTCGCGAGGGGCGGCCGATCGGCGCGTACGAGCTTGCGCAGGCGGTGGAGGCGCTGGGGGCTGGGGAGATCCTTCTCAACTGCATCGACGAAGATGGGCAAGGCGCCGGCTTTGACACCGACCTCGTGAGCGCGCTTTTGCTCTGTTTTGCTTTTTATCTTTTCTGGATGTTTACTTCGTCCTTCTCGCCGCCTTTACCTCGACTTTCTTCTGTTTTTTGCCTACTTTAGTCAGCCTCTTACCCTGCCCGTTGAAGAGAAAGAAGGACTTCGCTTCAACGCTAGCCTGAAGAGTTGGCTTTTAGCTCTTGCCATTTTATATTGTTCGCGCAATCCTTTGTGCGGTCTGATCAGGCTTCTTTGCTGCTAAAGCAAGAAACTCAGATCTGCGAGGAACCGTCCTTGCGTGTGGTAATCTGGAAGGGCTCTGCATTTCAAAGGGCTCTGCATTTCAAGATCAAATGCGGTGTGATCCAGTCAATCTGATCGCCCCATCTAACATTCACCTCCTGTTTGGTCATTCTCCTGATGGCCTGTGAGAAATTCGCAGCAAGTGCAGCATATTTTCTGCTGTGTGGTTAAAATCGCCCAGAAGCCACGCACTCAAAACGTGCACTTCAGAGGCCTGCGGCCGGGTGATAGACAGCCAAACGAGGGAGGAGAACACATAACATATAGTGTCCCTTCGTATACTGTCTGTTAGAACGATTCACGTCCTCTTTGACACTCTGCATTTGCCCCTTGTAGAAGTGAAGCTCGTCTCCGACGCGGAACTATTACGACATTCCGGGCTTCGTGTCAGCGTTTTTCTTGACACCTTTTCGCTGTTCGCTGTGCAGGTGAAGCTTGTCTCCGATGCGGTGTCAATTCCGGTCATTGCCAGCAGCGGAGCGGGCTGCCCGGAACACTTCTCTGAGGTCTTCCACAAGACGCGCGCTGCGGCTGCGCTGGCGGCCGGGATTTTCCACCGGGAAGAGGTCCCCATCCGGGCGGTAAAAGAGCACTTAGCAGAAGCGCAAGTTGAGACGCGGCTGCTATAAGCGCTTGTCAGCGCGCGGTTGCGTATGCTCTTTGGCATATTCAAACGGGGCCGGAGTAGGAAAGAGTCAGGCACAGAGCGAGCTAGGACGCGGGCGCGTTTAGGGAGCGTAGTCTTTCTGGCTTAACGATGTTCCTTTTTACGCTACGCTCCTTACTTACCTGAGAAGAACCAGATCGGAGGAATTCTCAGGCCGGGTGTTTGCGGTGTATTTCCCTGGCGCTTCTTCAACTGGCCCGCAAGCCATCCGTGCAGATTTGCCACCTCTGCTTCCCCATCATAAATACTCGCCGGTGCAAGGCATCGTACGTTGCTAACGTACGATAAAGCCGCACACACAGTTCGAAGCACAGGTCTACATCCGACTTCAAAAGTTGAGGACGACTACTACACGGCACTGGCCCGGCGTCAGATTTAGCTGGGCCGCTGAGATGAGTTGCGCTAGTAGGAACTTCTTCTAGTAGTAAGCCTAGAAGTCATGCTGGCCTGCTTTGATAGGATACCTCGGCAATCCTTCAGCGCTCGACCGGTTGTTGGTTTTTAAACGAGCCGATTACTACATGTACTAGGATTAGATTGTCCTTACGAAAGATTTGTCGATTACGATGCGAAGTTCGAGGCAAGCGTCCGCCTACGGGCGGCCAAGTACCAAGCACGCCGACCGGATGCATTTACCACAGACCCTGACTTTTGACATTGCGAAAGCTTCTTGTACGGTTGTGGTAAGTTGCAGCATCCCTTCTCCATCCAGTAAAATGTTTTCCAGAGGTATCTCTGCCCAGAGCCTTTTCTAGATGATGCCTGCGCAACGATCTAGCGCGTAATTCGTTCGAGCCGATTACTAGGACGAGGATTTGTCTTCTTATTTCTCAAGCTAGTAGCATATCGCCTGTATCAGGTGTCAGAAGCATGCCGCGCGGCCTTATCGTCGAACTAATTTAACAGAGTAAGTGCTTGCAAGCTATATAATACCTCATCGCCTGACCAGCCAGCTTCGAACTGAGACCTGTTCGGCTCGTGCATGCGGTACATCGCCGCGGCTTGCCCAAGCTTCACGGGGCTTTAAGAGGAGTGTCCACCTTCACTGGGCGATTTTCGCGTCTCGTACCGCGCCTGGTGACGTTGACGATGCGCTTCGCGCTACGCGCAGGCGCGGCTTGAAGCCGCTAGCACATGCAGGTTTGCATGGGACGTGTATCGGGCACAGCCGCAAGCATCCAGTTCTCCTGTAGATTTGATTGGTGGGTTCCTTTCCGAGATTGCCTGGAACGTGGAAAGAGAGGCCAAGTCACGGAGTGCAACGCTCTTGCTGGGTGGGCCAGCATATGCATCCCTCCTCCCGGCTCCGGCTCTGCAGTCTGTTTTCCAGAACAGCATGGCAACACAAAGAGCAGGTTGAAGAGGATAGTCTTATCAAGTTGGCCGGAGGAGCGCCCCGTTACAAACAGCTTCAAGCTTCCAACTTCTTGAAGAACGACTTTTCGATCAGCATGAGCATTAATGAGCAAGTCCGATCGAGCCCGCACGAGCAGTCCCTCATATCTTTCTGGCGCTCTCGCGCCTGAGTACTCACAGAGTAGGACACGCTGAATCAGATAAGGGGCCTATAATTTCCTCGTTGTCGGCTCAGGACTTAGCATTTCAGCATTGTAAGGAACACTGATTCTTGGCACTTCTAGACCGCTTCGTGAAGCTGCTTCGTTGTTGATTCTTCATCGCTGCAACTATGTTAAAACCGCTTTTTCGTTGGCCGGCGGCATTTCTTCTTTGCACGATATTTTCCATTCCAGCATTGTTGGGAGCACTGGCCGTAGGAGAGGAAGATTTTCCGGGGAGTGCTCTTGGGAGAAAGCTTTCGAGCGCGTCAGCTCAGCGGAGCTCCGAGCTGCTTTCTAAGGGTGAGCAGGTCCCATCGTTTTTTTGTGCTCCGTGGCTTTGATTGCAGCCAGACTTTGACCGCAGACAGGAGTTTTGTTTTAGTCTGCACAATGTCATTATTTGTCTCAGACCGCAGACCGAATTTCCATTTGCTGCGAAGGGGAAAGGAATGTGCGCGCTGCAACTTTCTCACCGCACGCACTCCCGAGCATGGCTTCTGCATATCTGGCTGGTACGAGTAGCTTGTGGACTGCTCGGTACTGTTAGAAACTCTGGCTAAAAGATGCCTATTACTTTCTTCTCGTTTGCGTTGGTTGTTGCTTTACGGCAAGCAGGATTTTGTCTCGAAGCGCTTCTACCTCAAAAGAGCTTTCTCGAACCACAAACCATCCACGGCAGCTATTGGGGTCATGGCTATTGGAATCTGTCACCAGAAGCTCTTCGGCTAAAGAACTGGCTAAAAGAACGAATCTTGTTATTCAGCAATTGTAACCCAGCATTTGCAGTCGCTTGTGTCGGAAATGATGTCAAGGTTCAGCTTGAAAGTATTCAGACTACACGTGTTCCTGTTTGATCATCATCATCATCAGGTAGTATTGAAGAATCCAGGCAATCAGTTTCTGTCCGCGTTATTATCTGCTCTCGCTGATGTCACCTTTGACTTTGCGTGATGGAGATAAGAGTCCTTTTTTCGTCTTCCGCCCGTAACATAGATACGAGGATATTTGGGCAGGGGGGGGGTGCAATTCTTAGGGTCCACTTGTAGTGCAACAGATCTTGAGAACACTTCTTCAACAGCATTTTCCTGTTTCGGGCGACCAGCGCAACAGTGTAAAGTTGAGCTGGTCGCCAAGTATCTGCCCCCTAGATAGCAGGGGGCTTGACGCTTGCGAAAGTCCACATTTTAACGGTTTGGGGTTTCTAACTATTCCTACAGCTTATAATGACGCTGCCCAGACGCGTCTTTCGTCCCGGAAGCCCAATCAATGTCCCGGTCGCTCGTTCTTCTCTGTCGGACACAGAGCCGACTTGAAAATGCCTGGATCTTCCGAGGATCCAATCGCTTTTCTACTCCTGTCAAACGCAGGGCAAGACGGCGACCAGCAGAGCCCATCGACCGCGAAAGGGTCGCCAGTCAACCGGGGACTCAAAGACGGCGACCTCAATGCGCCCAAAAACGCAACAGAGCCGAAACCTGTGCTGCCCACCAGCGTCGCTTTCCCCGGGAGCCCAACAACTGCCTCGAGGGATCCCCCCAGAAGCTCAACGACTTTCTCGGGGAATCCCCTCGGAAGCCCAACAACTCTCTTAGGAAGTCCCCCCAGAAGCCCAGCGACCTCTGTGGGGGATCCCTCCGGAAGCCCAACGACATTCTTGGGGGATCCCTCCGGCCCCTCCTTCCACCCCCTCAGACACGTGCACGCCTCGCACCTCGAGAGCGGTGCCCCGGGCCTTTTCTCACCACGGGGCCACGTGACCACGACCGGCAGACGGGTAATCACCATAGCGTATTTGCACGCGCTGCTGGAGCGGGACGCGCGCAGGTGGGAGGGTTTGGTGACATCAACGGAGGCCCCGGTGACGTCAGCACGACCGGGAAGGCGGTTGGAGGCGGCGAACGGGACCGTGGATTTGGCGCTGAATGGGAGTATTGAGACGAACGGGTGAGCAGACTCGATCTCCAACCGAAGTGCGAACCCGGATCTTATAGTCACTGGTTGTGATGCTGATGAAGGCTTTCACTTCGTGCTTGGACTGGTCAGCACTCACAGGTTTTGAGTCCATGTCATCTGCACACAAGTCGAACTTGGCCCCCATCCGCAGCGTCTCATTTACGTATGTCAAATTCAGAAAGTGCTTTTCAGCACGACCTCATATCGCAAGTCCAAGCATATTGATTGCAATTGCAATGAACCACAGAGATAGGTTCGTACTATGCTCAATAGCTGCTCCCGCATCGGGTAGGTTTAAAGTTCCACATGACTATTGGGTGGACTTCATTTACTTCATTCAAGTCGTACCCGATGGATCACCGACCGAAACTTGAGACTCGCTAAAGTCTGAGCTCACAGTTCCCAAGCTCATTTGGAAGCAAAATTATGTAAGGGGCTCCCGCTGAATTACGACCTAGTCTCCTTATTGTAGCTTTTCTCGGAGGATTTCAGGTGACCAACAGGCGATGTGTGAATCTGGCTTCTTAATCCGCTCGCATCCTTGTTCACAGAGCACGACCTGATGTTGTGCTCAGCAGTCATCCCTAATCTTCTCTGCGCTCCTGCTCTTGCCAGGCTGTATACGACAACCATTGGGATCGGCACGCCGCCACAGAACGTCAGCGTTCAGATTGACACCGGTGAGAAACCATCCTTTTTACCCCGTAAGCTCATCCAGAACGTGATCGTAAGAGCTCAGCTTCGCAATAGCGAAGTAACCCGAGAACGGCACTTTGGCAAAGTTTTCTTCCTGCTCCTGTCGTCTAAACGTCGTGAGTCCGGTCGAGTCGTGAGTTTGGGATCACGAGTAGGCCTGCTTTCTCTGAAGCAAAGCTTTTACAAAGCTTCCAACGAGAATGTTTCGCTAGACCGATACCACTTCGCGGCTTGTTCGCAACGCCGAGATGGTTTAAGATCTATATAGGCAGCAGGTTTCGCAGAAATCGAGTAGGCGCGTTCGGAGCAATGGCAAAGAGAGCTTTGGGCTAAACGCCGGAGTCAAAAACTCGTGAAGACAAAGCGGAGCATTAAAGATACAAGTTTGTACAGTTGCGAAAGCTCTGTTTTTCGACTCCCGATCTGTTTCGTCCGCAGGTTCGGACCTTCTCTGGACGCAGTGCGCGCCGTGTGACAACTGCACAATTAGCCCTCAGGTTAGGGCGTCCTTCACCCTCGGGTTACGCGTCCTTGACCCTCTGGTTAGGCGTCCCTAACCGTCAGGTCACGTGTCCTCAATCCTCAGTCTAGGCGTCCTTGGCCCCAGGCTAGGTCTCCCAACCCTCAGTCTTGGCTTTGACCCCAGGCTATGTTATCTTAACCCTCAGGTCTCGCGTCCTCAACTCTCCGTTTTGGCGTCCTTAATCCTCATGGTTAGGCGTGATTTACCTTCAAATTGGTAGTAACCATCGGGACGTTTCCTTCCCTTGCCCCGTCCGTCGCTGGGACCTTGTCATGCGCATCATTATCTAACCATCACGCTCCAGTGTTTCGGCGCTCAAACCTCAGTCAAAGCGTCACCTTTGCCGTCTGCACAAAGCGCCCCATTGCATGCTTCTTCGCTTTGGGGTCCCTGGTTTAGTGTCAGACCCTTCTCCCAATCGGGCTGCTTCAAGCGCTGCACCCTGAACAGACCATTACTTGAATGTGATTGTTTTGTCTGTTACTTCGCTTCCCAAAAGACTATGGTCCGTCACCCCGGTTGTAGCCGATCCGCTCCTTTTTGCTGAGTATATATACGTTCCTGCCAAGCCCAATCGCGTTCTCCCTTGGTACGCCTTCTCACTTGTTCGTTCTTACGTTACCTACCCCAGTCGCACACTTTCCCAACCGGCTGCGTTTTGGTACTGGAGCTTTGCTCAGGGCATATCGACCGGTCGTCGCCTTCGGGAGCGTTCCGTACGACTCTCGCTTTTTAAATTTTTCTTCGGTGCTTGTTTCATCCACCATTTTCTTCCGGTCACTTTCAGAGACCCCGACATCACATCTGTTTGCGCAGTCCCTGCCAACCTGTCGTCAACCTTCGTGACTCCCGCTGGTTCGGCACTTTCTGTTAGTTGGCTGACGTCTTTCTCCGCTCCCTCTAATAAAGGCTGGATCGTGGAAACCCTGAATCCCCTAGACTCTCAGAAGGGCCACGTCAGCACTTTCTCCGGCAGCTCCCCCCGGTTGATCCCAACCGGTCTTCCACCTTCTCGAGCTTTCAACGCGACTCGCGCTGCCTTCATGCTTTACCGGCCAATTCCGCCTCTGTCGATCTCCTGTCTACCTTTCGGTGATTCCCAACCGGAATTCGACCTTCGTGCCAGGGTTTGACGCCTTTGGTCACGGCCTGTAACCTGCCGACAAGAAAATCCCCTCTTTTTTCCAGCGCGCAGCTTCTGCCGCTGTATCCTGGTTATAAAAACCCCTTTTCTTTGACCGCAGCGTCCCCCAGTTCGTAACCTGGTTACAAGACAACCCTTCTTCTTGACCGCAGCTTCCGCCCGCCTGTAACCTGGTTACAGGAAAGTTTTTTTTCTTAGCCGCAGCTACTGTTGACAACCTGATTCTGGTATACCTTTCTTTCTAACCGCAGCTCCCCCCGGTTGATCCCAACCGATCGTCCCCCTTCGCGAGCTTTTCCTGCGACTCTTGCTTCTTCGAAAGTTGGTCTCCGTTTACTAAAAAACCTTTTAACTTCATTCTGAGAAAGTTCCAAAGGTCGTTGTGTGAAGTTTTAAACCCTGACAGATTTACAGTTCCGAAATTCTCAAAACTTACGCGAGCATATCTCCCGCAGCTGCCCCCAATTGATCCCAATGGGTCGTCCACCTTCGCGAGCCTCCCGTGCGAATCTCTTCAACAGTTGCTCTTAGCGAACTCACGCCTATTTATCCTTGGAAAGTTCCAAGCCTCACAAGGTCTTAAACACCAAAACTGACGTCAGCATTTCCCCCGCAGCTGCCCCCGGTTGATCCCAACCGGTCGTCCACCTTCGCGAGCCTCCCGTGCGACTCCCGCTGCACCGCGCTCAACGCGACTGCCCAGGGGAGCCTCGGGTGCGCGAACGTGAGCGGTAACGGCAGCGGTAACGCTCAGCCGGACTGCGGGTATATCATTATGTACGGCGACATGTCCGCGTCCGCGGGGGTGATCGTCGGGGACATGCTGACGTTGCCCAACGCGACTGGGAACGTCAGCATTGAGGCGTCGGCAATCTTTGGGTGAGTTTCGGAGAAGGCTCTTTCGTTTTTCAAAAGCTGCTGAGTGATTTGACTCGTTCGTAGTTCTCCTCCGCTTCAGGTCCTTCCGGTTCCGGTCCCGGTCCTAGTCCTGTTGTGGAGTTTTGTCATCCAGCAGATCCTAGCTGTCTTGCCTTGCTGCCACGTCAGCTACACTCCTGCTTTGGCTGACGTTCGCGTTTTCGATCGAGGTTTCGTCCTCGACTCCAATCGCCGGTCTCTGGTTGTAACACTTGCTCTCTCATCACCCGCTCTCGATCTTTATATTGTCATCGTTCCATGTTTGCGTTTTCACCATTCTGCTTGGGCTTGGAATAAGCGCGCACTAAAGCCAATGAATGGGTTCAAATCTTTCTCTTACCCGTCCAAAGCGCTTGCATGTGCGACTCAGCGGAGACTTCAAACCTGATTATCTCCGGACTGACAGACTGAATACGGCACTTTACAACCAGAATGTGTGACCAAAAGGCATTCAAATTGCACTTCATCTTATTCTGAGCTATTCAACCTAACATTGCAGGTGCGACTTAGCCGAGACGCTTAAGGTTATCACCCCTGGAATGAACGGTCTCACGGGCTTGGGGCGCGGCCCGCTTTCCTTCCCGTCCCAGCTTTACACTCATGAATGCGCGAGCAAAGACTTGAGGGAAAACTGGGTTTAACTTTCCCTCTGAGCTAACCAAGGAAATATTTTTGCAGGTGTCCCGGAATGAACGGTCTCATGGGCTTGGGGCGCGACCCGCGTTCGATCCCCTCCCAGCTTTGCACGCATGAACGGGCGACCAAATTCTTTGAGGGAAATCAGGTGTTGTTTTTCTTCTGAGCTCATAAGCCAAACAGCTTTGCAGGTGCGACGTCGCCGAGACGCCAAACCTGATCATCCCTGGAATGAATGGTCTCATGGGCCCAGGGCGCGGTCCGCTTTCAATTCCGTCCCAGCTTTACACCCTGAGATGCGCGACCAAAATCTTGGGGGAATTGATGCTTCAGTTAATTTCTTCGTTTGAGTCGACCAAGCAACCGAACCTTTTTGCAGGTGCGACTTAGCCGAGACGCCGAACCTGATCATCCCCGGAATGAACGGTTTGATGGGCCTAGGACGCGGTCCGCTTTCAATTCCCTCCCAGCTTTACGTCCAAAACGCGACGGCAGTGGACGCCTTTTCGGTCTGCCTGGCAGGGGTCGAAGGGGGTGGGGGTCTCATTTTTGGAAACACGACCCCCCCGGTGCCGCTGAACTACACGGATCTGATCGCGCCGAAAAAGATGTGAGTGCCAGCAGAAACAATTCTGAAGAATTTCGTCTCCATTCCAGAGGTGAAACAAGCTCTCTGTTTTGGAAAGAGGACCCCTCAAAGGCCGCTGAGGTGCTGCGCTTAACGCGCCAGGAAAAAAACGTGAACGGTGACAAAGTTATGATCTTTTCAGTACAGAGGCTGTAGGGTAAAGGAAGTAGTCTACTGACCAAGCGTGAACCTTTTACAGTTTCCTTGTGATCATGCTTGTGCCCAGAAAAAGGACGTCACACATGTAGCTCACCTGGCGACCAAAAAGCCCGCGTTCGAGTAACGCCGCCTTGCTTGGTGCTAAGACGGAGACCAGAGCTTTGCCCGTCTTTCTGCTAGTCGCAACGCGCCACGTGTTTCTTACGGAGCTTCTACACCATCTTTCCAGACGACGTCGTTGTCAACGATAAGAAGCTGAAGCCGCGTCTGTAGTGCTCCTGTAACGCCTCCATCATTGCATCTTTGGAGACCGCTAAACCTTCACGTATGTCAATTTCTACAGCGTGTTCTTAGACGACGCTGTGATTTCGACGTGACAAGAATAAACCTGCAACTATTGTGCTCGAGCAACGCCTTGCTGGATCGATGTCATCGGGCCACGTGTCACTTCCCTACTTTCTAGACCGTTTCCTCAAATAACGCCTTTGTCCACGAGACGAGGCTCAAGCTGTGTTCTTGCGTCTGAGCACCGCGACATCCCGCTTTTCTGCAGACGGCCGATCTCAATCCGCCACGTGTCTCTTTTGCAGCTTCTACTACAGCGCGCCGCTGGAAGACGTCTTCGTCAATGAGACGAGGCTCATATCAGCCGCTTCTGCGCCTGATCAACACATATTCCTGGACACGACTAATCGCAACCTGCCACGTGTTTCTCTTGCAGCTTCTACAGCGTTTGGTGGACAACAATCCTGTCAACGGGACGAGGCTCGATCCGCCGTTCCTGCGACTGAACAATGCGCCAGCTAATCGCAGCCTGCCACGTGTTTCTCTTGCAGCTTCTACAGCGTTTCGTTGGATGACATTCTTGTCAATGAAACGAGGCTCGATCTGCCGCTCCTGCGCCTGATTAACACGTTCCTGGACACGGGATCGACGGCCATCTCGCTTCCGTACAACGTGCAACAGGCATTCCGTGACGAGGTGCGAAATCTGAGCGGATACACTTACCGTATGATCTATCCTGGAAACCTTGTCATTCCGAACCCTCCGCGTCCTGGATCGCATCTCCGTTCGATGCAATGAAGGATAAGCTCAGTGCTGGAAAACAATGCGGTCCCGTTCTGAATCCGGTTTTTCTTAGGTTGAGGGTTTACCGGTTTCGAATCAGATCAAGAAGCGTCTGGGTTGCTGCTGCGAGTGGCGCTTTCCGGCAATTCAGGTCCGCTTCTTGGACTCCACACGTCGAAACGACTCTGGCAAACCCGTGATGTTCGAAAGTCAAGGGATATGTAGGGGGAAATGGGTGGTCGGACTCTTGTGTCGGGGTTCAAAAAGGTTGTGAGCTTCAAAATCGGGACACTGAAAGACGAGCGCTTTGACGTTGTATATTTTTCGCAGATGCTGGCCCAAGTTTCGCTTCCGCTCCTGAACCGCGTCTTCTCCGAGAACCTCGTCGGCTCCGGAGCGACCTGCTTCCAGCTGCCCCCTTCCGCGTAAGCTCCGTTCCGTTTCCGTTCCGGCTCTCTCTTGGGCGCCTCATCCGACACAATCAAACAGATTACCTTCCTGTATTGGACTTACCCCTATCTCGCTTCCCACCTCCATCGCTTTATCGCAAAGGTCCTTTCACCAGGCGCACGGATTTGAAGCGCGTTCTGAACTCAACGTGCGCTATGGCCCATTCAGACATGTGGCGTCTTTTACCGATGGCTGACGTCGTAAGCACTTCAGCGCCCTGGTCTCTTATACATGTGTTCGAGAACACGTCTAGTAGCGAAAACGCGGCCCAACTGTACAGTTTGCGGAGTGGATTATATCCCTCTTAACTCCGGTCGAGCCTGTAGAGCGGCTTCTACATTTCCGTACTCGTCAGCACGCCTTCATCTGCTTCGAAGTTCGAAAGATGTAGCTTCCGCACTTTTCACTACTTCTATCGGTGGCTCCGCTGTGTGACATTATCATGACGTCGGGTTGATTTCTTGCTGCCTCAGACTATCGGACGGCGTCCTGAACGCGAGCGCCTTCTTCCCGACCGTCCGATTCGACCTCACGGGTGCGCCGCTGCTGCTGCAGCCGGACGATTACGTCATCTTCGCGGAGAGTCAGGCAGGCCGTCGCACCCAGTCGCAATGCTGACGTCACCTTGCTTCGATCAGTTCATTGCGAGAGTCTGGACAAGGAGGGCTTGGGCTCCCGTTACCGGAAGCCCGTCTTGTCGTTCTATCAATCAATCGACGGCCCAGATTTGCTTGCCTGACGTAATTTCACCGTTGATGAAAGCGGAGGTCGGAATCGGCGCCCATGTGCTTCACACTCGGGCTCTGGCAGATGACTAGCAAGCTACAACACCAAACTCAGAAAACGAGCGTGGATTTTAGTAGTGATCGAACAAGCAGGCGGATTCAAGGGGTGCTGCCGGTGCCAACCTTTGACCTGGAAAGGGTTTGAGAAAAGGATGTCTTCATATTTTCCTTCGTATCAGCTGGTAACGCTCAAAGAAGCGTTGAGAGGGCACAACCTGTCGCGACCAAACGAGAGTCTACAAGGGCCAAGCGGCCTTGGTCGCTTCCATAGGAATTCTAACAGAAGGATACGCTATGGTGCAGGACGGGTCCATTTTGATCGGCTGCCCGCTTATGCTGAGCCAGGGCGCGCGCCAATCCTCCCTGAACAGCGTCATCATCATCGGAGGTGAGATTCTTCGCTCGACACAAGTTTGCGGTGGTCAGAAGGTTCTTAATCATCGACGCTTTTGCTGTTGATTTTTGACGTGAATTTCTGTGCTTCAACCAAGTTACCTGGTCGAGCAATCCCTGGCAAGCTGAATGAAAAATCAATTCGGAGGTGTTGAGGTGGGCTCTGTGCCAGAAGGGGCGAAACGCAATTCAGAAGTGGCACGCCATGTTCGGAAAGTTCGCGTCAGTGTATTCTGTGTTTTCTTGCGCTTATTCTGAGGCCACAATCACTTGACGGCTCAAGAAAAGACTCAACCAGCGCAGGCAAAGTCAGTCCAAAGTAGAGGATCGAAAAAGGACGTATACTTCGCAGCCGTCACTTTGCTTATTCTGTTTCCGTCTAAATGCTCGCTATCGGGCGAAAAGTCCAACTCACTTTACCATCGAAGCATCCTTTTCAAGAAAGGTTTGGGAAAGCTTTTTAGCTTGACCGCCAGCTGCAGCAGCGCCGTCTCAACGGCTATAAGTGCGCACGAGTCGCTGACGTTAGAACCCCCCTTAGTCCGTAGGAATATCATAGTAGATAAGGGTCCCTTTCAATCCCAGAAGTGAGTCGTTTTGTGGTCCAGAGCCAGAGACTCGAGATCGGGGGCTTGCTGCATTACTTGGTTGTCCGCTTTTAAGAGCAAAATGGTTTTCAAACGGGCTCAAGAAGGGCTTGCTTCTGCGCCAGGAATTGCTCGTAAGTTTGGTGACCAACAGCCAAACTTCCTTAACCATCTGCTAACCAGTGGAGTCAATGCCTCGCGCGCAGATGCCGGCATGCGGAACCACTACTTCGTCTTCGACCGGCAGGCCGACCGAGTGGGCCTCGCGCCGATCAACTGTGAGTTTCGAAGCCTCGACGTCGAATCCTTCCTACTCCGACTACTCTGCCTCCAATTCGACGAGCACTTAAAAAGGTTCTCAGTGATTGTATCGGCAGGTCTGGGCAGGAAGAGTTCTGGGTTTGCTTCCATTGACGCGTTCGCGACAACCGATGGGACTCCCTCAGAACCATATACTGATTGTAGATGCTTTACTTGTTTCATTCTATTCAGCAAAAAGGACGAATGGTTTAACTGGTAGAGTCCTGGAGAGCTCGGCCCTATGCTTATCATTCGAGTTTCCTGAGACGCCCTGCTTGGTTGCAATAATCCGAAGGCTCGTGCAAACGAGCACGCACCAAAGAGAAGAACGATCTGGTTGAGAAATGATAAAGAAAGGCCTTACGCCATACTTTCTTTCTTTTAGGAGAAGCTTCATCAACAAAGTCCACTTAAATTGGCAAATGAATTGACTTCCGGACACATAACATACATTAATCGGTAGATATGTCGCCAGTAGGTACTTCAAGAGAGCGCCTGATGCTTCCCGCTGAGATCCCCTGAACCTTCGGTGCTTGTCAGGTACCACTTTGGCGCCCCGCAACGCATCGGCGCCAGTGTCGCAAGCTTTCATCCCTGGTCTCTCGCAACCCTCGACTGCGACTCCGCTTGACTAGGTGCCAAGGAAAACGTGCGATCTCTCGGCCGGGGCCAAGAATGAAGATGCGTGATCGACTCAGACGGTTGGTGCGGACATCATGCCTGGATTTTCGGACAGTATAGTAGTCGCGCCGCCACTAGTTTGTATTGCAGAGGCTTGTCCCGGCATATTGTTGCAACCATGACCGCAAGGGATTTTTCTTTTCAACACTACACTTGACGGCGCAGCCATCCGATGGCCTTCACGGCTGGGTTCAGTAGCCTCGTGCGCAATCAATCCGAACTTCGTTATTGAACCGTCGTCAGTTGCGACATGGACGTACATGAATGACCGCCGCGCCCGACCGAATGCCTGAACCGTCTGTCGCACAATACCAACTTAGGTGGTCGATGTCAGTGTACCTATGAGTCCGACCGGCCGGGCCTAAGTGATACTATCAAAGCCTATATATGCAGCCTGGTGTATCATGCAAACCATTAGTAAGTTATATCTTAGTAGCTCACTGAACTGCTGCACGACGCGATCGTGGCAACCAGCTCTTGCCAGGCTGCATGCCTGAGCGCTGCGCCTTCAGTTCATTGTGCATCAGTGGGCCGCCGGCCGGCGCGGCTGGCCCTAATTTGACGCTTAATCAGATTCCGCTTTATATACTAGCGCATCAGTGCAGCGCCGTCATGGGTGATCCATGAATCAATGTACCGTACCGTTGTACGTAGGGATTGCATTGCACCAAAAGCTAGCTCAGTGGCTAGCTAGCTAGTTTGATTGGGTCCTCATGTCGATCATAATGATCCGACGTACACGTACAGGCCACTTCCACAAGCAACCTATGGTGGGTATCGGCGGTCTCGATCGCGCGACGGTCCGGTCACAAATTTGAATCACCGGTGTGTCGCGTCGCGACAATTACTGTACGCGGTACTGACGATCGTGCAGACCGGTACTTGAGAATCCGGTCCGAGTTCATGAATTAGAATCTGTCTGACATTCCGATCGTCAGAAACTTCCGGAGTTTCCGGCGGTACGGTACCGATCAAGTCTGACCGTACGTGAAATTTGAAAATCATGGTTTCGATCGGAAGTTCCGACTCGAACCACCCTAGAGTACCGCGGTACCTAACTTGAAAGGAGAGTGCAGAAGATGGAAACGGGAGTGTAGGGAATGGCGCTTTTTAGAAGCAAGCAATGGCGGCCAATTTGCAGCCACGATGGTGCTTCTTCCGATTTGTCCTCAACATAACAAGATGTTGGAGCTTCGAAGGAGCCTTCATGACGCTCTCCCAACATTTTTTTCTGCTTGTCAGAGGTTTTTATAAGCCTGCATATGGCTCTTCTTTGCGTGCCAATTTGATGCTCCTCTCAAAGTGTAAAACCTGACACTGTTTAAGAATCTCCTCACACTTACTTACGGCCCGGCAAAATTCTCTGAGTATTTGTACCGCCCGAGTAACATAAACCTGAGTAGCCGTGACGCGAACCGCCGGTAACACTGACGATATTCGATACGCGCTAAATCGATTTTGTGGCGGCCGGAGTCGGAATCGACTCGGCCGGTACCCACCATAGGTAGCTTGTGTTCTGGCACTTCATCGTATAAAGGCCGCACACGGCCTAGCTGGCCCGCCGGCTTATACAATTATGATATAAAGTCTAGACTCGATTATAAATCGGCACTACAGAGCTCAACTTTATAACTGACATCACGACAAGGCTTTCAATTATGCACGTACGCTACATGACATGCACAAGCCTGCAGGGCATGCGCCGGGTGCATGAATCCGACAAAGATGGCATACTAAAGGACGTCAAACTCTTCCTGGCAAGAATCATGCTATAGCACAACGCTAGTGGGAGCAGGACCAGCGTGCCTGTGGGCGCACCGAGTGCTGGCCTTTGAGTCTCAGCCCATCAGCAAAGATTCCATGAAGCGGATCATTGCCGCAGTACGTCCAGGCCAGGTACTGTGCGACAATCGCACATGAAATCTAATCTGAGGACACATTGCATGTTCGTTGTCAACGTTTTAAAAGAATCGGGCAAAACTGCAAAAA
The DNA here is from genome assembly GCA_000708835.1 of Klebsormidium nitens. NCBI lineage: Eukaryota > Viridiplantae > Streptophyta > Klebsormidiophyceae > Klebsormidiales > Klebsormidiaceae > Klebsormidium > Klebsormidium nitens. The sequence goes on along the minus strand of DF236991.1, from coordinate 252,414 downwards.
AAAGTTGGAGGCGGCCTCAAGCCTGTCTTAAACATGATCGCAAGTGGAAGTCGGGCCTAATAATATCCGCAATGATTGATGACTCACAGCTCGTAAAAGTACCACTTTGTACAGCTAGCTTTACGACATGATGCCTTTGCACCACAGCGCTTGTTATTTTCTGCCTGCTCTGTGCTATTCCCTGCTGATGCTATGCGACTTTGACTGCTGATGCAGATCCGTCTGATCGTCATTAGAGCCCTCCTTTGAAGCCCATCTTTCGAGTCGTTCTCATTGAACCTAGAAGTTAGCGATTTTGCGGCCGGGCAACGCCCGGTCTCTACAACCTGTTTGCTTAGTTTTCAACCAACTGTAGAGACGCTGGTTCAAATCAAATCCGCGCGGTTCTCGGTAAAATAAGGCGATAGTTCCAGATCTGTAACCGCTTCCCCAAAGGCAAGGGCACAGCCACCCTCCCCGTTTGCTTGAAACCAAACCGTTCGTACAAACCCTGCGCCGCCTTCTGAAACTCCGTAGTCCCCAACTTTATCTCTCCATACCCATGCTCTTCGCAGAAGGCTAACACAACCTCCAGCAAGCGCTTGCCAACCCCAAGCCCCTGGTAACTCGAATCCACCGACATGCTGCGAAGAATCGCCACGTCCCTGGCGCGAGTGACTTCTTCCACAGCAACACACCCTATGATCCTACCCATGAACACCGCGACCCACAGGTTGTTCCGCCCTGGCCTGACGTAGTTGTTCGGAATGTCCTTGAGCTTGTGCACGACCGTCTTGCTCAAATCTCTGCTCACGACTCGATTTAGGGCCCAAAACGACAGCGCAGGCAGGATGATCACTCCCGCTAGGGTCAACATCCAGCCTGCGCACACTTGCAGCACAGCAAGAACGACTAAAAGACTAGCCACATAGGAGGGGTTGTACCACAGGACTCGTGCGGCGAGCTGCCAGCCTAATGTGCTCCACAGGTTTGTTTTGACTAGGTTCTTTACATCCTTCTCCTCCCCCGCTTTGATTGGGCGTATGACGAGGCCGGTGGACCCTTCGGTCATCCTTTCCCGTCCGACGCTTCGTCCCAGCCTGGAGAGACGCACACATCCATCAGCTATGGTTTTGACTTCTTGTGTCGCATTCTTTGACTACGATCAGATCATGGTTCCGTGCATCTTTGATGTTGTAATTGTTATTTTGAGATTAGGCTCAGGTCATCCTCTCATCATCTTTGTTGTCATAAAATGGCTGAAGAAACCTGTTGTTTCTAAATTGTTGTTGGTGGTAAGTTTGTGACGCCTCGTATCTGAAATGGGCAACAAGAGACAAAGTGCCTTACAGCTCCTGATGGCGACCTCAGCAAGGCCCATTAGGACGTTCCTATTTCAACCACACAGTGTGTACTCAAAAGTATATACAGTATGGACTGTACTACACAAACAAAGCCGAGCTGCCAATCAGGCGAAGACACAGACCAGACGTAGATGTGCACAGGAGATCCTTTGACAGAACAGAACCACCACCGACTTGCACCAAAAAAATCAGATCCTTTGAACTTTAGCATCCAGTACGAGAAGCAGGTAGAAGAGCACGAACCACAGGATCTGAGAGAGAATAGAAGTTTGACCACCCTTCAAGGGAAGTCCCTACAGAAGCTGAGAACGTGCAGAAACCAATGGCTGGGACCAGCACCCATGTCTATGAAAGGCATGACAAGGATGAGGATTTGAACCATAGAACCAGCAGCTCTTGTTCAATGTGTAAAGAACTGAAGTAACAGCTAGATGACACACAAAATACCATCCCGCACCGAACCACAGAGAATCTGTACCAGCTACCAGTTTCTTCCCTGTCAAACATCATCTGTTTGCCCTCAGCAGACCAAGCGTCACCACAAAGATAGCTGCAGACTGGCGGTCCCAATCTTATATCTGAACAGATAGATCCAGACAATGCGCTCTTCCCCACAACATAGAAACTGTCCTTTCTTAGCAGGAGAAAGGTTTCCCAAAACCTGCGAATCTTACCTGTGTGTCCCAGACGCCGGAGTCTAGAACGGACTGGGACGAAGCTCCTCCTCCCCGCCCGACGCAAGCGGGAAACATCTGGTGCAAGGATGTTTTCTGCTGCCTTTGCTCTGCTTCTTCTGCTGCCTTGCGCTCTGGAGAAACTTGAGGTCAGGTTTGACTTTCAGCGACGAGCTTCTGGCAGGAGGCCATTTCAGATTTCCTCCTGTCACTGTCAGTGTCACGGTCAGCTGAGTTTCTAGAATCCCGAGCCTGCTCTGACAACAACTGTTGACATCAGTGTGATTGAGCTCAGCACGGGGCGCATTGATGCCAGCCAATTGATGCCTCTGCAATGTCAGCATTGGGCGAACATCATGTACCGACCTTGCTTAGAAACCGCAAGCAGCCCTAAGAAAATACTCGTGTAGCTGCACCAGTAAAAACCTGTACTCCAACATACAGTGTCAAGGAATGTAGGATAATATGAAAGATAGTCGGTTTGACACCACCGCTATACACCGGCAAATGGTTACGATATTGCCTTTTCCTGAGTGCAGACCTGGGCTACGGCCTATGACCTTCCAATTCCCATAGGTAGGATCTCTGACATATGGTTTCTTTTCAGTGTACCCAATCTTAGTCACAAGTAGAATCCCTTGTGACAGTCGATGCTGAGGAAACGACGAAAATTGACGGCTTGAAAGTGTTTCGGCAATCTGCTTATTGAGGGTACATTTTGCATCTTGCGCACGTAAGTCCGCTCCGGCCGGCGGGCAGCTCGGAGCCTCAGGCTGTGACAATCGAATGATTGTTTACAACCAGATCTTCGGGCACGAGGGAGGATCTGTCAGAAAAAACTATGGATGGATGTGAACCGCCGATCCGCCCATCGACGGCGTTGACGGAATCACATAGAAAGTTTGGTGCTCGTCATCATGGCGTCAGCAGACGCCAAGCCGAGCGCAGGTGTCGCTTCTCGCGGCCGCCGAACCTTCGTACCGCGGCCGGCCTCGTGAGTCGTGACCAATACCGGTACCTCAATATAGCCGGTTCTCAGACAAGGTGTCAACGCTCTTTGATTTGGCAGAGGTGTTTTGGGCCTGTTGGCAGTGACGGGTGCGGCCGCTGTGACGCCGTTCTTCTAGCTGGAGAAGCACATTCAGGGCGGCAAAATTTTGAAGGCGGCCTTCAAGGCATGCAAGGAAACCTAGGTGTACTGTAGCTAAGCCTAACTCAGTAACTGCCCTAAGTACACGCAAGCAAGGTGGCAAGGTAGACTGGGCAAGGCCCAAGGGCAAGTAGATTCTGCCCGTGCAGAAAGTGGAGTTGTGTTGCCAGCTTTGTGGCTGAGCTGATTGGGATCCACTCATTGCCGTTGTTTGCTGGGGCGCAACGCGGTTGCAGGGGCTGATGGCTGCCGCTCAGGTCGTGCAAAGCCTCCGGCGGCACTTCGATATCATCCAGGACAATGAGGACAATGCAGATGTCCTCACAGAAAACTTCATGGCCGTTGCGTCGCTGATCCCTCGCTACTGGGAGGAAGCCCTGAAGTTGAAAGCTACCAAAGAGTTGAAGGAGTCCATGAAGAGGTTTCACTGGTGCTGGATTGAGCTGCCGGAGTTTCCCCTGAGGCGGCTTGTCCCCACCGCCGCAAAAGCGCTGCAAATGCACCCAAAGAACCGAGGGTTGGTCACGATTCTAGCGGACCTGTTCGAGGACGTTTGCAAGCAGGTAATGCCGAATAAGCAGGAAGCGCTGAAGGCGGGTGTTTTGGCGGGATTTCTAGAAGCAGTCTTGCAAGTTGTTGTTGTGGGGCCTGCCGGCTTCTCTTTGCTCAGACAAGAGGAAGCCGAACTCATTGAGGGCTGCCTTCGAGCTGCCGAGATGGTCTCAATCACTCCGACCAACGGGTTCTACGACACTCCCCTCAAGGTCAAAAATGAATTCTTCGCACTCGGGAAAGCGGCCTGGAGCGACACTGAGCGACTGAGCGCGCTCCTGGAAAGGGTCCCCTGGCCGACAGAGTTCCCCAGCAGGGAGGGAGTGAACGAGCCCCTTCAGTTGCTGGCGTTTCTGCTGAGCTATCTACCGGGGCTGTCTATCGGCACCAAGCACTGCGTACAACTGCTCAAGAATTTGTCCGAGGGGTGGGAGGCGACGCTGCCGGTGAAGGACAACCCCGCATTTTTAGAGTGAGTGATGTCAGCAATTTTACAATTTTCAAACAGAATTGTGCCAGTGCACAGGGTGATGATGTCATTGTTGTGAAACACCAATAAGAGGGTGGGAGGCGACTGCTGTCGGTGCAGGACAAACCCGCATTCTTAGAGTGAGTGATGTCAGCGATCCTATGATTATCAGGAACAGAGTTGTACTGTACATAATGGTGGCGTTGCAACTCTGGTGAACATTAGTTGGAAGAATAAGAGGCGCCGCTGCCAGTACCTGGTGATTTCCCGTTCTGAGATTGCATGACAGGATCCTTTCGATGCTGGTCAGAATCTGAAAGGAAGTCAGCGACCCGCGCAATGAGCTTAACAAGTGAAAGGCTTGGTGAACTCTGACTTTCTTGACCGAAGTATTCATCTTGTCAGTCTTTCTGAAGCAGAAGCCACAGTCACATCTGTGTTTGATATCCTTCCCGGGGCGCGTAGGCGATCGAACAACAAGCCTTATGACGCGTTTTAAGTCAGACACGCAGGCCTTCACAGCATTCGTTTACCTTTGAGATTTGTGATTCTGTCCATCAAAGCTTTAACCTTCTTCAGGTTGGTACAGAAGCAACTACACAACTTGCGCACCATGCGGTCTGCCGATAAGTGACGTGGAATGGCCAACCTCATTCAATGTAACCACAACTTTTGTACTCTTCGCTTCCTAAACCATCCGAGGGCTGCTTGCAATCAGCTTTCCTAACCCTCCCCAGGTTAAGCAGCACCACATAGACATTTGGCTCGAGGAGCTGTCTGGGCTAACTGCTAACCAAGCGTTTGCTTCTCTGACCCTGCCCAACTTTTGAAACTGAGCATAAGCAACTTGCACAAGGAGCTGTCGGATAAGAAGCAGCGGTGGAGCAGAGAGGGCCTTGTCGTGGTACGGTGGAGGCGGTGCCGTTTTAGCATTTTGAGAATTAATCACAGCTTATGTCCCTAACTCATGGGCAGATCCTTGCGGCGGCTCGTAAGCGACCTGCATAAGGAGCTGGCTGACGAGAAGCCGTGGAGGGCCTAGTCTGTAGTTCGGTCGACGCGGTCCTGATTCAGCATTTTCAGGGTTAACCGCAGCTTATCTCTTGAAACTGTTTGCAGCTCCTTGCGGCAGCGCATGAGCGACCTGCATAGGAGCTTCTGACAAGAGGCAGCGGAGTGCCTCGTCAAGGGTTCAATCGATGCAGGTGCCGGTTATCCGTTCTGAGGCCTAACCGCAGCTTATGTCCCCAATCCGCGCGCAGGTTTTTGCGGCGACGCATAAGCGACCTGCACAAGGAGTTGTCTGACGAGAAGCAGCGGTGGAGCAGAGAGGGCATTGTCATAGGCATGGTCGACCTAGTGCTTTTCCAGCAAAGGATCTTACTGCTGGAAGAGATTCGTTTACTCGTCGACCGCACGCTGGACCCGTCGCTCAGGGACACAACCATCCCCTACAAACACACGTGAGTGGAAGCTTTCCAGTTCAGTTAACTTTTGGGTTTCAAAGATTCTGGTGAATCAGTGGATCCAGGGTCTTCTTAAGACCCTCTGGCTTGTTTGTTTGAGCACCGAGGAATCGTCGCATCAGAAATCGTCACCCCTCCTGATGCGAGTATTCAAGGATTCATCTACGTGTGCCCCGATTTGAAACTTTCAAGCTGACCGCGTCGTATTGCAGATTCAACACCCAGTCGGGGATTATCATCAAGTACGCCACATGAGTCTGGGACATCTTATTTCCCACCTCTGAAACCACCTCTGAAACCTCTGAAACCTCCTTTCAAGTGGGTCTTTAAGGGAGGACTTTGCAGACTTCCCCCCCTCTTCCCTCCTGTCTTACACGAAAGCTTTCTTCTTCAGAACAAAGGTTGACTCCGTTCTCCTTCCAAGAGACCAACCGCCACCGGATGGTGATTACTTTAAAATGTATGAAGGCGGTGAACAAGGTCACTGGCAAATCTGTGCAAATGCTTCGATCCTGACTTGGGCCAATTTAAAGCACATAGATCTTCCTGCACGGCGAGCTCCCTGCGTTGTTCTGCAAGACCAAAATTAACCTGGCTGTCATCATCCAAACGTTCTTGAAATCGCCAATTCTTCTGCGGTGGGATCTTCTTGCACAAAAGGCTGACCGCATCCTTCCGCGAGACCACCAACCACCCGGCCGTCATCACCCACACATTCTTTGAAAACGTTTGAGAGCGCTTAATGGCAATTTAAACTGTTGAACCTCCAATCCGCGGCGTTTGGTGCAGAGAGATCCTCTGCACAAACGGCTGACCCCGAAATTTTGCGAGACTAGCTACTACCCGGCCGTCATCACCCACAAGTACCTGAATGCCTTCGAGGGCGTTGAGACATACTCTTATCTGTAGTTGCTATTTCGTTTACACATGCAAAGATTGAATGTGTATTTCGCGCCACTCTTTCTGCAGCGAGATCTTCTTGCACGAACTGATGACCGCATCCTTCCGCCAGACCAGCAACCACCCGGCCGTCATCACCCAAATCTTTTTCATCGCCTTTGAACGCGTCGAAAGCGATTCAGTGGAGGGTCTACGGACGTCGGTTGTTGAGAGTCTGATTTCACTTATTCTCTGCAGCGAATGTTTTTGCACGAAGGGCTGACCGCGAACTTCCGCGAGACCAGCAATCACCCGGCCGTCATCACCCACGCGTTCCCCAAAGCGTTTGAGAGGGCTTCAAACCGGGTTATCTAAATTGCACAACTCTTGAATTTAAAATATGCGCCGTTTTACTGCAGCAAGATCTTCCTGCACGAAGGGCTGACCGCGGATTTCCGCGAGACAAGCAACCACCCGGCGGTCATCACCCACAAGTATTTGACGGCGAGTCCAACTTTTGTCTGTATTTCTCGGGATATTCGCAGAGGTCTCTTTGTGTATTGAGAATCTTGCTCTCTCTTTCTGGCAGCCAGATCTTCCTGCACGAAGGGCCGACCGCATCGTTCCTCAGCACCAACAAGCACCCGGCAATGATCACCCACACATTCTTTAAAACGTTTGAGAGCGCTTCAAACCGCAGTATCTAATGGGCGCAACTCTTGAATTTAAGATATGCGCCGTTTTTCTGCAGCGAGATCTTTTTGCACGAAGGGCTGACTGCGAACTTCCGCGAGACCAGCAACCACCCGACCGTCATCACCCACAAGTACCTTACGGACACCAACAACGAGCGCGGCATCGCGCGGCGGCGGAGCCACGAGCTCGCGAAGAAGCTGAAGAAGAAGCAGAAGGCGCCGCAGACGTGCGCGCGGTGCAACGTGGAGTGGCGGAACCTGGACCCGGACGTTGAAAGATATAAGAAGTGCGGGCAGTGCGCCCGGGTGCATTACTGCGGGCCGGAGGTGAGCTTTGTTCACAACCGTTCCGATGTTCACAGCTATTCTTTGTGACATTTAGATTGGAGAGTGGAAACTGCTTACGGCGTAAAAGCACCCAGTGCATCTTTGCCGGAGTCGGGTATGTTGAACAAAGCCTCTTACGATAGGACTTGTTTGGTACTTGTCAGAGGGCTGGGAGCGTAATCTGAACGGACTTAATCACGTCAACAGCAGAGCGGCAACAGACTTAGTGTGGCTTGTTATTGTACAAGAGTTGGGGGATCCAAGATGGTACATGCATCGCGCGCAGTTCTGTAAATTGATCGAGCGCACCCTTACTTGAGGATCCGAGTAACCAAGTCGAAAGCGCCCTCGCCTTCATTGTTTGCTACAGTCTTCCTAGTTGGTTTGTGAGCGTCCTGACCTAACTTGACGCGCGGAAGGAACAGCGTTGGTCTGCTGTTCTGTCGTGGTGCTCGATCGCGTGCTCCTTCTGATTCGCCGAAGTCCAGTATTTCTTAAAGGTTCCGTGCAGTTCTGCCCGGGTCACCACTTGGTTCTGCAGGTTCAGCCGGCAGATCGCAGCCCGAGTTTACAATCTTGAGCGAGCCGATTGGAATTCTTTTGAACCGTTGAGCTCGTCCTGGCCATACTTCCTGGAAAATGGCACAGGGCAGGACCGACTGATTGTTGGCTGCGAGAACACGTAAAACGGCCAACTCCAACGCTGCCCTTCATTCACGAAGTCAGTTGCTTCCGTGCAGTGCCAAAAGCTGGATTGGCCGGAGCACAAAAAGGAGTGCCGTAAGGAGGCGGCGTTGAGCCCACGAGCGGCCTCCACAGAGACCGACTGATGCACGAAGAACACGGTTGGGTCGGGCCGTGCTCGTATGCTTATGGACGTTTGACTTTGCGCGGCACTACGGGTCGAGTTCGTGTATACAGGCCAGTTAGAAATAAGTAGTGCTTAGGCGTAAAGCGGCAGCTTTGTCTTGATAAGAAACACCCTGAGGGGTTGCGGGTGTAACTTACACTACATCGCATCATTTGATGTACAGTTGCTTCGTTATGAGGGACTCTTGAGATTGCTCAAGGATCGTCCTTTCCGGATGGTGGTGAACCGCGTCGCATGTAAGAACAACCCTTTTGCAGAACGCGGCTGTGCAATAAGATGCGCTGCCATCAAGAATTTATGTGCCTTTGCTTTACAATTTGTTCGAGTCAATGCCAAGTTGAGCCTCAGGCGTGTCAAGTCCAGCTCGATTTACTCGGTTAGATCAGAGAATTGAGACGGTCGGGGCCAGCCGCCAAGTAAGGTTGGAGCATAATTGTGGCGACTTCAATCATGACAAGATGCGTCTGCGGCACCGTCCGTAACAGGTGGCAAGTTGTGAGTCCGGTCGCTCTTGAAGTACGTCAGGTTGTAATGATTTTTATGCATGTAGCTCAACATACAATGTACGGTACAAGCTTGAGTGCACGACTCATGGCGAACAATCATATCAGGCCCAAGCTTCGGAATTCAAGTGCACTCAGTGCCAGTGCATGGTCCGAAATCATTGCACATTCAACGACTCAGCTCAAAGCGTGTGCATGCGGACTGAGATCGAACCCTCGCAGATCTATTGAAGTTTGTAAACGTACACATAATCGTATACGCACCGAGTCCAGGCAAGTTGGGTCCAATTGTTCCATTAAGTACCTGCCGACGTAGGTGCCTTTATTTCCGAAGTTCTATAGCTTCTTGAGCTGATTCCTAGCTGTCGACAATTTACTGCACACGTGACTGATGCATCATGGCATGCAAGATAATACACACTGACATCATGGCGCATGGTCTGGCAACAAGTTTAAGGCTGCGCAGCCAATTCGTAAGCTACTAGTTGTCTGTGCATGAAGTACCGTCGTTAGTACAGGCCCGCCGAAGTACATGCATACAAAGTATATAGCTAGGAGATGCGAACAATTAGCGCCTACTTGTTTGCATATCCACCGTCGGATCGGGCGTTCGAGTCAAGCAATGATCCATCACGGTTATTCAGAGCGCTTTTATAACCATCATTTCACAAACTCAGAAGCCTGCCAGACGGGCTGCAGATGGAGTGACTAGGCCACGGCTCTGAGACTCCAACTCGAGACTAGACTTCAAAAGGGACGGCCGCGCTTGTCAAGAAGGCGCGTACTTATCAAAACGTGTGCCTTAAGATCCAAGGTCTTCTGACCTTAAGCCGGATAACTGCGTTCAATCTGGTTCTTCAAGTCCTCTGCAATTCTTCGGCACTTTTGTCTGAGCTCTTCGTCTGCCTTCTCCTGTTTCTCCTTCATTATCCTGATTTGTTCTCTTGCTTCTTCTTGCTCGGGGGCAGATCTTCGACCATCAATTTCCACACCTCATCCGACATACGGGATTCAAGCTCCTCGCGGTTATACGCCCTGAACAACTCCTCCTCAGTCCAGATTGCTCGTTCCCATACCTTCTCCGTTGACGGGGCAGGTTCACTGGGCTCCTGTTTCCTCAATTCCTCCGCAATTTTTCTGCATTTTTGTCTAAGCTCTTCGTCTGCCTTTTCCTCTTTCTCCTTCATTATCCTGATTCGTTCTCTTGCTTCTTCTTGCTGCTGGCCCGGGGGCAGATGTTCGACCATCGCTTCCCACTCCTCGTCCGACATACGGTATTCAAGCTCCTCACGGTTATAGGCCCTGAACAACTCCTCCTCGTCCAGATTGCTCGCTCCCATACCTTCTCTGTTGACTTAGGCTTATCAAGACTATAACGTAAGTCCTTGTCCAAGTCTTTGGCGGAAGGCCCTTCAGCTGAAGACTCGTCGTCCGACTTTGAACTACAGCAGCGCCAGTGGACGCAGCTACGAGTCCACCTTTTTGGAACCGACGTGTTTACAACTGCAGCTCGTCTATTACAGGAATTGTAAGCCAAGGGAGGGCTTTGACTTGGCCAGATAAGTGGCGCCACCCTCATGAGAGCGCTGCTGCTCATGAGGTCCTCCCAAATATTCACTCTTCTCTGTGTGTGACCTGTGGCTCACTGGCTAAAAGAAAACTAGTCCAAGCTGGGAGCTGGACAAACTGTACTTTGAAGCTGGTAATGTGCACTTGCGTACCAACCAAGCACCGCGTTGTTAAAGTCGGCCCTTGCCTGTGCCTCACTGATTTGATCAACTATGTATCTGTGTCAACAACCACGAAAGATGAGAAGAGACGCGGATGCCTCAATCTAGACCTTGCTCCTTCATCCGTGAAGCATGGACTGTTTGTCCAGGTCTGGAAACTTGTGGTGCTCTTCAGAACATGCATCAGCAGATCCCAAGCTTCTGTCAATTCAGTCAGATGAAGGGAATTACATTCAGTCCTCAAACCCAGCTTCCTTTGTAGCCTCGTCGGCTTCAGCAGTCACATTGATTCTGCACCATGCCATAGGCAACTTCCAGATTCAAACGCTACCTTACTTCTAAGTTAGCAACATGAGGCTTCAGTGCAAAGGTTTAACTGACTGTTGCAGAGCTTCCCGCAAGCAGAAGCCCCTGAAAGGCAACAGTTACTTGAACAAAAACTCAGAGCTGATCATTGAACAAACATGAACAGAAGTAATGAACAGTGATCATTTGCAGAACGATGTGTGCTTGAAGTACACTACTAATGCTCTGAAGAAGGCAATGGAAAGCAGCTAAATGAAGCAGATAGAAGTGTGTAGTACGTGTACACACCCTTGTCGAGCAGTTGAATGTCAAAGCAATTCAAGTCAGCATTTAGAGACCGTTCTGTAAAAGCCAACTTCTAGCAAAAAGGAAAATGCTTTTGTAAGCACTGATACTTTATGTTTGCCAGCAGACTTACTCGTATCCAGCACGGCAGCCTCGCTGCAATCCTCCAAGTTGCCAAAGCGCTAGACCAGCAGGCCAGCGCAGAGAGTTGTCTCAGCACTTCTGCATTCGAGGAACCACTCTGCAGGCAGCATTGCGAAGTACTTGAGAAAGCTGAAGATTAAGCAGTAAGTGCAGAAGATTAAGCAGTAAGCCGCCTTTTCACAAAGTCCAGCTCAGACTTTTGAGCTGGCAAACAGCGCTAGTACCACAGTTGAGGCGCTGATCAATAGCAACCTTGGGGACCTTGAGATTGGTCGCCAGAGGTGCCGGGCGAATTGCACCGGTGTTGAAAGTTCGGTGACCCGCTTTGGACCAAAGGAATCTGGGCTGGTTCGACACTGCATAAAAAAGCGGCTGCCGTTTCCTTGAAATGACCTGCTCGTTGGCGACCGCCGTCGTCGCTCTGTAGACTCTCCGACCAGCATCTTTTCGACCAGAACTTCAAGTTCAAGCTATCTAGAGTTTGGTCAAGGCCCAGGACGCTTTCGATCATCGACCCTGTGGGTTTGAGCGGCATGGCCTTGGCAAACCCCACCAAGAACCGGCCTCCCTTATACAAGTTATAGGAAGCTGAAAGGAAAGAGACAAGCTGATTGGCATTGGAGAAAGGGCAATCAGCTAGCTTCGCACCAGTCAGTTGCCGCTAGTTCTCTCCTCCCTCTGCGCAACCAATAAGTCCTATAGCAGCATCACATAGTTTCTCAATTGTCCTCCATGCACGACGTTCTGCATTTTCCTGCATTATGGATTGGAACGGCAAACCACCCGATCATGAGACGGCCGATGTCGAGGCGCCCCCCCCCAAGCGCAAGCACTACGTGCTCGTAGTCCACGGAACGTTTAACGCGCCGAAACAGGGGCCTGGAGGGGAGTTTCTAGACCTGCATCAGAAATGGTGGGCCCCAGGCGGAGCCACGAGAAGCGGGCTCCCATTCTGCGAGAAGTTGAGAGAAGCGCTCGACAAGAATGTTACGCAAGGGCGCGGGGGGATCCCTGGGGATGCAGTCTGGGGGGACATTTCTGATCCAGATATTGAGGAGGTCACTGAGCCCTTCTTTTGGGCGGCGAAGAACTCGGATGCAAGCCGAGAAGAAGGCGCGCAAAAACTGGCGGAGCGGATTATGAAGATCAGAAAAGCGCAGCCGGGGGCGCTTGTGCATTTGATCGCGCACAGCCACGGCGGAAACGTCGTGCTGAGGGCGGTTGAAATTATTCTTGGTGAGATCGGGGAGGAGGGCGTCAAGCAGGTCTTTGTTGGTGTAAAGAAGCCCTCATGTTGGAGGTGGCTCTGCAGTAGCTCCCGCACGGCGGCAGCAAATCGAATGGCGGCGATTTCGGACGGTCCGAAAACGGGCGTTGTTGCCGAGTTTCTGGAAGGGTTTGGGGGTGAACTAGCGGAGCAACTGAGCCCCCTCGACCAGGATGATCTCGTGCGAATGCACTACCCGTCTCTCTCCGACGCAAACCCCTTGGGGCGGTTAGTCTTCCTCGGAACCCCCTTCCTGACCAAACGCGAGACGCCGAACCCGGAATCGACGATTGCAGCGCTTTGGTTTGCTACAATCATGCTGACGAGTTGGGGGATCAGTCTCAGCATTACTGGCTGGAATGACAGCAGAGCGTGGCACATTGTCGGCTATCTCTGTGTGGTCCTCGGGTTCTGCATGGCAATCTTCCTGGACACGTTTCAGGTAAGCTCTGGAACCTGTTATGGCATTCCCGTGCCAACCTTGTCAAGACATTCTTTTGTTGGGTTTCTACGGAGAACGCACATGAAAAGCGCTGAATGGTCATTGTGTTCTGTAAAGAGTTCCGAGTTAGCGCAGCTGCCTGGTGTCTTGATTAGTTTGGCAAGCCGCAAAAGTCCAAGGAGCACGTTGCGGTTCTCTTCTGAGCGGAGAGCTCTGAGAACATTTAGAAACTGCTAGGGTGTGCAATCGGAACGTCTTGTCAAAGGGGCACTTACAAGGTCTGGTGGACAAAGAAGCTCATGTGAAACATTTGGATCAGGAGACTGTTCGCTTCTCGAGGATCAGAGACTGGTTGAAACCAGAAGAAAGGGCGAGAAGAAGCATCTCCGTCGGTGTTGATAGGGCCCTGTCGAATCCACCCGTTTGACAAGCCAGTGCCTCTTTGGACAAAGTCAGAGTCACTAAAAAGGGCTGTAAACTGCTGCTTGGTAACCGTGCTAATATGAGGAAGCGGCGCACTCCTGATATCCCTCAGTCAAGATTGAAAAAGCACCCCTTTATGGAGAATTTTGGATTTTGACCTCCCTCTCTATGCTGCTGTTGAAGTGACCAGTGTGCACAGAGACAACTAGAGGGGCGGTTTGTCCTAAGCTGTTGTTGAAATGACCAATGGCACCGAGACAACTAGAGAGGGGGCAAACCAAAATCAGATGATCTCTCGTTTGCAGGGGAAGATCGACCCACTCAAACCTTACCGGCCCAACGCGCACGTCGCGGGAAACATTTACCATCTGACGAAACAGCCATGGTCTGCCGAGATGGCGGTCCTCGTTGTGCATTCCGGAATTCTGGACGAAGCAAACTTCGCCCTCCGGAGCACGGCACCGCTCGTAAGGGTCGATGCCTTTTCGTTCTACTTTCTGCCCTTTCTTTCCTTTTCCCCAGCTTGTGACAGCTTTTCGTTCTTTCCTTTCCTCGGATTTTGAACCGGACAGAAATGCAAGCGCGGCTGGTTTGATCAGCCTCCCAGACTTGCTGCAAACCCGACCTTTCTTACCCGTTTTGATTTCTTCGAATGGTGCACAGCATCTAAGGACTAGTGATTTTGAAGCAGTGAAGGCTCGAAGTCCAGTTATTCGGTTCGGCCATCAAGTGTTGAAAGCTTCTCGCTATCAAGACCTCTTGTTTCTCCCCTCCTTTTCGCATCAGACACTCTCAGCGGCTGATCTGTGCATCAAGGACGGCTTCGATCCATCTTGACTAAATCCCGCTCCGCATGCGAAAAGCAAACGTTTGAAGACGAACCCTTCGTCGTTACATGTCCTTTAACAAGTCGGAGGAACTTCGATCTTCGAAGCAAGCATGTCTTCATTACAGCTTCTTGTATGTTGGTGAGCTCGATCCAATCGTGGGTGAGATTGGCACAAATTGAAGCTGCACGTAATGGAACAGAAGGACCAGAATCTGAAATTTGAGTTCTTATTTCACAGCGGATACGTCCGTCAGTGCTGCCTCCTGAGTTCTCAGAAGTCTGCCCTTATTGGAAGTGGTTTATTAACGACCAGTCAGAAACCTTGTCGCACAACGACAAGGTTTCGAAGTCGTTGTGCGCAAAGCTTGGGGCTCTCAGACGTCAGTCACGTGGAAGGCAAGTGCGCAAAGCTTGGGGCTCTCCTAATCTTCTCATAGCGTACGCCTTGGTTGTGAGACTCTGGTAAACTACGGTGAGCTATAATCACTCGGGCACGATTCAGGCACTGAACGCTTTCGTGCTGTTTCGCTGCACATGCGGGCCTACATGGTCTGGGGTCGCCTAAGCTTCAACTCGCACCCCTTGAAAAGCCTCCGTTTCAACCAAAATGAGGCGTTAACTTGGAAAAGATGGTCGTAAAGAGCTCGGGTTAAGCGGTAACCTAGCTCTTCGTTTTCTTTTCTCGTGCAAGCCTACATCGGTTTGAAGTCGCTAAGAGCTTCAACCTGCAATTGTGAAAGCTCTCCATCTCGAACATCACGTCGACCAAAATCGATCGCTAATACTGCGGTTAGAAATCTGGTTGAGGTTTAAATCCCTTTTTCGCGTTCTCTCCAGGTGCGGGCATACAGTGTCCCCGAGGTTGCCCAGAGCTTCAACCTGCAGCCCTGGAAGAACCTCCAGTTCGACCACCATCTCGACCGAAAACCAACTCGCCAACGTTCTGGTCAAAACTTAGTCGAGCACTAACCCTCTTTTCCTGGTCGTCTCTAGGTGCGTGCCTACATTGTCCCCGAAAGCGCCCAGAGCTTCAACCTGCAGCCTTGGAAGAGCCTCCGTTCAATCAGGGTTGATAACATAGAAAGCTCGAGTAAAAGGAATAATTCAGCTTTCTCTCCGTCTCTCAGGTGCGTGCGTACATTGTGCCCGAAGTCGCCCAAAGCTTCAACTTGCAACCTTGGAAGACCCTCCCGGCCGACATCCGCCGGGCGACCACGCTTCGCCACTTGCCGGTCCCGACCAACTGCTGCCTGCCCTACAAGCGAAAAGCGCCCATCTTCAATTTTGAAATCATGGTCTTGACGATCCTGATCGCGATCCTCTCGTTTTTCCTGCGCCTCGTGCTGCTTCCCGTGGTTTACTTGGCGAAGCGGTTTCTGATAAGCGGCCTCCAAAAAGTTTTGGTACACGTGGTGTTGGGCACGGGGAGCGCCGAGAAGGGCGTGTCTAGTGCTCGGGTGACCGTTTCCGAGACGCTAAGACTGGAGCAGCTAGTGGAGAACGGGCCCGGGGGGTCTGTTCCTGAGGGAAATCGACCCCCCGAGAGAAAATCTCCGGTCGTGCACTGGAACGTGCACAACTTGATTCTGAACCACGACACGGCGTTCGGGACCCGCAGCCAGAAAGCGCCCCGGTTCGATTTTCTAATAGAGCCTCAGAGGCTCACGCCAGCCGGTTCGGTTGGAGAAGCGGGGATTAGGGAGGCGGGGCGCGACTCGGATAATTCTGTCGTCGGGACTCTGCTGAAAGCGGGGTGTTTTGACGGGTTGGAAGAGTCCGAAACGCAAGAGCTTATGCTCATTGCCCAGATGCTGGAGGAGAGGCAGAAGGAGATTACCGGCCAAGTGGAGGTGCGCCATAGCTTATACTACTCCAAATTGGAGATAGTGGAGGCGATGGCCGAATTCTTGCAGGCAGGGGCGGGGGATAGTCTGCACGCGATGCTCGCGGGCTTCGACCAAAGCTTGAAAAAGGCGGGCAAGCATTGACCGCTACGGTGTAACTTTGCATAGACCGCCGTTTTTGATAGAGGAAGTCAGGAATTGTTCATAAGCTGAGCTTATCTGCTTGTGCCACACTCGATGGGATTGAGTAGGCAAAGGTCGCGCATGGTTGACTGCGAAGCAGCCGCCGACGTAATATAGTAGTAATAAACGTCTTCCATTGTTATTCAAGCTTTGCTTAAGATTCATGAAAGCAGATTGTGTTAAGAACCGTTTGTACCATTGACAGCGCGTATATACGGAGTGTTACCTGATCATTTTCAAACTCGCTTGTTCCGGAGGGAGGTGCCAGTCGAGCGAATTCCATTGGCGTTTTGACCGGCTTGCAGTCACTCACTCAAAGCAGCATGTGGCAAAACCGTGGCAAAACCGTCGTGACGGGTCTGCACTAAGCTTGGAACTTGAATGATGTTATGCAAACGCCAATATTAAGTTCCAGCCCAGTCCGCGCGCTTAAGTTCATGCTGAGTATGTACACGTTATCAAGTACTGAATAGGCGCGCATGGCCGCCTTGCATGCATGGGCCGCGCGGCACGCCAACGGATGCATGCATCATCCACTCAGACTGTATAGGCGCTATATATAGCGCATGCATGTTTCAAGGTTGGCGCGCAGTCATTTGCATTGCAAGTAGCTATAGTCACGAATGCATGTGCTTCCGACGAGTCGATCACCCGGTGGCAGCCTGCAATTTGATGATCTTCAAAGCCGACGGTGACTCCTGTGTCGGCCGCGTTGGACAGATTGTATACTATGATAGCGGGCCATAGGCGGCCACTCATGCAATGACCGTCTAGGATCATGGGAATCACCGGGGGCATGGTAGTACTGATAGCATGATGATGATACCAACAGTTTGCAACAGAAAACACCAGCACGTGGCGCTTGCAACTGACGGACGTCCGATGGGCACTGCATCGTGCAAACTCGAGAACTCGGAGTACTAATACTACTACCGTGGCAGCAACAACCTCACTGCATTCCTCCGGGATTCCTCCACGTTAATGTCAAAGAGTTCAAAGCCCCAGATCCAAACAGGCCAACGCATAAAGTGCTCCCTTGTGCATTCAAGGGGTTTCCTCTGATAACACTGCAGATCACTGAGGGGTCACTGAGAAAGCTGAATGAGCTGCAGAAAAGCAAGACTACAGTGGCGCCCCAGTGGCGAGAGACGGCTGGCACCTTCCTAGCTATTAGGCTTCAAGCTGGCACCGAGCTGGCACCAGCATCAAAGCACCATCATGTGATCGACTCATTGGCATTGGCATGGGCCGGGCATGGGCCTGGCCATGGCCCATATGGCCATGCAATGCAGGCGCCGAGGGACCTGGAGATTGGACGACTTGGTCGCCAGAACTGCCGGACGAGCCGTACCGGTTCAATCTCCGGGCACCCGGAAGGAAGCTCTGACTGGTTTGTTTAGATTAAACAACTGGCTGCCGATCCTTCGATGGACCTGCTCCCTGGCGACTGCCGTCATTCAATCAGGATCTCGCGTTGAGCACTCAAGACTACATCGTATAGTACATGTACTACCTAGTAGTCTTAGATCGGGTTGACAAGAGAGTCTGCCTGTCGAGGCCCAGGGCGTTTTGCATGAACTTACATATTCACTTTTTTGCGCTGCATGCATGGGCTTTGAGCAGTCCAGCTGAAAGGAAGCTGAAGGGAAAGAGAAAAGCTAGATGGCATTGGAGAAAGTGCGATCAGCTCGGTTCGCACCAGTCAGTTCTCGTAGCTTTCCGCACTCTCTGCGCAGCAAGATAATCTCATAGCTGCCTCACATCTGTCCTTCACATGACGTTCTAAAGGGTTTCTCTGCATTTTCCCTTGCATTATGGACTGGACCGGCAAGCCACCCAACCATGAGACACCCGATGTCGAAGCGCCCCCCCCAAAGCGCAAGCACTACGTGCTCGTCATCCACGGAACGTTCAATGCGCCAAAACAGGGGCCTGGAGGGGAGTTTCTTGACCTCCATCAGAAATGGTGGGCGCCCGGAGGAGCTACGAGAAGCGGGCTCCCATTCTGCGAGAAGCTGACAGAAGCGCTGGAGAGGAGTGTTTTGCAAGGGCGGGGAGGGATCCCTGGGGACGCGGTCTGGGGGGACATCTCCGATCCCGAGATTGAGGGAATTACAGAGCCCTTCTTTTGGGAGGCGAAAAACTCGGATGCGAGCCGAGAGGAAGGCGCGCAGAAGCTGGCGGAAAGGATTATGAAAATCAGAAAAGCGCAGCCAGGGGCGCTCGTGCATCTGATCGCGCACAGCCACGGGGGAAACGTCGTGCTGCGTGCGGTTGAGATTGTTCTCGGCGAGATCGGGGAGGAGGGCGTTGAGCATATCTTCGGTGGTGTGCAAAAGCCCTCCTGTTGGAAGCGGCTATGCCGCAGCTCTCGCACGGCGGCGGCAAACCGCATGGCGGCGATATCGGACGGTCCGAAAACGGGCGTTGTTGCCGAGTTTGTGGAACGGTTTGGGGGTGAACTGGCGGAGCAACCGAGCCCCCTCGACCAGGACGATCTTGTGCGAATGCACTACCCGTCTCTCTCCGATGCAAACCCCCTGGGGCGGTTGGTCTTCCTTGGAACCCCCTTCCTGACCAAACGCGAGACGCCGAACCCGGAAGCTACAATCGCGGCGCTCTGGTTTGCCGCGACCATTTTGACGAGTTGGGGGATCAGTCTCAGCATTAATGGCTGGAACGGGAGCAGAGCGTGGCACATTGTCGGCAACGTCTGTGTTGTCCTCGGGTTCTGCATGGCCATCTATCTGGACATGTTCCGGGTAAGCTTCCGAACTTGCACCGTGTGTCAACTTAGCATTGTTAATACATTGTTGTGCTGGAGGATTTGTTGTCAAATTACACGGAGAATGAGAGTTGAGTGCAGAAAGGGGACAATGTTCCAGAAGCTCTTCAGACAGCGCAGCTACCTGGGATGTCTTTTTCTGGTTTTAGGAGCTGCGGGAGTCCAGAAAGCACGATGCAGACTTGTTCTGAGCGGAAAGCTCTGAGAAGTGTCAGAGACCGCTTCTGATCCGAGCGGTTGGAATATTTTGTCAAAGGGGCACTTCTAAGGTCTGGTAAGCCAATTATCTGCAAAATAACCCATAGCAGAAGGATCCTTTTGATATGAAACATGAGAGGAAACGAGACGAAGCGCGTCTCTGAAGTGCTGGCAGGCCCTTGAGAATGAAATCTTGCCCAATCTTGCCCGGTTTGCCAAGCCAGTGCTTTTTAAGCATTGCCAGAGTCACAAAGAGGGAGGAAATTCTACTGCTTGGTAGCTGCGCTTATCAAAGTTGGACCTGTATTGTCCTTGTTTACCGGTCCAGATTGGAAAGGAACTCTTTGTGCATGAGAATCCTTCTCTATATGCTGATGCTATAACGACCAATGCCACGCACACTACTAAAGAATGCAAACATCAGAATGAAAAGCTTCATCTTCTGCACGGGAAGATTGACCCACTCACATTTCACCGGCCCACCGCGCGCACCCCAGAAAGTATCTATCATATGACAACTAGAAAAGGAGAAGAATCGGAACGAAGTAGCTTCTCCTTTTGCAGGGGAAGATTGACCCACTCAAACCTCACCGGCCCACACGCCAAGAAACATACCATCTGACAACTAGAGGTGGAAACATCAGGACTAAGAAGATTCTTCTTTGCAGGGGAAGACCTTTCCGCTCAAACCTCAACGGCCCAACAGGCACGTTGCGGGAAACATTCATCATCTGGCAACTAGAGGCGGGAACATCAAAACTGAGAAGGTATTTTTTCACAGGGAAAGATTGACCCGCTCAAACCTCATCGGCCCAGTGCACACTGGCCGGAACATTTACCATCTGACTACGAGAGACGGAAAACATCAAAATGAAAAAGATTCCCACAGTGCTCAGAAACAATCACCATCTGGCAGCTAGAGAAGGCAAAGAACAAAAAGAGACTCTTCTCTCTTTCGCAGGGGAAGATTGACCCGCTCAAACCGCACCGCCCTGATGCGCATGTTGCCGGAAACATCTACCATTTGACGAAGCAGCCGTGGTCTGCCGAAATGGCGGTCCTCGTTGTCCACTCCGGGATTTTGGACGAAGCAAACTTTGCCCTCCGGAGCACGGCACCGCTAGTAAGGTTTGATGCCTTTTCGTTCTTGTTTCTTTTGGTGCTTTCCTTTCCCCAAACTGGGAAATATTCTCGTTCTTTCCTTTTCCGGATTGGGAAACGGAAATGTTATGCAAGCGCGGCTGGTTTGAGAAGGTTGCCAGACTTGCTGCAAACTCAACTTTTCCTATCGGTGTTAAATCTCAATAATGGTTCACAGTATCCATGTGGTATGGACTACCGATTCTTGAAGCAGTGAGGCTCCAAGTCCTGCCAATTGGTTCGGCCATCCAAGTTTCTTTAGGGCTTCTTGCTACCAAGACCTCTTTTCTTTTTCCTTCTTTCTGCATCGGGCTCTCCTAGCGGCTGACCTGTTTATCGAGACGGCTGTCATCTTGACTGCACACATGTCACACATTTGAACAGAAAAGCAGACGTGGAAACGAGCCCTTCCCTTCTCACAAGGCCTTTTGAAAAGGACGGGGGAACCTCGAAGCATGTTCTTTTACCAACAGCTTCTTATATGTTGGTGAGCTCGATCAATTGTGGGTTAGGTCGACACAGCTTGAAGCCGCACGTGATTGACGCGAAAGATCAGAACCTGTATCCTACTTTCATTTTGAGAGCGGATTCCTTCATCAATTCAGCCTCCTGAGTTCTGAGAATATCTGCTCTCATGAAGAGTAGTTTATCAACGACCGCACAAAGACAAAGACATACGGTTTCAGAAGCAAGTCCTATTCAAGGCAGCGAGCAAAGCAAGGGGCTCTCCTCTTCGCCTCTCGGTGTTCTTCATGGGATTCTGGTACTTCACAACGAGCAATAGCCACTTGGGCCTGGTCTATGTTAACCACTGAACGCCTTCGTACTCTTTCGCTTCATACGCGGGCCTACATGGTTTGGGGTCGCCTAAGCTCCAACTCGTACCCCTTGAAAAGCTTCCGTTTCATCAGGATGAAGCGTCAACTTGGAAAACATTGTCGTAAAGAGCTCCGGTTAAGCCTAACCTAGATTTTTTCTCTCTTGCAACGTGCGTGCCCGGAGATTCAACTTGCAACTCTAGAAGCTATCCATCTCGACGACCGAAATAATTGATAACTCGCTAACATTGCGTTTTGGAACCTGGTCGAGTATTGACCACTCTAGCGCGTTCTCTCCAAGTGCGTGCATACATCATTCCGAGGTCGCCCAGAGCTTCAAATTTCAACCCTGGAATAGTCTCCATCTCAATCGGAGTGCACCGGTAACTCGCTGGTATTTTGGTAAACAATACGGTTAAGCACTAACCACGTTTTTGTTTGTTTGTTAGGTTCGTGCGTACATCGTTCCCGAGGTCGCCCAGAGCTTCAATCTGCAGC
This sequence comes from Klebsormidium nitens, assembly GCA_000708835.1. Taxonomy (NCBI): domain Eukaryota; kingdom Viridiplantae; phylum Streptophyta; class Klebsormidiophyceae; order Klebsormidiales; family Klebsormidiaceae; genus Klebsormidium; species Klebsormidium nitens. The sequence goes on along the minus strand of DF236991.1, from coordinate 230,593 downwards.
CCTGGAAGAGCCTCCCGGCCGACATCCGCCGGGCGACCAGGCTCCGCGACGTGCCGGTCCCGACGAACTGCTGCCTCCCTCACAAGCGCAAAGCGCAAAGCGCAAAGCACAAAGCGCTCATCTTCAATCTTGAGATCATGGTCTTGACGATCTGGATCGCGATCGTCTCATTCCTCCTGCGCCTCGTGCTGCTACCCGTGGTCTACGTGGCGAAGCGGTTTTTAATAAGCGGCCTCCAAAAGGTTTTGGTACACGTGGTGTTGGGCACCGGAAGCGCCGAGAAGGGCGTGTCCTCTGCCCAGGTGACCGTCTCCGAGACGTTGAAACTGGAGCAGCTGGTGGAGAAAGTGCCCGGGGGGTCTGTCCTGGAGGGGAACCGACCCCCCGAGGGGAAAACCCCGGTCGTGCACTGGAACGTGCACAACTTGATTCTGAACAACGACACGGCGTTCGGGACTCCGAGCCAAAAAGAGCCCCGCTTCGATTTCTTGCTGGAGCCTCAGCGGTTGGCGCCGGCTGGTTCGCTTGGAGAAGCTGGTACTGGGCAACCGGGGCTCAACTCGGATAACTCGGTGACTGGAACGCTACTAAAAGCGGGGTGTTTTGACGGGTTGGAGGAGTCGGAGATGCAAGAGCTTTTGCTCATTGCGCAGATGCTGGAGGAGAGGCAAAAGGAGATCACCGGCCAAGTAGAGGTGCGCCATAGCTTATACTACTCCAAATTGGAGATACTGGAGGCCATGGCCGAGTTTTTGCAGGCGGGGGCGGGTAATAACCTGCACGCGATGCTCACGGGCTTTGACAAGAGTTCACAAAATGCGGGCAAGCATTGACCGTTGTGTAACTATGCATAGACTGCCGTTTTTGATAGGTTAAGTTACAAATTGTATGTAAGCTGAGCGTATCTGCTTGTGCCACATGCACTCGATGGGATATTAAAACAAAGGCCATGCATGGTTGACTGCGAAGCAGCCACCGATGTAATATACTAACAGTAATCACCATTGCTGAGCTTTGCTTGAAAACCATAAAGGCCAAATGTGTTAAGGTAGACCAATTGTACTCGTTGACAGTTGAGCCTCCGAGTATGACAAAAATTTGCTTACTAGCTCGCGTTTTACCTCCGCTCAACTTCAAGTTGTTTTCGCTTGTTCCGAAGTTCCTGTCCGGGCGAGGTGTGAATAGTTGCGGCCGGGCTCTGATTGGCGTCTTGCCCGGCCTGCGTTGGCGTATCATTCCGACGTACGTGACGACTTCGTCAGCACGCCATGCGAAAGGCAAATACTTGGCAATCGGCCGCGCTTTTGAAGTAAGTACCATGAATATTGACTCCACCTGTGGCATGCCGCGCATTTAAACTGCATGCCGTGTTCGCATTGAATGAGGCGCAGTCACTTGAAGCCATATATAGGCTATAATTTAATAAGCGAACTTGACTTAACGTACCCGGCTCAGCTAGCTACTTGGCCTGCATGATGTTATACCGCCCGGGCAGACGGATTGATATAGCAGGTAGCTAGGCCGGGCGGCCACTGCATGAGCTAGTTGGTGGCATGGTTATACAATCATGCAGCATCGAACGTGTACAGAGCGACGTTCACGTACAAAATGTAACATTTAACATGTCACCGGCGCTTGCACAACCGAACGGCAGGACAGTTTGTGGACCGTACAAACTGAAATATCTCAAACGTGCACATGGGCTTGCATGAGCGCGAGATCAAATGCAGTCGAAGTTGTCCGGTCCAACAGAGTCTGCTCTTCCATGGTTCTCGATTGCGTGAACTCATTTGATTTCAAAATCATTCATCTTTGAACTGGCAGTCATTGAGTCAGTCATTGAGTCAGGGACCCAACGTAATCACCCAATCGGATTGGACACTTGAGACGAGTCTGCCATCACCCATGCCGCCCAATGCGGAAAGAATACTGCAAATGGAAGTCGGTCGAAAGTAAAGGACACGCTGATGCGGGCCGAATTGTGTATCAAGTAGGGTCCGCAGATCGGTCTTTGCGGAAGCTAACGCCTCCGGCTGCTGACGCGTTAGCAGCCCGGTTGCTCCCGAAGTCGCGCCGATTCGAAGCCCTGGCGATGCGGCTCCCGAACTGTATAAGAGCCGTTCATATGAGTTCAAGCTGAAGCTCATTCGAGTTCAATTCTTCATGATCTTCCATGTGAAATCGCGAATGACAAGATCCGCACGTGAAGCAGCCTGCACATATATACTACGCGAACAAATACGCCCCTCGCATTGAGGCCATGAACAACAGGGCGGTATATCTGCGGAAGCCAACCGACTCATCGCTTCTTTGTTATGACCTTCGAGGCCCGTTGCGAGCCTTCCCAGGCCACCTCACCCATGCAAACCCGACTCTCTCACCCCACTTCTCTCCCCACTTCTCTCCAAGCAAAACGTAGCACGTTCGTCCATTTTACTTACGATGCCCACCGGTGGAGCACCACGGGGGACAAGCAACAGCCCATCGGCCTTCGCTTGATTGCCTACTTAGTCACTTCGCTGCTATCTGCTTCTAAAGTTCTTCAAACCGATACGTGCAAGACAACTTTTACATTTTGGGCAGTGTGAATCTTCAGCCGGCGGGGTACCGCCTGACCGTCTTCCCGTCGATGAAAATGGAACAAGACTCCGTAAGCGGGTGTGCGAACTGGCGCGTCTGAAGGGCCTACCTGTACTGTCCGCTTGCGAAGCGCCGCGGCAACTCGGATACCCAGCCGTCGGAGACAGCTTTCTGCTACCAAAAGCCTCACCGAACGGTAATCAGATACCTTCACGTTCGTGCAATCTGGTCTTCTACGAGGTTACCTGTATCGCCCATTCGATGAAAAGCCTTGCAGCGGCCCTGATACCGAACCGGCGCGGCACCGCTCGAATGAGCTTTTACGGTATCTACGTCAAGATTCCGCAAAACAGAATCTTCGAAGGACTTCTTCAGTCTGCGTTGACGTAAGTCGCGCCCTTTCGAAAGTCATACCTGTATTGCCCGTTTGGGAAGCGCGGCGGCAGCCCTGATGCCCAAACGTCGGGCGACTGCTCGAAGCAGCTTCTTGTCGCCTACCCCGGACGGCAGGCGAGGGTCCGCTACGGTCCAAAGGGGGAGCGAAAGGAGGAGCGACATCACGTCCTCGTCGAGGAACGGAAAGCGGGCCTGCAGCGAAAATGGAAAGCAAATCTGTAATGGAGACGGAAAGGGGTCTGCGACGAAAATGAAAAAATGGACCAGCAACGGACGAGCTGGCGAAGGTCCGCTACGATCCAAAGGGGAAGCAAGAGGAGGGGTGACATCACGCCCTCGTCGAGGAACGGAAAGCAGGGCTGCAACGGAAGCGGGGTGGGGGTCTGTGATCGAGCGGAAAGCGGGCCTGCAGCGGAAGATTGCCTAAGGTCCGCTACGATCCAGGGGGATAGCGAGAGAAGGAGCGACATCACGTCCTCGTCGAGAAACGGAAAGCGGGCCTGCAACGAAAACGGAACATGAGTATGCAACAGAACTGGAAACCAGGCCTGCGATGAACGGCTGGCGAAGTCCCGCCACGATCCAAAGGGTGTAAGGAGCAAGAGGAGGAGCGACATCACGTCCTCGTCGAGGAACGGGAAGCGGGCCTGCAATGGAAACGGAATGGGGGTCTGCAACGGACCGGAAAGCGGGCCTGGAACGGAAAAGAAAAGCAGGCCTACAATGGAAGGCTGCTGAAGGTACGGGACGATTCAGAGAGGCAGCGGAGGGAGGGGAAGGGGGCCTGAAACGAAGCGGAAAGCGGGCCTGCAACGGAACAGAAAGCGGGCCTAGAACGGAAACAAAAAGCGGGCCTGCAACGGACGGTTGTCGAAGATCCACTACAAATTTAAAGGGGAGGAAGATGAGGAGTGACATTACGTTCTTGTCGAGGAACGAAAAGCGGGTCTGCAACGGAACCGGAAAGCGGGTTGGCAAAGGCGTCGGCAACTATGACAATTGTTCGGAGTTGAGTTTATTCGTATGTGGTTCTGACCGGTCTTACATTGGAAGCTATGAACGTCTATGCGGATCTCTAAACCGAGGAGAAGTGACGCAGATTTGAGGAGAGTTTATTGCGCCTGCGAACAGACTGTATCAATGATTCAGATCTGAGAATGCTAAGGTGTGGTCGGGCAATTGGTCGAGGGAAACGCACGAGATCGACAAGTGAAAGGTGAAGACAAGGGGCGAGAAAGAGAGGAGCCCCACGAAAGATGAGAAGAAAATGTGTCAAAACGACATTGTCCTCTCACGCAAGACGTCTTGATTCATTGCGCTTGCAGCGACAGCATCGTGGCTGCTTGCGACGGTTTTTCTGATTCCCGCTTCACTTTTCGGTCTCACACTTCCAGACCATCGGAATGAAAAGCAGTCCATGAAGGCGCTGAGGAAGAAAGCGCCATCTTTGTCTGCCTCAAAAAAGAAAGCCGGGCTTCTCAACAATGAGCACTTCTCTTTCCAGACTGTTTATTGTCTTCATCGTGTTCTTTCCATTCGAAAATATTCGTTGTTCGCATAACATGAACCATCTAGTCAACAACTGGAACGAACTCCTCAACAGAAACCCGTGTCTTCAGCCATAGCGTCCCCAACCGAAACCCTGACTTTGAACGCGAAACTCAAAAAGGGTTTAGTACCTCCTTCCCGTGGTCAGCTATGCACCGGTCGTCCCGCCCGAGGTTACGCTGCCACAGCCGCAGGACGTCTAAGCGCATCTCGGCATCCAAACGCTGCCACCTGTCAAGCATAACTCGGGTTATTCAGGACTTGGACTTGGTACTTTTACGCGATTGATCATGAAGCGCCTTAGTCCCCTTAAGGCGAGAAAAGTTGGGAAGATAACCAACCGAGATTCTGAGGATCATTCCAAAGCGAACGCACTTGAGAACGGGACAAACCGCTGTTAGATGCGAATAGAAAGATCAATAGAGAGGCAAGCGAAGCCGGACCCTTGAGCCGATTCTAGGGTTCGGACGGTTTAGAGACCGCAAAGCAACCAAAAGGATGCAGCAGCAAAAACGAACAGGATGCTTTCATAATGACCAAAGAAGGACCCTTCAAGGCTTCCGCCCCGCGAAGCTCTCGGAAAAGCTCGTCTTCCAAGGGGAACCACAAAGCTGATGAGACGGAAGCAGGGAGAAAGAGGAAAACGCAACTGGCGTGGGCTGAAGAAAGTCAAACAAGCTCCAAGCTTGAACAGGATTCGAAATGTTTGACGACGTACGTTTTTAGCTTCCGGCAATCTTCCAAAACTAATCAACGTCTCCAAACTTGGTTTCTGCACGTTCAAACGAGATCTGCTCTCACTCTCGCTCCAAAACAAGGTCCTTCGTCCTGGAAGCGTTTCAGATGTCCTTACCCTCCTTCCCGAAACTTGGTGCGATGCCGGCCGTACCCGGCACACTGCTCGTCGGCCCCACTGCCCACCAGCAACACGCGCGCGGAACTCGTGTACGGATTTTCAGCCGTCCGATGAGGATCGTCCGACCGTCCGATGTCACAGCCGTCCTCACCACCCGACCGTCGCCCATGCGACCTCCTCAACTGCCCAGCTTCGATATGCCGCCAATCATCCGCTCGTCGGTCACCACTGTCTTCCGCCCCGTCAGATTGGCTCTCTGCTTTTCTGCTTTGACCTTCCGCTGCTCTTAATACGGTGCACTCTGGACCAATTCGAGTCTCTTCTCTGGATTCTAACCTGTTTGACGGTTCCGCACCTTGCAGGTTACTGCTCCGACCGTCCGAAGTCCTGGGTTGAGCGCGCTCCGCACAGTCCAATTGCTCGTCCAAACTGTTCGATGATTGCAAACGTTTACAATCAGACTCTGAAGCGGCTTCTACCGCGACGAAGCCGCGGCCGCGTGCGGCGAGCCAGAGCGCGGCGCCGATATTGAGGTCCATGTAGGTTTGGGAGGGGCAGATTAGCGAAAGAAGACGTGGGCGGTGCAAGTCGACTTCTGCTAGGGACGAGTCGACGCGGATCAGCCGCCACCTGTCACGATGAATTGGAGTCAGATCTCACCAAACTTGCAGAAGAGACTTTGATTGAAGATTGGGAAGGCAGTGAGGGAAACAGTTACGTGTAGGTGTGGAGGGGCCGATTAGGACCAGAAGACGTGGACGGTCCGACTTCTGCGAGGGACGAGATCACCTCAATCCGCTACTTGTCACAGGAGATCCACAATAACGTTTACAAAATCGCAGGGAGAAGGCTTTGGAACACTTGAAGGCACTGACGCAAAAGCGAGCCAGTAGAAGGCCCGTGTAAAATTAGGAGGGGTGGTTCAGGGTGAGAAGGCGGGGACTTTGCGATTCAATTTTTCAAGATAGACGAGTCGACTGTCAAAGGTGTTCCAAGTTGTAGGTTCACTCATGTCGCACATAGATGAATATTGAATCTCTGCACGGAGAGGAGAATCTAACCTGGAATACTGAGAAAGTAGGACTGGAACGGGGCAAATGACGTTCGCGAGGTGCGAGCGGTGCAGATGGTTTACGGAATAGCAAAACGAGAAGGATAGAGTTACGCAAGGGTGAGAAGGCCAACGAAGCGAGAAACAAACTGGAAACGGGTCAACGGGCTCTCAAAAGTCGCACATTTCGGAGCGAGAGCACGATTCGAATTTCCTTCGGGGACTTTTTCGCACATTCTTTTTGCTTCTGTTTTAAGGAATCCAAAACCTTCTCGTTCAGAACCTCAGTTATAGTTCCTTTCCCTCACCAAGACTTGCTCGTCCCTCACCTTCGACCAGGAAAGAGCGTCTTCAATTCCTTTAAGCCCGCAATCGCCGACAGCCGGTCCGGCGACGTCCCCCCATCGAAACACACGTTGATCAGGTCGATGGTCGCCCCTTCGGTGACGTGTCTACCGACCAGCGCCGCCAGAATCATGGAGTCTAGCCCGCCCGAAAAGAGAACTGCCATGTCAGCAGGGCGCCCTGGTCGGCCCGAGCTGACGTCAGCAGTCTCGAACGAAGATGCGGACTGCGTAGCAGAAGTGCTGCCGATGGGTCCGTTGCTTGGCGGGCTGCCAGATGCATTGTTTCCTTGGACGTTGCATAACCCGTTGGTCAACCGATCTAACCCGTTGCTTGACTTATTGCTAAAACCGTTGTCTGACCAGTTCCTTAACTCGCCGCTGCTTCTGTCTCTTCCGTAGCAACCAGACTCGTCTCGTTTCCGGATACCGGTGACTCGCTTTGCGACCGCCTGGCTGAGCGCCTCCAATAGCCGTTCCACCGCATCTTCGAACTCATCGTGCTTCGGTTTAACCCCACGCTGTTTGCAAGTGTCTGCCGCCCCTCTCCACTGGCGTGCTTCTGCCCCTCCCCCTTGCTGCCCATCTTTTGGCAACCCCTCTCCCACGCCCCCTCCCCATCTCTCAGCCCCTCTTTCTACCACCTCCCCTTCCGGGCCCCTTTCTGCCACTGTCCGGAACCCCCCTCCGACAGCAATTTCTACTACATTGCCTCGATCTGATCTTTCAACCTCCGAACTCCCCTCAGCGGAGTCCCCATTTGCCATTGCTTCTTCTGATCGCACCCTTTCCTCACCGTCCGTGTGCTGCTCCCTTCCGCTTCCGTTTGCGAGCTCCGCCCGTCCAGCCCCTTCTGCGGCTTCCGACTTTCTCCCGGCGCCACCGCAAATTTCATAACTGACGTCAGCACACCCGCTGACGTCATCCGGCGGCTCAACCCGGTCCCTCCGCCACCGGGACAGCCGCGCCACTTGGGGGTCCGACCAGGCGTGCCTGGCGTGGGCCCCGTTTTCGGGCCGGTAGCTGTGAACGCCAGCCGGAACGTCCACCCAGAAGTCGAACAGGGCCTCCTCTTCCGGGCCGCCCCTCCCGGCACCGGACGCGTCTCTCCCGCTTTCCCTTCCGTTTCCATTCCGTTCCTTTCCCAGATCATCGGCGACTGAAAACCGTCCGGCTTCCAAATCTACGTTTGCCTGCCGCTGGAGTTTCTCGTCACTTCCGTCGGTCGTCGCAGTCGGACACTTGGAGCTGGGATCAATCGCGCCTGCCTGCACTGCGCTTAAACGGCTTGTTCCTTCCTCGTTTATGAAGGACTCTCCCCCGCTGACTTCTTCCTTCAGTTTCAAGTCGCTTAACCCCTCATCAAACTCGTTCACAAGCTCTTGACCGTTCTCTACAACAGACTCCACCGAACGTCTCTTCGTAACCGCAACAGATGACACGATGAACCGCCCGTCTAGTTCGTCCGGTAGATGCGCGACCAGGCTGCGCCGTCCGACGAAGTCCCGCCCGTACCAAAGCGTTCGAATTGCCGCCTGCCAGTACGCCAACGCCCAGGGGCCTCTCAGTTCGGACAGAATGCGGACAACGGGCGGTCGATGACATTGGGAGCACTTCGCCCCTGGTTCCGAACCCGAGTATTCGCCATTGCTGGGGTCATTGAGAGGGGGGCTGGCATCAAGGGAAGGGGTGGTGACGTCACTGAGCGGGTTCGTGACGTCAGTAGGGGGGCAAGCACAGGCAACCCGCAGCGCCTCGAGCAGCTTCTGTCCGTCGTTCTCGTTCGGGGCCACGTGAAGACCGCCAAAGATCTCGCCTGCGAAGGTTTTGGAGGTATTGTAAACTGGTCGGTCCCATCTGAACCGTGAACGTAACAGATGATGAATCGAAAGTCAACGCATATCCACTTCATAGAAGGATTTTTAAACCACAGGACCCCTTTGTATGATGTCAGACGCTGCATTAGCCTCTGACGAACCGCGCTGTTATACTTTGGCCCAGCCGCTAGATTGCTTGCAATTAACGGTTCCCGGGTACCAAAACATTCGTACTGAAAAAGAAGCATTCCTTTCCCCTCGAGGGAAAGCTGTCATGCGAGTCTGTAAAGACATGAGGATTTTTCGGGAACGTTCTTCATATCACAGGGAAGGGCTACTTTCTATTCCTTGTGTGATGCAGTTGGGAATGCTTGACACATTTCGGATCTGCTCTTTCATTCAATCAGCCAACGCCGCACTGGGATAACATTGCACTCAGCTGGATCACTTTTTTTGATCCCTCACCGTTGAACACAAGCACGTTCCCACACCCGTCCTCCAGGGGTTGGCTCACAACTTCCGCCCCCCGCAGCTGCAACTCCGCCCCTATGAAATGGAGTGTTGAGTCGCTGGGCTTGGTCGTACCACCGGGTGTGGAGGTGCTGACGTCAGCGAGAGGGATGCTGAGGTGGCACACTCCATCTGGGCCCCTCCTCTGAAGCTCCTGTGCCAGATCCTCGATTGAGGGGCCAATATTACAGGCGGCCTGCAGAGGCAAGCCTGCCAGGTTTAGGCTGCTCACAGTTGAATAGAATGCGCAGCAATATAGACAGTCGAAAGTGGGAAAAGAGTCTAAGTTTAGGTTTAATCATTGGAAGCCAGCACCGCTTTGGCTGAGTTTCATTGGTCCACCGCTAAAAGCAAGCATGCAAGTCCCCAGGTGAAAGGACTGGCCCTGCTTTTCCTGACAGGGCTCTGGCCTATTAGATTAAACAGAATCCGTTAGAAGTAACTCGAAGAAGGGGGACCACAGTGGATGTGAACTTTATAGCAGTTTGGCTACTGTCGTGGACAGCTAGGATGAGCAGAAAGCTGGATATGTCCCACAGCTTGTGACTCTAGGTTTTGACTCGTGACCACCAGTTTGAAGAACTCATGGCTTCAGCTATCTTTCTTTCTCATCCAGAGAGATTTCTAAGGACGAATGTTCAGTCCACAACACATGATCTTTCTGGTTTTCATCGATGGAAGCTTCTGCAAACTGTAATATTACGCAAACTATGTAATTGTGAAAAAGAGTACACTAAGCTTCATTTGCCATACAGCACGCCTTAGAAGCATTACGACACCTCAACAAATTAGAATTCACGTCAACAGATCGAGGGCCTATCAGAAGTCACCACGAGAACACAAACTCACCTCCCTTGTCTCACCATCGCTTCTTTGCGCCCCTTCAAGGCCAATTGACGCTCTTGACTCCTCTTCGCTTACATCATCAGTGTCTTCGCCAAGTCGCCCATGGTCACATTCCTCCTGATAGCTCAAAAAGGCAGCACCGCAGGCCGAGCACCGGACGTGCGCATATTTCAGAACAAATGCAATGCCACACATTTCCAGAGATCCCCTGCAGTGAATGAAGCTTCTTTTCGTAGCTGTGGTCAAGTACTGGCCGCCTCCACGCAAGGCAGAGCTCAGAACATCTTGTGGACTTCTAAAGCGGCTTGGCTAGGATGCTCATGAGCACACTGAGCAGGTAAGTTATGTTTGGCAGAACCATTTGTATGCTATTTTTCACAAACTGGGGCGATCGATGGTGGTGCACCATGAATGTTTAGCGCTAAGCTAGGATAGAGAACCTTGACAACCTTTTCGTATGCAAGACTTTCTTTCAGATGAGTTGAAGAGAGAAAGCTTCTTGGGCAAAACGTCCATACAAGCAGCTGAAAGACCCAGGGCCAAGGCTAGTGGATTCTCAGATCCTCTCCGCATTCATTGGAGCCAGAAAATGGAAATCTCTGCTGAAATCTGGCAAGCACTGTTCAAAGCAGAATCACAGGATCTTCCACAAGATAATTTTCATCTTTTGGCGACCATGCAAAACTTAGTGTCACGAGAGCGTACGTCGGTCACCGTTTCCCGGGCAAACAACTTTCCGCTCCTCGCGGGAGAATCTCCGGAATGCAGTCCGGCCCCGGGAGACAATCAGTTTTGAGGCAGCGGGAAAGAAATCGCAAATCTCTTGAGATTTTAGGAACGTGGTATTAAAGTAGTCCTGACAGTTGCATGAATGAACCCAATGAATACATTGCTTTGTCCTTAAATGTCTAGGGTGAAAGCTGTGAAGCAAGGAAGGAGCTCTTTGCGGCATGGCGCTAAAAAGTTGTGCCTACCGTACAAGAGACAGTGAATCTGGAATATTTGCAGCGAAGGTGCAATGACATCCATGCAAGCCATACCCGAGCTTTTCTTGTAAAGACATTGCCAATGGGAGACTACGGCTCTGGTGAGCATGCCCCGTTGCATCCTTGTGCTGTTTGCACCCCAGCTATGTCGCTGCATTGTGTTACTCTACTTGCTTCCTTGTTGGAGTCTCAAGGCCCGCGAACTTGCTATTCCATTTTGCTGAGCTTCTGAAGCAAGTATGGTCATGCCCTTCATGGTTGCCAAGTAATGTAGTAGCTGCAATAGCAACCTGGAAACCAACATTTGGTGCCAAAGTCGCGGCAGACTTCTTCTGACAAGACAGGACAAAAGTCCTAACCTTTGGTGGCACCAAAAAAGAAGGTGGACAAAATGTATACCGCCAGACTTAAGCTCGAATCTCTACAGTTTCTCACAGTCTTCTCAAGACTGAGACTTTGTCGCGCTTTGTCGGCACCTTCACAAACCAAGCCTTATGATTCCCAGCGGTTTGATTTGCTTTTCACAGGTTCAACAAACATCGTAATTTGTTGAACAATGCTGGCACTGGGGCGTATCAGCAACTGTTGGGCGAAACTCCCAAGCGGTGTTTTTCTCAGCAACTTTATTGAATGAACCGCCCTCGGAGCATCACCGTTGCTTTTCTGAACAACGCTGGCACTGCAACAATATTGTAGGAGCTGTTGACAGAGTACTCCAGCATTGTTCCTCTCAGCCTTTCTCTGGTAGGATATTCGCCCATCGTCATGGACTTGTATGAACAATGCCGGCACTGCGGCACATTTGGAGCAATTCCTTGGAAAGTTGACTCTAGAAAATTTTCAACCAGCCTTTCTGTTGTGAATCTGTTCTGTGAAACCCACCCACGCAGTGTTACAGGGCCCGTGAATTGTGCCATACCACCATCAGTAATCACTTTCAAGACATTCCTTGGAGAGAGTTTGCGACAATCACACCAACATTGGGTGGGGCTGGGAGGAGAAGAAGAACAACAGTGGCTTTCAAACCGTGGCATTTTACAATGTGCATTGACAAGGTGCTCTGCCGTTGTAATACATCCCAAATCATTCCATCCTTGCCGTCTACTGATCTAACTCAGTGTGGCCCAAGAGCCACCGCCGTACTCCCGGGTGCTTCTGGTAGAGTCAACCCCTGCAGGACCTTCTTTTCTGCCTTACAAACAGCAACTCAGGCTTCCTTTCCCCCTTCAGATGCCAAAGGTGCTTCCGCCCGGCTGCTTTCTCAGGCGTGGGAACATCTACGACTGGCTGAACGAGCACCCCTCAGGTTCCCATCCTGGGACGCCATTCTGGTGACGGCCGCCAGCAATGCACAGGTAGTTCTCGCCCCCATGTCTAGTTCTCTGCTTTCAAAAAGAAGACTGGTGTCACACCTTCACCAGGCAATTCCGTATGTCATGTAGATTTCGGAACCATGTTGAAGCCAAAGTGCACATAAATGCTGTAAAAGAATGAACATGTCATCTGCAGCGTCTGGACATATGCCACTTTTTAGCAATAGTCAGGCTAATGTCCCTTTGGTATCTTCCCACAGGCCGCCCTGTATCAGCAGCAACTAGAGGCGGCCCGCTACTTCGGTCGCATTGCGGAGGGCACCCTCGTGCTCGCCGTTCCTGACCCCCAGGGCAAGCGGATTGGCTCCGGAGGTGCGACGCTCTCAGCCCTCAGAGTTTTGGCAGACCAACTAAGCAGCCAAATTGATAACCCAGCTCCTTCACACCGGAAAAGTGTTGGTCAATCCCAAAGCAGTGGGGGTGCGACTCCCACAGGAACTGAAACCGTTGGCGAGACGGGGGGGGTGCCTGTCAGTGGAATTGTAGACCCGCGGATCGAGGGTGCGCTCGAGGTTTTGGCGGGGTTCAGGGTTTTGCTCGTCCATGGGGGGGGCGACTCGAAGCGGGTTCCGTGGGCAAACCCAATCGGGAAACCGTTCATTCCGCTGCCGTTCCTGGTGGCGAGGGACAGCGACGAGCCGGTTCCCACACTGTTCGACCATATTCTGGCAGTGGCCGCTCCAGCGCTAGGGGCTATGCAGGGAGGGGGAGTGCTTATAATGACAGGTGAGGCACACTTTGACCTGCAACAAGCTGACCAATCGGCGGCTTAGTTGATGGTCTGCATATAGTCTGCACATCGTCTTATGGGTTGTTGCCAACGTTTGGGAACGGGTGTGGAGATTTTGCCACCTTCGAAACGAGTCTCAAGAGGTAGGAGCACAGGTGAAGAGATTTGATCTGTTATGCTCGATCAAAGGTCACCCATGATGGGACCATAGAATAGGATCGACGAGGGTGCTTCGACTATCGGTCCTTCCCTCGTTTGTGTAATTTTCTAGTCCTGTGCAATAAGGTCTTCGGTCTCGGAAGGGTCTCGAGAGCTGTTTCGATTGGGCTGAAGACCCAGAGCAAAAGGTGACTCAGCCTTCTGCATACACTGCGGCGATTTACGGCCTCTGTTCTTGACTCCGTTTACACCTACTCAACCATTCCTTGACAATGATCGAAGAAGTACGAGTCAACGTGTTAGGGCCGTATGTGCCTTCCTTGAAGGTAGCATTGAGTTCGAAAAGCTTGCATCGGCTGTAATTTGACTGCAAAATCTCCCTCTAGAGCGAACATTTGATCGACCAACTTTTGTGAAGTAACTTTCGCAAGTCGTGCACAGCAGTGGCTGCGCAAGCATTGAGAAGTGTGAATTATCCCTCTTGCAGGGGACGTCCTGCCGATCTTCGACTCAAAGTTCCTGTTCACACCGGACGACGGTGCATGCATCGTCACCACCCTAGCCTCGCTCGACGTCGCCTCCAGGCACGGCGTCTTGGTCTCCGAGGGGGGGTCCAGATCGCCCCAAAACCAGGGGGGAGGAAACGACGAAAAGCGAGCTCCAACGAGTGCAAACCAGTCCGACTTGAAGAGGAATCGAAGTTCTGACTCCATTCTGGACCCGCAAGCGCCCGTGAGCGTGAAACCGCTCAACCTCATGTCCCTTCCCCCCATCGCTTCCATTGCGAAACCGACCCCAATCGCGGCGCACCCCCTGTTTAGCAGCCCCCCCCCCTCTCCCCATGCCGCAGAACGAAGCTCGTCGCCTAAGATCCTATCCCCCCGAACCGTTTGCCCCCCCCTGGGTCTGACCCGTTCACGTCTCCCCGCACATATAGACTTTCCAGCCGGTCGCCCCCGCCCCTTCCGACTGTTCCGGAGGCCCCCGTCGTGACCCAATTGGAGCAAATTGCTGACAGGGCGACCCAGCCAGAGTCCCCGAGGGCTGCCCGGTCGCCTGCAAACACGTCCAAGCCGCCGCTGTACCCTCCCCCCCGTATGGTGCAACCGCTGTCCGTCTCGAGCCTCCTCTCACTCCAACAGGCGAAGCCGTACTACTCCGCTGAGTCCTCCTCAGCCGGGGGGGAGCTTTCCCCGCCTTTGCAGCCCCTGAAAAACCCCCTTGAAAGAGCGCCGGCCAGTCACGCGCCGCCAGCTGTCGAGCCGAGAGGTCTCGTGACAAATCTGCTTCAAAAGCCGAACGCCCTAGAGTTGGAAGAAGCGGGAGCGCTCGTGGGGGGTGGAGCTGCGCTTTTGGACACAGGCATTTTCGCGGTGAAAGGGGGGGCGTGGCGGGACTTGCTGACGTTGATGGCGCTGCGGCCGAATCCAGTGGAGGCGTTGCTGACGTCGGGCGAGGAGATGAGCTTGTACGAGGAGATGGCGGGTGAGGGTTGGTTTGAAGATACGGGAAATAATCGAAGAGGCTTTTCTGCTACTGTGTCAGGGGTCTTCGGAGCGAAGTAGAGCGGATGAGGGAACAGGTGTCCAATGACACCGTTGTAGAGGGCTTCGGAGAACCTGTCCCACTAAGGACCGGTAGCGAAAAGAAGGGCACGGGGTCACACATTTGCTGCGGCGCTCCGCTCATCATACGGTCTGTCTGTAATTGGAGCGCCAAGTGGGAGGACGCCTTCGTAGTGTCGCTGCGTGCCAATAGCATCTTTTGTATTGTCTTGTTTTTAGAAACAAGGCACAAGTCGACCGTGCGAACAGGGCGGCTCCATCAGCCCATTCCGACCGTCTAGGCATCTGCGATCCATTGACGAGTTGCAGGTCTAAAATAAATCTGTCCTGGCGGTCTGAAGATTGTTTCTGCAGAGCAACGTCAAGAGTATGCACTAGCATCTTCGAAATCACGAACCCCACCTTGGAACATTAGCTCAACCTAAGCACGCTCATCCCTTTGCGCTCATCCCTTCTTGCAGGTGCGTGGGTTCCGGCTAGACATTCCTGGCTCCAGTCTCGGCCGTTAGGCCCGCTTTTGACGGAATACCTGGGCCGCAGCCGCCTCTGGTACCACTTTGCGCCCGAGCTCGAGTTCCTGCACTTCGGAACCACGTCCGAAGTTTTGGACCACCTGGCATCCGGCTGGCCAATGGCGGACCGCCAGCTCAGCAACGTCAGGGTGAGTGACGGCTCCTGCATAGGGCAAGTTTTAGTCTGATACTTGCCAATCTCTTCCGGCTGTTTATCAGCGAATTTCTGCTTTGGCACCACGTCCGAAGTTTTGGACCATCTGGCATCCGGCTGGCCAATGGCGGACCGCCAGTTCAGCAACGTCTGGGTGAGTGGGGGCTCCAGTATACGGCGAGTATAACTTCTGTACATTTGCAGATTGTTTCCGGCTGTTTATTAGCGATACTTGACTTCGAGATCATGTCTGAGACCACCTGGCGTCCGGCTGGCCAATGGCGGACCGCCAGCTCAGCAACGTCAGGGTAAGTGGCCGCTCCATTACAGCGCAGATATTCTTCTGTATATCTGCAAATTGTTGACTGTTGTTTACCAGTTACGTTCCACGCTTCAAACACACGTCCGAAGTTTGGGACATCTGGCATCCGGCTGGCCAATGGCGGACCGCCAGCTCAGCAATGCCAGGGTAAGTGGCGGCCTTCAGTGCTTTCAAGTCTCGGATTGTTTGCAGACCATTTCCGACATCATAGGAACTGTTATCTCACCTTCTCGACTTCGTTGCAGCCCTCTCTTTGCACAATTTGCCCCTAGCTCCTTCACCTATCTCCTGCGATCTGTCTCTCACCAGTGTTCATGTGCCACCTCCAACTATCAACCACAGATGCTTTTGATTCCCTCAACAGCTCAAAGATGGTCTACAGAAACAATCCTATCAGCTTTTTCGGCAAGCCTTTTTTCAACATCCCAGGCGCTTGCTAAGCTCACCACAGAAGTTCTGTAGGGCCGCCATGACTGCCTTCAAAGCGAAGTTGCATCTCGTCCACTGCCGTTTGTGGTTTTGTTCCGGTCTGAATTCCGTCCCGGTTCCGCTCTGCAGGGTGACGTGGGCCTCAACACAGTCGTCATCGGCAGCACCGTCGACGTCATGGCCTCCATAGGAGATGGCGGCCTTATCTGCGATAGCAAGCTGGGCGCTCAGACAACCGTCGGCTCTCGCTGCGTCATCTTTGGGCTTGATACTTACCACGCCCACCTCAGCAAGACGTCATCAACCCTAGCTATTCCCAGTCATTTGTGCGTTTGGGTGGTGCCGCTCTTGGGGGGAAGCCAGGTCACGGTTTGCTGCGGGGTTGACGATAATCCGAAGGAGGGTTATCGGGAACCGGGTTCGAGCAAGGCGACGTTTTGCGGGGTTCCGTTGGGCGATTGGTTGCAAGCGCGAGGTGTGTCTTCAGCTGAGCTATGGCCCGGCTTCGGGAGCGTCGGCGTTTTAGAAACGGGATCCGGCTCGCCCGCGAATAACGGTGCCCAAGATACTCATTCTCAGTCGGCTGTGGCCGGTAGCGACCGGCAGCCGGCAAATAAAAGCACGCAGATTGATTCCAAACCCGCTCCTCCGGATCAGACGCCAGTAATCAAGGAGCGAAACCTTTGGAATGCAAGCTTATACCCGGTCGAAGAGAGGGGGGCGGTCTTAGACTGGGTCCCCTGGTTCATTGGTCGGGCAATGACGTCAGAAACGCGTCAGCAGTGGAGGGGCGCCCAACGGCTGAGCCTGGCGCAGATCCACCGTCGGATCGACTTTGCGGCGCTTGATCGGACGGTCAGGATCGGAAGGGGGGAACTGGCGCTCGGGATTTTGCAGCGGGATGTACAAGGGCTTCTTCAGCGGAACGTCGCAGCTCTCAGCGAGCAGATTTTGTGGGGTTTCAACACACAGTCTGCGGATAGTCCGGAAAGCAGTGTGAACGCGCCCAGCGGCCGACCGTTTGCGAACGTGTTGGCATCTGATTGGGCGCCAGGGCTGGCCGAGAGGCTGGAAGCGAACATCAGGGAGCCGATTTACACTGTGCCTCGCAGCCGACTGCACATGGCGCGCGCGGATTTGCTGCGGGCAGGGGGACACGTGGCAGAAGCAGATCAAGCGGAGGAGGACGCTTGGCGGGCGGTGGCTTCGGAAACGGCGACGGGGGTCGGGATCGCTGCGGAAAGCACCCCCCCGGATGATTTGCCGCATCATTCGGAAGCCGGTCAGCGGCCCGGAATCCGGGAGCAGGGGTTGGCCCTACAAGAAGCCACGCTGAGCCTTTTAACACAGTCTCCGGCTGGTGTGAACGGGCACCTCGGTCCGGTGGGGGAAGTTTATAGGGTCGAGCTCCCGGTGAGATTGGACATCGCAGGGGGGTGGAGTGACACTCCTCCCTGGAGTCTGGAACGCGTGGGGAGGGTTTTGAACATCGCCGCAGACTTGGAAGGCCGCCCGCCAGTGGGGGTGGAAGTCGAAGTGACAGGAGGGGGGGGTGTTTCGATACAAGATGACGAGGGTAGGGAGTGTAAAGTCGAAGATTTGACGTTGCTTGACGCTCCGCTGGCGATCGACGACCCGTTTGCAGTTGCCAAGGCGGCGCTGGTAGTGACCGGGTTTGGGTCGAGGGACCTACTAGGTGAGATACTCGAAGACATAGCGAGTCGTTCAATATTGCTGACTGGATGGATGGTAAAATATATGGCAACAAAGTTCTATCCGCTTCTTTTTGAAGTTGTCTAACAAAAGGGTCTCCATCAGCTTTTCGATTTGATCTGTACGAACCGTGCTTGTGAAAAGTTCTTCACTTCTCTTGGCCTCCAACAACAGTGTTCCAAAAGATTATCAAAGTCGGGAGTGCTCTAAACGCTGATGTCAAGAGTCGCTCTGGTTCAAGTCTGCATGCGCACCGACAATCCGAAGCAGCTGCCTCGCACGACAATTTTGGAAAACTTGGCCCCAGAAAAGATACAGCGAGGAATTGTAAGTCGGCCAGTTGTCCTCACTTGTCCTTCTTCATATTCCACTTCTAGCTTCTGATCACAGCTGCCTGTACGCTCACCAACGCGAACCCAGGAAGGCTCGAGATCTCGTGAAGAAGTCCTCACGAGATCCGCAGACCGTTACCATCAAGAGGTGTGAAGACCCTCAAGAATCAGAACCACCACAATCTGCAGGGCCTGAGCGCAGCCTGCGCATCTCGACGCGTATGGAAGTGCCAAGTGGCAGTGGTCGTGGGCCCTTTAGAATTCGACCTCCAGCCGTGTGTTGGGGGTTATTACTCTTTAAAGACGCCAGATCAAAGCACCAAGAAGTACAAGGATTACAAAAATCCTGAAGTATCAGAATCTCGTCGTTTCATCAGGACCTGAGCGCGGCCTGCGCATCTCAACGTGGGCGGACGTGCCACGTGGCAGCGGGCTGGGGACCTCCAGCATACTCGCGGCGGCCCTCGTGAGGGGCCTGCTGCGCGCGCAAGGGGCGTCCGACTCCAACGAAGACGTCTCGCACAAGGTGCTCGTGTTGGAGCAATTGATGGGCACGGGAGGCGGATGGCAGGACCAGGTGAAAACTCGAATCTGTTATTTCTCGCCTTTGAATTCTTGGATTCTTTCGAGCTTGTAAGGTCACTGAGAGTTTGATCTTTGTGGGAGATCGACTCCAACTAAGAGTCCCGCACAAGGTGCTGGTGTTGGAGCAATTGATGGCACGGGAGGCGGATGGCAGGACCAGGTGACAGATCGACTCTAAAGTATTGCGTTGAGAACGCCTGGCATTGTTTTCTTGTTTGTCCACAAGATGCTGTTATGAGGTCAAGCGGTACGAGACCAAGCGAGCGCGTGCGTTCGCGATGTTTCAACAGCTTACTATGTCAAAGTCAAAGGATGCCAAACTTTGAAACGATTGGAGCTGCGTGCCAAGTCTATGTTGATTCTGTTTCGTGACTGGCTGCGATTTGGTCTGCGTAAAGTTTTGAGCAGTGTCCCCTCGTAATCCGCTACACTGCTGCTTACCCCCCAGTTTACCCCCCAGTACTTTCGTCATTTTTCAGGAGAACAACAACCTGCTCAAAGATTCGTCGAGGATTGTTGATTCCCACTGGATTTTCACCATGCAAACCTGCGTATAGATTGGGGCGCTCTGGCCTGGCACCAAAATTAGATTCCGTGAACGAGCCTCTCTTCTGATTCAGGATCTTTGGACCAGTATACCCGCTTCAGTCATCTTGAGAGCGACCGAATGTAAGACATTCCTTGAAATTGCTACAAGCTACCTATCAAAAGGGCTGATTTAATAGAGTCTGCATTGCAGGTCGGCGCCCTTTGGCCCGGCGCCAAATGCACGACTAGTCTCCCCTCCGCCCGCTACACTACTTACGAACCATCATTGCTGTCCACCCCTCTTCAAGAAAGAAAAGAATCTGTTATATCTTACCCAAAGTGGTGATTACTACCGAAAACATAGACCGAAAGACCAAAGCAACTCTTGGCGCAGGTGGGCGCGCTTTGGCCCGGTGCTAAATGCACGACCAGTCTCCCCTCGCGCCCGCTGCGTCTGGTCGTGGAGGAAGTGCCGCTGCTCCCCGCGCTGCGGCACGAGTTGGAGTCGCGCCTGGTGCTCGTTTTCACCGGGAAGGTCCGGCTGGCCAGGAACGTGTTGCAGAAGGTGGTGGGCAGGTGAGAATAGGCTCCTTGTTAGTTCACTCTCTGGTTTCGGAAGGATGATTCAGAAGGGATTTTTTAAAATTCTGGGTGCTCGTTTTCACCGGAAAAGTCCGGCTGGCCAGGAACGTGTTGCAGAAGGTGGTGGGCAGGTGAGAATAAGCCCCTTCGTTCAGTGCTTTCGCTTTTGAAGGACGTACTAGGGAATACGGGTGCACGTAATCACCGAACAATTTCGACTGGCCAGGCACATGTTGCAGAAGGTGGTGGGCAGGTGAAAATAAGCTTATCGTTCGTCAATCTTTGCTTTCGAAGGATGAGAAAGAAAGATAGGTTAGACAGAACAATCCGGGGATTGTTATCCGCTTGTTTTCACCAGGAAAAGTCGGCTGGCCAGGAACGTGTCGCAGAATGTGGTGGGCAGGTGAGAATAAGCTCTCCCTTTGTCGGAACTTGTTTGTCGAGACATTTGAATCGGTTGAATGTGTCGAAGTTAATCTCTTTCGCTGATCTCAGAGGAAGTCACGCCATAAACGATGGTAAGGTACGGCTGGCCAGGAGCGTTGTTGCAGATTCGTGGGCAGGTGAGAATACGCTCGTCGTTAGTCATGAATGTACATTGCCTTTACTTAGTTGAATCCATTAGAGAAAAGGGATTTTAAGGATCAGGTGCTTGTTCCCACCGGAAAAGGTCTGGCTGGCCAGGAACGTGTTGTGGAAGGTGGTGGGCAGGTGAGAATACGCCCCTCGTCCATTTGTTCTTCGGTTTTTGAAGGAGGTATCATTGGTTGGGTGCTTGTTTTCACCGGGAGGGTTCGGATGGCCAAGAATGTGTCGCAGAAGGGCAGGTGAGAACAACCCCTCCGTCCGTTTATTTTTGCTCCTCCAAGATGACTGGACAGGAAAGGGGGAGAGAGTAAATGCGGATACGCACCAGCAAGGTTCGCCTAGCCACGAACATTCAGCAGAAGGTCGAGGGACACCCTAGGACTAGTAAGCTTTAGGAAGGTAAGATCAGCCTGGGACGGGAAGGGTTGGTCTGGGTTTTAGGGTGGGTTCGGGTGCGGAGCGGGTAACTTCTATAGCGTCACATTTAAGGGTTTGGTTGACCTTACTATTCCTAAAGCTTGCTATTCCTAATGCTTACTATTCCTAAAGTGTCGCGTCATCAGCAGAAGGTGGTCATGAGGTGAGAGTAAGCTCTTTGTTTGTTCATTCTTTGCTTTCGAAGCATGAACCAGGAAGAAAAGCGGGAGGTTACTTTGTTCTCGTCTTCTTCCTGTCGGATAGCCACGACCGTTTATTCGAAGGCGGTGGGCAGATCTAAACAAGCTCTTGAATTCAGAAGCTGCTCGTCCTGAAGCAAGGTAGTCAGATTCGTGTGGTGCTCTTTGATACCAGAGGTTCGGCAAACCGGAACGCGTTGAAGAGAGTGTTGGGCAGATACAATTGTGCTCCCAAGTTTTCCTGGGATAGTGTTTTAGGAACCGAGATAGGAACTGAGATAGGAACCGAACTTGGCGGTTTTTTGTAGGACCGCAAGTACATCCGCAAAATGTAACGAGGAGAGGAGGAGAAGCCCGTCTGGAGTTGCATTGTTTTCGGATAAGAACGTCCGACGTTGCGTGGTGCTCGATCCTTCTGTCAAATGTCGTCGCAATTCGTTCCTCGCTGTCTTTGGACGTTGAGTCCTGCTGATCGATGGTCGTTTCTCGTCAGGTATTTGCGGCGAGACGCGCGAGCAATCGCCAGCGTGCGGCGCCTAACAGAGCTCGCAACGGCGGGCCAAAAGGCCCTTGCGACTGGGGACTTGACTGCGTTGGGGGCGGTGATGTCGGAAACCTGGGGTCTGCATCAAGAACTGGACCCTCACTGCAGTAACCCGGATGTGGAGCGGTGAGCTCGGTTCTGCTTTGCTGTTCTCATACTTTTTGGTCTTTAGACCTAGTCTTTAAGCTTTAACTTGCAAAAACCTATGGCATGTTCCAGCTTTTCGGGGATCGGGCCTTCACTGGAGCGGGCCTCGGGCGCGTGGTTTTTGACGATTTTATGGCTAAAGCAATCCCCGCCAAGTTGACGGCGTCACTCTTGAAAAGTGTCGATGTTATGACGTCGTCGTCGACATTCGGCCTGGCGCGCCATTTGAGAGATTACATACGATCCCGGACTTTGGTGCTCTCACTTTACCCTCATCGCAGACGAGTCGTGCTTCCTGCCCTCCTTAAAGACTACTATATCACTTTCTGGTACGTGTTGAGGGCACTCGATGTTCCGGGGTTAGTTCTACGCACCCTTGGCTCGGCCAGTAAGAAAGTTTGGGCTTGGAAACCGCATGTACCGGGTTTCACCCTTTCAGGTTGGAAGCGGAAGCGAAAGGTCTTGGTTCAGAAGCCGTCTGCGTTTGCCTTTCCGCACGGTGCCCGGGTATGCTTCTTATGCGACACGACCCAACGGACGATGCTCTTTTAGTGCTCATAATCCCACACGAATTCAAGGACACAGCCGACGAGCAGCGAGGAACGTGCTGAGCCGAGTATTCAATTCGCAAATTTTAAACAGGGCCGAAGCGCAGAAATCTACGTGCTGACTCAAGGGAGGTCGAAGGCACTTTCTCAAACCAGAACTTAATCGGCTGCCAATGCAGGTTGTTCTCCTTGGTGGACCACTTGAGCGTTGGGCACAAGTTGCTGGGGGCAGGAGGGGGCGGCTTTGCGCTGATCCTTGCGAAAGACGTGCATGCCGCAGCAGAGATGAGAGCAATGCTTGACGAGTTTGGACCACCCGCGAAAGTGCACTCGTGGTCTTTGGGGTAGAGGCTGAAAGTGGATCCGGCCAGCGGCACCTCCGAGCCCTCTGCTCTACCACTGTCGCATGCAACCGCCGAGGATCGTCTCTTTCTTCTTATAAGATGCTGGCCTATAAACACTACACTACACACCATTGGGATATTCCTGACACGCTTTGCGAGCACGGCATCATGCTGAATAAGACCGAGTCCGGCCTTGGGCTGCCCACGAGTCTCCTTCGGTGCACCTGCGCGCTGCCAACTTGAGTCTGCAATGCTGGATCCGACACTGCCACACTCCTTCTGATTGTGCATTTACAAGATGTGCATTTTCGACTCAGCCTCGTCATAGGCTTGGCGTAGATAAATGAATGCTTTGATCGATAGGGAATGCCATGCTCAATCTCAAAGCAGCGTGCAGCGCTTTATTCAATTCAATGATTGTTGTCCATCGTCAAGTCCATAATGTGCAACCGTGCTAGCTCATTCACCGTTACGAAGATTCCCATGCGTCACTGCATGAGCTCCAACCGCTGAGCCTCCGTCGTACTCGAGCTGGCCGCCATGTACGCACAATACCAATTGGACTCGGAGATCATCATATGGCATGCAGTGCGCTGAATCACACGTTCATTGCGCCCGCCCCGCTGCGCGCGACTCAGCATGCAGGCCCGTGAGTCGCATGAGCGTAGGTATATGTGTCGCGCTAAACCTCATCTGGCCTATCCATCTCGGCTACTCTATGTCAACGGGCGTGTCGCGGCCGCACCGCCCCATGTTATGTTAGCCTCCGCTCGCAGCACACCACAGAACTCAGAGCCGCATGCGTTTCCCCATTCACACT
Organism: Klebsormidium nitens; assembly: GCA_000708835.1. Classification (NCBI taxonomy): domain Eukaryota; kingdom Viridiplantae; phylum Streptophyta; class Klebsormidiophyceae; order Klebsormidiales; family Klebsormidiaceae; genus Klebsormidium; species Klebsormidium nitens. Next base: position 207,067 of record DF236991.1, on the reverse strand, counting down.
TCACATGTCATACCACACATGGTAACCGAGTTGAGACTGACTTCTGCCCATCGTACGGTTTGCATGAGCTCAAGAATGCCGCCCCATATCAGACTTTTGACTGCACAAAAGAAAGAATGAAGCCTAGCTTCACTTCTTTCTTCTTCACTGTCTCACATGGTGCACTGGGCTACAGCCTAGCCTGGTCTGGGATTTCTGCCTACTCTAGTCAGTCACCACTCACCAGCAAGTGCCGGACATGATTCCGACTCGACACAATCCAGCCCGACATATGCTCGTTGCATTGCATATACGACTAGCAAACAATGCCTTCTGAGCTCGATCATTCCAATTCAATGTTGTAAGTTACGTAATCCTAGGCTATAACTCCAGGCTAACCTAAGAAGTTAGTAGTAGTAAGTAGGTAGTAGCTGCCGGCCGGGCCCGGTCTAGCTAGCTACGTTTAAATACAATGGACCCGCAAGTTGTTGTAAGACTAGGTTTGGTACGTGCGCCAGGCCCCAACTTACTAAGCTTACGCTTGATTTGACTTGGTAAGATAATGATAGCCAGCCGAGCCTAGCCTGCTAGATTCAAAACTGAAACATCGATCCCTTATAAGTATGCCATGCATGGAAGCCTATGCCAGCCCAATGGTGGCTACGGCGTTTGCATGAGTAAAGAGAATATTAGATACCATGCAATGTTTGCCTGGCAATGATGGGTACGTATCCGGTCATGCAGCCAGACGTACGGTGACTGACTCAAACATGAAACATGCGCACTAGCACGAATTCTGTACGATCCGTATGAATGGATTGGCATACAAATCGTACAACCATGACAGCGGCCGAGGTCTTCAATATGATTCAATTAGCCGCACGAACCTCAAGAGTCTGACGAGGCACCGCAGGCCGCGCAGAATACCATGCGGTGCTGCAGCCAAAAGGTAATGAGTTCTTATCGGATAGACAACATATGACGCCGGCCGCATTTTAGTGACTACAATGGCATGCGCAAGATCGGAACCCAGCCTAGTACAGCTATGAACAACAAGGCAAATCACCGTCTTGCCAAGTCAATTGTCGAGAAGTCCTGACCGTCCGACAAAGACACAACCAACTGTCCCACCTTTCACTGATTCCCAACGCTCCAGGTTCCTTATGGTTTGTCAATCATTAAGTGGCCCAACAATGGGGTAATGAGCCAGACTGAGGGACGTCCAAACCTCTTGAAGAAAAGAGCAATGAAAGGCAAGATTAAGGTTGTCTACCATATGACCGTGGCTACGCCACCAGATGGGTTAGGCGGTCCATCAAACGGAAAACTTGCGCGAGCCAGTGCCTAACCAGACTCAGACCTGTGACCCCTATCCGCGGGAGCTCACTGTCGAACTGCGTGCATGCATTAGCTTGGACACCTAGCCTACGACAGCGTTCTAAGAACGCCTTCGAAATTGGAAGTCTCCATCCGCACCTCCTACAACCAACCGGACGGCTCAGGCCAACGAATGCGGCGCTATGTGGAACCTCTGTTTTCCAACCCATAGCGCACCATCAAATGGACTAGTCTGTCGCGGGTCAAGGGCTGCATCAAGCAACGGGCTCTACCGTGAGACGTCATCTCCCTTCGACTGAACCTCTACATGATCCACCTACTAAATGGAAGCCAGCAATGTGCGGTGTTGAGCAGACCAGCACGCAATATCTAATTAGCTTTTGCAACAGTCCCAGCCGCTTTGCGAGGAGGCGCTTTGGGACTAAACACGTTTCCCTCCCCCTTCCCAAGCTGCTCCTTTTTCCAGCCAAGTCGCACAAGCAGATGCACTAGCTTGTCACGGGAGAGCGGCTGTAAAGACGAGATGGGCTTTCAGCAAAGCAACGTTCCCCGCCATACAACATTTCCGCCGAGCACGCATATCGAGCCCAAACGTCTGCGACTAGCATGAACCCAAAAAGGCCAGCACGCAACTCGTGGTCCGCATGATCAAGCTCTTCTAGAGCCCCATACCAGGACTTGGTTTCTTACTCGCGATCCTTTTAAGAACTCGGCATGCTAAAAAGACTCCCCACCGCTGGGGCATGCTTTGTAAATGACAACGCAACAATGAGGCACGAGTGCCCATGATTCCAGGCAAGCCTGCTGGATCACGTCAAGAAATGTATATGCTTACAACCGAGAAAGCTCGAAGCAGGCACAGCGTGGGTCAGGTTGAGATCGGCACGAGATTTCGCACGACGAAAAGCTCTCGCAGCAAGCTTAGGGGATGCCGTTTGGAACGACCTCAAAGTCCAGAAGGGGATCCCACATGAATAAAGTGATTAGACTGGGAAGCCGTCCGACGAAAGGATGCTGCGTCGGACTTAAGTCTTTGAGGAAGTGAAAGGGCGCTCGTTTCAGATTGAAGATCCATAATCTGGTGTTCCAAACCGATTTCAGCAAAAGTGTGAAGGGGCCCTCACCTTGGTTTGAAACTCGTCCACCCCGGCCTTGAAAAAGAGCTCCCGGTCGGACTTGAGCGCATTCCCAGTGAGCGCGATAATGGGCGTTTTCACACCCATCTGGCGGAGAAGCCGCGTCGCCTCGTGACCGTCCTGAAACGAGCGGAACGGATACAAATTGTGAGCGGACTCAGCCTGAGCGGACCCATTTCAAAGCGAAGTCAGCCTGAGCAGGCGCGGACCGGCTCTCCTCGTGGCCGTCCTGTGACGAACGGAAACGGACTCTGTTTGAGCGGACTCGGCTTGAGCGGAACCAGGCTTTGAAACGAACTCAGCCTGAACGGCATAATCCCGAATCCAAATCATTCTATGGAGGGCTCAGATCTGGTGCCAAGGTCCTAGCAAAACCGCCGTTTGTACTAAAACATCGTTCGCGTGGTCAAAGCTTGAAAGCCATGGACGGGACCGGGGAAAAAGATACGAGCAAAGGACTCACACGATGATAGAAAGACTGTCACGAATAAGAAAAGGTAAGATTCACGAAGAGAGTTAGGAAGCAAGAGAGGGAAATGATAGAGGAGACACCCCAAGACCCTGGATCGCTACAATTCTGAGATGATTACGAAACCCTGACTCGCTGAATCTCTGAACCCGACAAAGAACAGAAGCCTCAAAATATTTAGGGTTTTAGGGTTTTAGGATTTTAGGGTTTTAGGGTTCTAAAAAGCACGTACCATCACGGGCATTTCCTTGTCCATGAGAATGAGGTCGTAGTTGCGCCCCTGCTTGAGCAGATCCACCGCGACCTTGCCGTTCTCTGCCTCGTCGCACAGCAGGCCCAAGTTCTGCAGCACCTTGCGCATGATGATCTGCACGGAGCATACGATATGAGTGTCGGAAGGATAGGCTATAAGCGTTTGAGGGGCCGTTACGACGACGTGCTATAGTTTACCCTCAATCTCGCAGAGTCTTGATGAAGCTTTGTGTGCTGGCCTCAAAAGCTCAGCGCCGTTGGGCGCTATGGCATGTCGGAAAGCTGGTTGAATTCTACATAACCAGCGAACACACGTCCGCTGTACTAAGCTTCCCGGTTTCAGGCTACATGGGACACCCGTGGTTTTGGTAAAACCCTGCTTAGAATTGCACTTCGCCTCACCTCCCAACACTGAATACAAGGGAATATGGGAAAAGGAACGCCCAGAGACGGACAAGAGAACATATCGGACGGAAAGTGCCCAAAGACGCAACTCGCCGGTTTGAATACCTTCTACCAAAGCACCTTGCGTTCTGCGTGACCTCTCTACGATAGAACCTAGGAACCCCTACCTGAGTAGAACGAAAATCCACAATGAGGTAAGCACGCCCAAAGACTGATAGTTGTCACTCACCCTGTTGATCTCGGTGTCTTCGACGAGCAGCACCTTGCGCTTGCTGTCGTTTGCGTCTTTCTCCGCCTGCGTCTTTTCCTGATCGCTCTCTTCCTTCTCGACGCTCAGCTGCCGCCGCAGCTCCGACATCTGCTCCAAGTCACCTCGCAAGCTCCCGCTCAAAGACCGGCTGATCGCTTGATGCAGCGCCCGACCGACTGCCGAGGTTTTTGTCTGCATCAGGATTCGTGTATCAAGAATCTGAAGGTTTCTGGAAATGTTCCGACTTCAGAAGTTCGATTTGAGAGGGATCGTCGCTTATGGCGTTTGTTTCAAGTCGCCGCGCAAGCTCCCACTCAGCGACCCGCTGATCGCTTGATGTAGCGTTCGCCCGACCGCCGACGTATTTGTCTGCATCAAGATTTCATGGTGTCAGAAGTGTGAAAAGCTACAAGTTTTCAGATGTAATTATTAAAGCCGTAGCTCCTGGCACAGCCCCGCAAGCAGCCGCCCGGCGATCGGCTGACGATTTGATGCAGCGCCCGCCCGACCGCCGACGTTTTTGTCTGCACCAAGGTTCGTGTTTCGAAAGTCTGGAGGTTTACGAAACTTGAAGATGTTAGGAATTCGGAATTTTGTGTTTGAGATCGTCGCTTCTGGCGTTTGTTCCAGATCGACGGGCAAGCTCCCGCTCAGCGACCGGCTGATCGCTGAATGCAGCGCGCGCCCGACCGCCAAAACTTTTGCCTGCAAGGATTGAGGGTAATCTGCAAATATCATCTTGCGCATTACAATCGTAGCTTCTGATGCTTGCTTGAAGTCGCCACGAAAGCTCCCGCTCAGCGACCGGCCGACGGTTTGATGCAGCGCACGCCCACCTGCCGACGTCTTTCCTTACGCAAGGGACGTGAACTCCAATGAAATATCCATCTGGTGTCCGAAAAGTAGCACTTGACCTGATATGCGAATTGAAAACCAAACGTCTGCTTCGCATAGCCCCAAGTTCCCGCTCAAAGTCTCAAATGGAGTCGACCCTCTCGTAATTTGGCACAGCACGCAGAATCGTCCATTTCGGCCGCTGGATAACAGACTGGAAGCAATTGGCACTTACAGTTCATCAATCCTCAACCCTCGAGACGTCAGCGTGCACCAAATCTCCTGCTTTGACAGGCAAATGACATCTAACGTTCTGAGTCGCGAGTGGAGAATAAAGGCCCCCATGTGAATTAACATACGGAAAGTCAACAATCTTCCCGGATATAGCTGTAAAGGCCCCCATGTGTACTGACGTACGGACGATTAACAAACCTCCCCACAACACGCTGTAAATTAGAGCAGAATACACTCTGCGCATGGCCCTACCTGCGTTCCCCCGCTGAGCTTCTTCGCAAGCTTCTCGGTGAACGCGCGGTGGACCTCGTTCTGCGCGTCCATCCCCTGAGGCGGGGTCGCAGGAGGGCCCGCCTCGCTACTCCCGGGATCGGACGTTTTCTCGACGTCCGAGCTCGCGAGGGAGGCTGTCGAGTCGTTGGCGGTCTCGTCCTCGGCCACGAGCGGAAACGGAACGGAGAACCAGAAGCAGTTGCCGTTGGGCGTCTGGGTATCAACGCCAATGGAGCCCCCGACCTGTGACAAGAGATATGATACGGAGTTCAATCTCTGGCCAGTGTGGTTGTTAGTAAGTGTTAGCTGTGTTGATGTCGGTTGATATGTTGGTCGGAGTCGGCTTGAGTTCGGCAGGATGGGCGACCGAGCGGGCGTGGTTTACTGGAAGGAGGTCGCCGACATAAGTGGTAGGCCGTCAGCTTTGTGGATATCGGCCTGTAAGAAGAAAAGACCTGCAAAAACGAAAACGCAAGGCTCCAGGTGCTCGAATATGCAGCGGATTCCGGCCGGAACGGGTCCAAAGCGGACACGGACGGCCGTGCCGTAGCTGATTTCAGGCAGTTGCTAGATCATGCCAGCAAAACGCGGCTGCTACTAAGAAATCTGACCGGTGCTTCTTGCTGGTTTTGTTGGGAGGTTTCTTGCGAAGATTCTTCATGGTCCCTGGATGTATGTTGGGAGTAAACGCCAATGGAGCCCCCAACCTGATCCAGAAAGGGCCAGGATGAACAAGCCCGGCGTGCAGTCATTGCCATCTTAACGATGGAAACTTTAAACTCATCGGCTCATTTCAGAGTGGCAAACTCGATGACGCAGATGTTTGAACACGTAACCAAACCAAAGACCCACCTTCCGTAGGACGATGCAAATTGCTTGACCAACGAAGAACGCTGGACTGCGCTCAGCTGACTTCAAAGCTCTCGGGAGAGCTTCAATGGGCCCGACTTGAACCGGCCAAAGACGAGCTACGACTTCAAGAGCCTCGCCTTCTCCTTTTGCAAAAGCAAGATCGACGCAGCAAAGAGCATTCCACGAGGTGCATCTTCGAGCACTCTACAGCAAGCAAGCTCGTCGCAGATTCTGACACTTCGAAAGTATACGGGAGAATTCAGGTCTTCTTACCTGACGGACGAAGCGCTTGGCAAGGCTGAGGCCCAGTGTCGAGACGCCTGCGCGCTGCATGCACCCCGTGGCAATACGCGAGTATGGCTCGAAGAGCTTCTCCTGTAAGGATTGGGCAGAACCGAGTATGGTATGGCTCGCGAGTCAACCAGCACGGAGCAAAGAAGCTCTCCCTTCAAGACTCAAGGAAAGGGACAGGGTACACTAGAAGGGCTTTCCGGATCAGGTTGTCCTGCAGTTACAATCCTGCTACTAGTAGGGCCGATAAGGCAGGACGTATGCTTGACCAGAAAGTGATTCCCAAGAAGTTCGTTAAGATAAGGAGGGGCGTTTGAAGCAGTGCCAAACCAACAGGGCCATGTCGACAGTGTCTCAGATTTCAGCACTGGAATGAACTACTTTGCAACCTCATAGCAACCGCGCAATAGGAATCGAACCCCAGACCCATTTGGATCCACCCTTGAGCTGCGAGGCTTGGTCTCAAAGCCCGTACCTGCTCCTCCTCGGTTATGGCTGGCCCCGTGTCCTTGACACTGATCCTGATCGTCGCAAACCCAACAATCGGCAGTTGCGCCAGGCTCTTGGAGGACTGCATCCGCCCGCTCCCGCTCGGGCTCAAACTCTCGTGCGACGACTCCAACGGATTCTTCTCCTTTTCCGGCGGAAGCTCCGTCACCTCCACTTCGAACGACCGTTTCTGCTCGTGCGCCCTCCGCGCCTCCTGCACCTTTCTCCGGGGGGTCGGCCGCCTGCCCCGATCACCCTCGAGCTCCCCCCCCTTGAGCTGCAGAATCGTCTCGTTCAGCCCCTTGCGCCGCTGCTTCCGGATCTCCTTCTGCATCTCGTCCTTCGTCTTCCCGTCCCGCACCTCTAGTTGCCCCCCTTCGTCGCCCTCAGCGCTCAGCTGGGGCGTGATCCCCCCGGAGCTCATCCTCCTCTCGATGCCCGCCGCAAGTGACGCAGGGTTAATGGCGTCCCGCGACAGCTTCACCCCCCCAATCCGATCCTGGAGTCCGTATGCGCCCGACCAGCCGGAATATCCGGAGGCAAGCGCAGCCGCAATATCTGCGGTGAGGTCGGGAGGGGTTGTGGCCGAATCGAGGCTGGTCCTACGGGACCGGCCTTTGGAGGGAGAGCTGGTCGTGGCGAGATCGAGGGTCGGATCCGCTTTTGGTGTCATGGGTGGCATTGCTGGGAGGCTCTCGTGGCGATTGACACCGCTGCCGGTGCTGCTGGTGATGCTGGGTATGCGGGCCATCTCGAAGGGGCCTGGAGGTAACGAGGATGCTAAACGGCAGTGAATGTGGGTACGATGGTTCGAGGGGACGAGTCGGCAAGTGAAATCGACGCAAAAGATTGAACGCGCGGGCCACCCTACCAACACTGAAAGAGCATATTTCTGATGAAATGATGGAACATCTGGGCGATCCAAGGCGTTTCAAGGCTTTTAGCGGTAGATAGAATTCCTGCATATGACTGGAAAGACCTACAGCAGCACAGGAGCAATCTAGGCGTCCGCTTCACGAGTCACACAACAGCCTTAGGACTGTGTCTGACAGACATCCACCCCAATACAGGCCAAAACGGACTGCAACTCAAGGCTACTTGACAGGCTTCGATCTTACCTACAGTCCGAGCAATGACCAGATGCTTCCTCGGAATACTCTATAAACAGAACAGAAGCAAACATACGCAGGCTCAAGTGGTCTCCGAGCACCTCTCTCCGAACACAAAGCGGATAGACAACATCGGAAGCCGACGAGTCCAAATACTGGTGCAAAGGTGCATCCAGATTTGCACTTTGGAAGTCACCACAACGAAAAGTGGACCTTTCATAACATCCAAATCTCCTCTCTACGCGCCTTTCCAAAGCTAACCGGGGCCAAAGTACAATCAACTGGCAAGCCACCCCAGATCCCATTAAACTCGCTGACATGGCTCTCTTACCTGCGGGTGATGGTGCGGACAAGGACCCCCCAGGCGTCTTCAGAGAGCCTCCCAACGCGTCTCCTGCGCCTGCCGAGTCTCCTGCACCCGACGTCTCTCCTGGAATTTGCAACTGCGTGGGCTTGTTCGCCTCCATTCGGGGACTTCGTTTCTCCATTAGCGAAGCCTCGGGTGCGTTGTCTTCTTCCCTGGGGCTCGTTTGGGCTGCAGAGTCACTCCCCCCCGGCTCTGAATCCGCCCCTCCCGACTCCACGTCATCCGAGTCGACCCTCTGCACCGCTGGCAAATCGACGAATGGATCTCCACCGGAAGGGCGCTCGAAAGACTGTCGGCTGCGCCGCCGTGGGGAATACATCCCGAGCCCGGACTTCTTCGCACGGGGTGTGAGGCTCACCTGTGAAAAGTAAGACAGAATCTGTCAAGCAGACCGGCCCCGTGACAAACAGAAAGCAACCCTCAGCTGAAAACGACGGGATCGCTTTACTTGACGCCGTTTTGATTACTTTTTTCTCGCTCACCCACCAAACAGCACGGCAATGACTTCAACGAGAAGGACCAAACTCTTGACACCTCGTGTTCGGGCAACGTCACATCAAAAAGGTCAAGCGTTGGTCGCAAGATTTGCCGCGTGAAGCTCACCTTTCGTGGGAGCATCTCCTCGGCAGACGACATAGGGTCGGACCCGACCGACATGCTCGGTGACGTATACAGGGGGTCGTCGGAGAGGGGGTGTTTCGAGTGGGATGACGAGTTGCGCGACGGCTTTCGCTCGGTGCGCACGATGCGCCACCCGATCGCGCCAAGCTGCTCTTCCTCGATCCACTCCAGATCTTCGCACGCCATGACGAGGTTGATCTCGCCGTTGCGGGGGGTGAGCTTGACCGCGTTGCTCAGGAACTGGCCCAGCACCTGGACCACCCGGTGCTTGTCCCCGACTGCAAAAGAGCGATCACTCTGCGGGTCAATTACGACAAACTAAGACGCCTCGGGGCAAGGCAAATGAAGGGGATTCGGAGAATGGATGAGGATTGCTGGCCATGTTTCAAACTTGAAGGACGCTTTCAGGTGAAGGGAGCCGTGCAGGCGTCGCAGCTAGTGGTCGAATGACGGGCTGCTCCTGCCAAGCTCAAACAAAAGGTTGTCCACTTATGCGGTGCGCAGAAAAGTCTCCTGAGCTTGCCTCTAAGGCACAGTTCCAACCAATCTATAATATAATCGAAATCCGTTCTTGCACTTTTTGCTCTCGGACCCTTGACGACTGGAAAAACTCTAACTCTGGAAAAACTCTCAATCTCATCAGCCTCACAGATCCGTGCAACTTGCATACGACCTCCGTTCAAAGTTCTACTATCGCTTGTTCAGTGGGTTTCTCGTTCAAACGCAGTCTTGAAAGCAAAGGAACTTGATGCACGCCGCTTACCTGTCTTGTGGCTGGACAGCACCGCTCGCGCGCGGGGGTCGATGACCATGCCGAAGTTGATGTTCTTCTGGTCGAGCAGATCGCGCAGGCCCCAGCTCAGGAAACGAACGACAGCCAGTAAATCAAAGTTGTCGGTGCGCAGGTCCAGCTTGTTGTCCTCCCATTGACCTGCGAGGAAGAAAGCAAAGCAGATAAGTCTTCGGTATAAGCTCAGTCAGCTTCAAATTTTGGCGAGCTCCTAACTTACTTAGATGTTCTGATTTCTAACCCTACCACCGAACCAAACCAGCTTCGCCCCACGCTGGCAACCTTCCAAGTCTTACCATTACATTCCTAAATTGAAGACCTCTCAGATACCCTGTTTGTTGGAGAACTTAGCCGAAGTTGACAGGGAACTTGACATAGACAAGCCAAGTCAGCTTACAGAACTTAAGCTCAAGGAAACGTCGCTCATTTGATCCACTGCAGAGGGCATTAAGGACAGACCAGAGGATGTGGGCCCGTCACAAGGAAGAGAGGGGCAAATGCGACAAGAAACTCGTCCTTACAAGGCGGACATAAGTAGGGCAGAACGCTTATTGGCGAGGCGTTAAAGTCAGGCCAAACATTCATTGCAACAGTTCAGCTCCCTGCAGCTTGAAAGTTCTTAGTGTCCCCCCTAACATGCCTACAGGGTTCAACCACTTGCCCGGCAGACAGAGTTGCGGTTTACAATCTAGCTCGCTTTCCTTTCATACTTCTTGACAATCAGCGTGCTCTATCTGTCCGTATCCAAAAACTCTGATTGCCGACCTCTTCTATGTGTAGGCTTTTGATACAAGACCAATCAGGGGACCATATGTCACATGCATCATGATACCTTATAGGATCCAAAAGAGCTTTGCAGCGCTTACTCATATCCGTGACGTCATCGAGGACGCTCGTCATCGTCTCGGCGCAGTCCAACATCATCTGGATCAGGTCCATCTTGTCCCCCGGCAGGGACTCGCCAAACTCGGCCGCGCGCATGTGTCCCAACCCAAGCACAATGGCGTTGAACGGGACTGGCAAACAGGAGGATGAACGTTCAGTGTTTCTGAGATTGGAAGATCTAAATCTTGAGTACCGAGTAAAGCTTGAGCGAACAGTACAGCGCTATTGGCCTTCCAAGGACACTTAAGAAATGGCTTCAGAAATTGGCGCTGCAAGGAAAAGAAAGGAGCTTTCGCCAGTGCATTTCAGAAGGGTCTGCCTCAAGGCCTCAAGACAACAAGGGACTTTGCCAGACCAGGACAATAGCCTGAAAAGAGCTCGAGTGAGCTGCAGACAAAGACGAGATGGACACGGTCAGCACTCATCATTTGACGTGAAGCCATTGAAGGCTGATGCCCAAGCGTCCTAGAGGCGCAGGAGGCAAACTCCTGGATAGGAATACGCCAATCCTTGCCAGAGCTGACTAGGGGTGAATTGCAATGACTCCTACCCATTCTTAGCAAAGACTAAGAACAATCAAGTCGTGAGATTCCAATGGCGACCCTTTCCAACCCCATGCATGGAGCACCTCAAGGTCCAACCTTTCAAAGGTGGCTCTAGCCTGTCAACTTTTGAAATGTAATCTTCAGCAAGGGTATTGATCGTTGCGTATGTGTTGAAAAGCAGCCACACACCTCGGATGTTGTGGAAGACATAAGCCATGAACTGCTGCTTTGCTCGTGTGGCTGTCTTGGCGCGCTCCATGGCCCTTCTCTCGGAACGCCGGCTCGCCAACAGATCGTCTTGCTCTCGCCTCTCAGCACGATGCTGCATTCAGAAAAAGGAATCAATACTTACTCAGGATGGAGTCAATTGTTACACATTCACCACAATGAAACAGCCAGAAGGCTGCTTGAAGTTGCTAAAAAGTGGCAGCTCTCCAATGAATTGCTTCCGATGACCCTTGAAAACTGAAAACTGTCCGGTGTTCAATACATCTACGAAAGCAGAGTTGTTCTTGTCCAGGATGAAGAAGGATGGATCTGCTAAAAAGTGAAAGATTACATAACTGTGAAAACATTGCAAAACCTGGAAAAGTCCAGATAAACAAAACTACCCCAGCAAGCTTGAGATAGAAACACGGGGTTTCAGGATTTCCCACTCTCGTAGCAAGTTATAATGGCTGAACAATACAGCCAGTAAAAAATAGCAGCTTGCCCATTATAAAGAGGATCAACCAAGAAGCCCTTCAAAGGGTTCCTTCTCCTATCATCATGGCAGCCACCACCTTTGAATAGCCCCAATTGCTGACCAAGTATCACCGTGTCCCTGTGCTACAGTTTGTACATGCACCTTCTCTTTGCAGTTACTAACGCTGTGAACAGCACAACCTTACAACAACCTTCAAAATAATCTAGCTAAGTAGACACATTGGTATCAACCCCTGTCACAAGCAGGCAGCCAACCAACCAAGCCATCTGAAAGTCAATCTGTAGAAAGACCTGTGCAACTTCCGAACCCCTTTTGACTTTCAAGAACTTACGTTTCGGCAATCATAGCAAAAGTCATACCTCAAACCCCTTCTGACTTTCGAGAAATGGCCTTTCAGCACTCGTAGCAACACAAGGCCCAACAGAAAGCCTGTGCACGTACCTGCGCCTTCTGGACCGCCCTCCTGTTGTCCGTCACGTACGCTCCAACGAGCGCGGTGATCAGGACGGCTAGCAGTGTAACCAGCCCCTGGCCCGCCATGCTGCCGAAGATCCACCAGTCATGGCCGTGGGAGGGGGGGTGCGCTCGCTGCCCTTCGTACTCCGATAGAAGCTGGCTGTTGATCTTGATGCTGGAGAAGAGCAGCGAGAGCATGAACCCCGCGACCGTCATGCTCGCAATCGCCACGAGACTGAAGTAAAGGAGCTGTGTCCGCAGAGACGCCCGCACAAACTGCTCCGCCGTCTCGTGGTCGTATAGGATTAGCTCCGCCTCGTCTTCCAGCGCGCCGCTGCCCTGGCCAATCAAATTCAGCAGAACGTTGTGGCGGCTTCTGGACATCTTCCCGTCAACCTGGTCGCTGACCATCTGCATAAACTCCTGGGAGCTCGTAGAGGGAGTGTCCAGATCGCCAGACATCGTCTCGGACGCCATGTCTGCAAACCCCTCCAGGTTTTGGGACGTCTCGGGGACCATGGTTGGGAGCGGCCGAAACTCGCCCTTGAACTCGGACGTGAAATCAAACGACGGCCGCTGGTCGTCCCCCATCTCAAAGGAAGACCTGACCGAAGCCAAGTCGGTGTCGATGCTGTCATTGTCGGAGGAGGATCCCCGGTCCTCCATCTTCAGACGCTCCTCATCCATCCCACCTGTTGGCGACTCTTCAACCCAGGACGTGACGCGTTCTATCCGTTGCTCCAATTCCTCACAACGCCGCGCAGGCTCGTCATCATCTGGAGCGTCGCACCGGGCACGAGCCGAGCTCCAAGCAACACCAACCGGAAAAGGGTGATGCGCAGGCTTTTCACCAACCGGACTGTGCAAACCTCCGGCGGAAAGAATGGACACGGGGGTGGCTGGGGCTTCTGGCGTGTTCCGTCCCAAGCTCTGCACTGATCCCAATGATTGCAACAGGTTTCTGCTGTCTTCTTTCCCCTCCGTTCGAAGCAGGAGCTGCCCTGACTTGCTGCTCTGGTTTCGTCCTAAATTGGATTCCAGACGCCCCTGTTCAAAGTCCGTCTCGCGCCTCTTGTTTGTAGTCAACCCCTCGAGATCCAGATTGTCTCCCTCCAGACTTTCAGCCCGCCCCAAGTCCCTCCGCTCTCTTCTGATTACAGGCGGGGCAAGCTCTGAATGGCCGCTCCAGTGTTCCTTCCCGGAGAGAGCCCTCACTCGGTCTCCAGGCATGGAGGAGACCAGTCTTGCTACCTCTCTGGGTCAGCCATCAGAGTTCCCCCGGATTCATTGAGAATCAAGTCCTCCTTTCAGCCATGGCACACATTCTGCATTTAATCCAAGGAGGGGTTTAGCACAGGCCAGCGTAGGGATGCAAAGAGCCGATACTGGAGTTCTTTTTAGTCTTGCTGGCTCAACAAGTCGAAGTTGCCCGATGCCGCTGAGAATCCGGTCCTCCTATCAGCATGAAGAAGATTTGCATAGAATTCACAGAAGACCGGGAGTGGTGCATACAAATGCAAAGTTTGAAGTTTCAAAATGCTAAGAAGCTTGAACGTAGTGATTGAAAGTCCCCCAGCATCATGACAAGAGTAGGTCCTCCTCTCAGCATGAAAAAGTCCTGCAAAAGACTTTGCAAAAGCTCCGGAGGGATTTGCAAAGACCAGCATACAGATGCGGATAGACAATTTCCAAAATGCACAATCAAGAGACCGGTTGGAGCACTGCTTTAAAACTGTGCTTTCCTTTGGTGGTGGATACAGCAAGAATATTACTACTTACGAGCATAAACCGCTGACTGCGATACGCACAATCAAAGAGAGTTGATTAGCAAAGGTAAGAATTGGTGATCACGGGTCCCTTATCTTGCTAGCAACCAAAATTCATTGCTGATGGGTTCATTGTCATACACACTAGGACTGCCCCTGTGATTGCATTACCTCGGGTTTGTACAATTGACAATTAACTTTCAATCCCTTGAAAATCAACCAGAGCTCGCCAGCAATGTTCAAAATACCATGGAAATTCTCTTATGCAAGCTTCTCCACTTCCCATGAGGAAGAACTGCCAACCTCTTGGGCAAAATCCTCCAATCAACCCATTGCAGGTTGTATGATTCTCATTGAATAAGCAAAGAGAGTTCTTCTGAGAGTTGAAGGATGTTCAATCATAAAGATACTATGATGGATCTGGCTTCTATCACCTTTTCAATAATCAAAACCAGAAAAACATTTGAGCGACCTGAACAGCAGAGTTGTTGCAACTGCGGGAGGCCCACTCGCGATGAAAGTAAACGGTTATGGGAGACGCCAAATATCCCAAATGACGTTTCTCTCATAAAACACGTTAGCAAGCTTGCAACCATTGCTACTATTACCCATTCCTACCTCTGTCCACTTTGCGGTAGGAATCCAGCCAAATCATCTCCTCCGTGTTAGTCACGTGCTTATGGGAACAACAAAAACAGGCTCGGGAGCGTAGAACACAAGCTCTGCATGCCCTTCCACGCTTGCAATGGCGCTCAAGGACATGGATAACGCATCCCCCATTCTCAGCACGATGAAAATGGTCCCAAAGCAACAATTGCTCCAAACTTCCAGGAAGGCTGACAAATTAAAGAATCCATGTTTTTGAATGGTTGTTTGGCCGAAATGAAGGTCTCACCTTCCCCACAATTTGCTGGTGTCTTTCCCTTGCATGCAAGAAAGAAACGTCCCTTTGCGTCCGTGCGAGCTTCTACACTTGGACAGTCTCCAAATCAGCAGCGACGCCCCAGCTTACATAGGAAAACAGTTGCTTCTCCGTGCCAGTTAATGGGTGCTTCTTCCCAGTTTGGTGCCCTTGCAAATCCTGTGACCCGGTTGGCATAGACAAGTTTCTGCAGCTCTCATGGCACGGTAGCCCCTTCTTCTCCTTCCTCTCTCGATTAAGTGCGTGCAGTCAACCACATGAATGGTGGCGGCGCCTTCTGCTACGTGGCGGTGCGAACAAAACTCATTCTGTACAGACTTCCTCTGTTCGACGCGTCACTTTGAGGGAGTGAATCAGACCCCCCTGGAAATGGCTTCCATTTCCATTATGCTCGGTAAGCGGGTATATGTGCACGTTAACAACCTCCAAGTCCAGCCTGCCGATAGGATGAAAGTTATTGGCAAGGTGCACAAGTCGTAGCTTCCGCGAATGTATTCATCATTCAAGCAGTTTCCTGTCGATTTATTTTGCAAATATTGGCTTTGTAATTTCGCAAGATCATCAGCAGAATATACATGAGAGTAAGAGCTATCTCTGGGGACCTGGCTGTGCTTCGATGTGGTCAGCCAGGGGACCGTCGAAAGAGATATTTCAATTCCGGTGGATGCGCACGCGTCACGGTTGAACTCGTCAACATCTGTGGTCCATCAAAACTACGGACCAGGGTGCTGGTACCGGACAACAAAGTACGTACCTTGGCCAGCTGGTACGGAACCCACGAGCACTTTATGTACCGGAAAAGGTTCGGTTGGTACCGCCTCTGGTACGGACGAGTTTGGCAACTTGGTTCAGTGTGCACGGTGCGCAGCGCACGCTAGAGTGTTCGTTTTTGCTGACGAAAAGGGCGTGCCACCCACTTTCACCGGTGACGGCGGTTTACCGGCCTTTCTGCATTTCTACCGGTAAAGCAAGCAGGACAAAACCGGTAAGTTCAGCCTGGACGCATACGCTTGTTTTTGGCCGGTTTTCCAGCCGGAGGAATTTATGGGCACCGGTGCATCTCTCATATCTGCCGGCCAGGTCCGCACCGGCTCGTCGCAAGCACTGCTGACGAAACACGGTTCATCTGACCCAGTCCTTCAATCCGTTGGCAACGGTCCAACTTGTAACCATCGGCATGTCTGTGGTCATGCCAAGTGGCACAGGGCAATAATTAGGGGCCCACCTCGGAAAACTAGAGGCGAGACTGCGAAGGGATCACCTCCAGTCTCCAAGCTAGAATTCGTAAATCCTGGGGTCCTCGGAATGATCTCCCTGACAGTGATCATGTATCGGTCGGACTGGTTGCTCCAATATGACAATTTTCCATGACCAAAGAGCTAGGAAGGAGGATCAAAGAGGAAGAAGACGACGCTCGGTTGCTAACCAGGGCCAATCCTGGTGCTTGAATGCAAGTGAAGCTGTCGCGGCATCCCGAAAGAATCATCGAGCTGCTTAGGGCTTTCAACGGACTTCTTCCGCAGCGGCAGGCACCCCACATTGTTCACATTTCTCATGGGTCGTGCCCAGTAGCACTAGAAGTTGCGTAGAATTTGTCATATTGCCCGGCACTGACAGGGACAGATCTACCAGCCGATCAGGCCACATCCTCACACAAGAACAAAGGGAGCGTAGCGCGATCTACCGACTTGCCCCTTGGAGAAGTCAAGTGACATTTTTCTGGTCTTCTTCCCTTAGAAAAATCCTTACGAAAGTAAAGCCAGCTTACACAATGCCCTTCTTTACGACGTGTAACCAAGCGTCCGGTTCCACTTGGCTCCGCTCGAGGCAGTGGCCTTGACAACGACTGACACCGCGCCCAGCTTTGGGGGTGTGACCAAGCACAATGTGCGGCCCTTGTGTCAGGAGCTGCTTCAACCTCTGCCTGGGGAACACGGGCCACAAAAACATCCCGAACAAACTTACATCCCTCCGGAAGATCGAGGGGATCCAACTGGAAGCGTTGAGTGCGGAGAAATGTAAAAGCGGGGCCACCGTAGCTGCCCGCGAGTTGTGGACGGAGCAGGTGTGCTTGTTCCTACTTATTAGAAGGCCCGGGTAAGTCTAAATTTGGACTTATATCTGAAATATTATACCGAGACATGCAAGGATATTGTTTGGAAGCACGTTGACTACCTTGTGCAGAATGGGGCCGCTTTGACAGTTTAGGGTATAACCCCAAATGTTCTTGGTCACCGTTTCTGGTCAGTAGCATCTGTACAGTTGTTTCAACAATTATGTTTTGAAAGCGCCTGGTAAAGAGCTCGAGCACAACAACAGAAAGGTCACAATGAACGCGCACTTCAGACTCATTCTTCTCACCCAGCCCTACCCGTTCCTAATGGGGTGGTCGTTTGGGAAGGGCGTTGACGGACTCCCCGCCCACGATAACCTGGAATCCCGTGTTTGGTTCTTCTGATCACTCTACTTGCATTTTGAAGGAGTTCGTCAGCGATACTGAGGGCAAAGTCACGACCGTAGAGCTTGGGATTCAATCAGTGTGACGACCTTTCGAAAAGTGCGTTGTTTGACTCCCTGCCGTGGATCGCAAGGGTCATCAGTGACTGGGTCGCAGTTCTTCACTCGTCCGATCACTTTGTACAACCGTCCCGCACGCGACTGTAACTTTTCATGAACAAGGAGCAATGCTAGAAAGGTTGGTGGCCCTGAAGGGAAAGAAAACCCCGAGGATTTGGCAGGGGCTTCCTGCAAAAAGACTCGTTTAGATGCCTGCCTGAACCCCCAAATCGACTGCCAGCGTCCCGTAGTCCGATTTCTTGACAGCTCTGCCCTGCGATGCTGCAGGGAAAGCACGTGCCGCGCCCATGCCAGGAGCGTCTGGAAGCATTGGGACGAGTTTACGGACCTCGGCGTGCGCCTGGTCTGTGTGGTGAACGAAAATATTCCGGGGGAGGTGAGCTTTTCATGATTCAATATTTACAATTCTCCATTCCGCACTTTCTGACCTTCAACTTTGCTTTTCCTGATCTCCCCCGTAAGCTGAAGGCGTTTCCTTCCTCAGCTTTCCTGGGGCCATGTGAACAAGGTTCCAAGCTTTTTTCGAGAGCTCCGTTGTGAATGCTGTGAAAGAGTTGCGGCCCTCTATATCTGCTGTCGGTTCGGTCTCTGCAACCGCGCAATGTTGTCCAGTTCTTCACCTCATGTCTCTTGGTGCGCGGAATATCCTGCAAACATTCATCTTCACCAGAACGTTCGCTTCTGAGAATTTTGTGCGTTCCCTGTCCTTTATCCGGCCCTGCGAAAGAAAGTCTTCATCTGATTCTCTTTTCAGTACGGTTCAGTCTGACCCGCTAGCTTCCTCGGTTGACTAGATTCTAATACTCATGAGGTTTCTCTTCCTTTCGAACCGTTCTTGTCCTGGCCTGTAACACCTGCTCTCTCTTGTCGTCAGCAGAGTCCCTTGGTATTCGATCGTCGGATCTTACACGTGATAAGTCTTCGCCAGGCGATTCAGCTTTCAGATGCACAAACGCACATAGACACACACGCAATTCTGCCGACCTGTCCGTCGGCCGATGCTCTTGATAGAATCAAGATGGCTTATGCATAGTGGCGACTCCCAACGCTTATGTTCACCTGGGGGTCTTCGCAGGTGGAAGCCTTCAAGGAATTCTGGGGAGGCGACATCTTTTTAGGTACATTACTTGACTGCCGTCCCCAAAAGGATAAAGTCCGAAACTGCGTTGAGAAACTCAATGAGCGTGACTTATTGACAGTCCTTGCCAGGTCCTTCCGCGGGTCTTGCCAGGACTTAGTCTTGACACGTCAGAAAGCCGCAACTTGCGATCCCGGAGTGTTTATCAGGATTGGGCGAGACTCGAGCTCGGTAGTCGGTTTTGATGTCGGTGTCCACGTGCATCCCGCTGATATCAGAATTTGTGTTTTCGAAGTTTGTCGACCCTTTTTGAGAAGTCCACAATGTGCTTTTTGCTCCCTCCTTGAGAGGGCTCACAGAAATGGTTGACTTTCCTGCGCATCAGCGCATGCGTGTGCAGCAGCTTCATCCGCACCTAGACTCAAGTCGAGTTGTGCGCCTTCAGACCCTCGCAAAAGCTGGTTCAATCTGCGCGTTTAGTTTCTCGATACTCTCATAGGAGCTCGACCTCCAAACGATTTTGAGCACTATGCAGTACTGTAGAGGTCTCCGAGCAACAGATCACTGATTCCATCGTTGAAGTCGTGTCAAAGCGCCTAGGATTCAGACTGAAAGAACGACTCTTTCTCAGAAAGCCGCTCTCTCCTGCTCATAGTAGATTATAAATTGTTTCACGGCACCAGCACGCTATTGTGAGGGGTAATTCCCCCCGTCGTGCCTCCACAGATGGGCGAAAGTCCTTCTTCAAAGCGTTGTGGGGAGGGCGACTCGCAAAGGGCGGCCTCGTTGGCTTGGTCGCCAACCCCCGGGTAAGTCTTTATGGTCGAAACGGCGGAACCTCAACACCATTATTTCAAATGCCTTATTCAGCAATTTAGATCTGCAATTTTGATCATGTTTCGTCCAATTATCTGCATGCGACGCTTTAGCAGGCTCGCCAGACCATAAGTCGGTCGCGGCATCCACAAGCATTCGTGTACGTCCGATTGCAAAGCCTTTGGAAGACGTGGCTCAATTCTCGAAACCTCCTTTGCACTGGAAAATCCAGGGGTTGTTTTTTCTCGGATTTTTGTTTGTCTGACCGCTGTTGGACGTTCAGTCTTGTTTAGACTTCTGATTCTGTCCGCATGTCACGTCATGGACACTTCAGCCGGCCGCAATGACATCCCTATCCGCCCGGGCTTTGACGGAGACCAGCTCCGTCCATTCTTATTCCCAGACAGTTCTTCTTACTACCCGCGGGTACTAGCAAGAAATGCCACTGAGCATGCAGAATCTCTTCTGAACACTTTCCTTGTTGTCATCGCTTCTTTCGAAAGCCGTCAAACCTGCCGCCACTTTCCAAGTGGCGCTTTCATTGGGCATTTTTCGTCGCCACCTCTTCCTTAGCATTCGCGACGTCGCCGCTATGCAGGCTTCCCAATCGGTTGACGTCATCATGGGCAGATCCCGCTGATGTCACTTCTTTGTCACGAGCCCTTACGGCTATAGTCACTTGGTTTCGATGTTGTCGCTGGAAAGGCCGAACCCATGATTCACTTGCCGACTTGTAGTTGACGCCCGTGACGTCATCTCCGCCTGGACCTCTGACGTCACCGGTTTGCCTTCCCCAGGTTTTGTCGCACCAGTTCACGGCCATGACGAGAAACCGCGTTCCAGGCAACCTGGTGGGGAATGGCCTGTGAGTCGAAATTTCGCGGCGCTCTCAATTATGCTGAGCCGTTCATTTCAGATCCAGTCACGCTGACATCGACGAGCATTCATACTCTTTGTTTGACGCCACTGCGGGAGACTCGGTCGGAGATACTTCTTATGTCACACGCTCAAGCTCAACCAAAAAGCTCGTTGAAGCATCGTGTATCAGCATTAGAATTGTGGTATCATCAGGTCGATTAGAGAGTCTTAGGACGTCCAAATCTGTTTGTAAACACTCGAGGCCACTGGTCAACTGGCAGATACAGGAATGTCTTCTAGTCTGCCGGTGCGGTTTGTGCAGGGTTAGAAAGGCGATCCAGACAGGCGCAATATCTGCACCGAGAAAGTTGCATCAGAGGAGGCGAGGCTTGAGGTGCCAAGTGCGATCTGCAACACTCAGCCCTCGAGCCTTTTGACCACGTCAGGATAGAGGGTCAGGGGTGTTCCAGCTAGGGTCAGGAAAACGCCAATCAATGACGAATCTGGAGTGTCCATATCAGACGATGGGGGGCGATGTTATGCCGTCCCTCCGACGCAGTTACGTGCTTCTGCGGTTTGCCTGGATTTTCTTTTCGCTGACCCAGCACCACAGGGACAAGGGCTGCGTGTACGTGAAAAAGCAGGCGAGCGCAAAGAGAAAAGATTCTGCTTAACCCACCCAACCGTCAACTGCGTGATGAAAGGCAACGAAAGTGACGCGTTCATTCAACCTATCAACCTTACTGCAGGGTCAAGGGCGGCGTCTGCCTAGAAGGTTTGGGCGAGCGTTGCGGGTCAACTTTGAATGTTCCACTCAACCATCAAAGCTGGGCAACAGTCGCAAATTTGCAGAACGCATCCTAATTAACCGGGTTTATTGCAGGGGTTAAGTTTGGGGTCAAATCCCTTTCACCTGCCCAGCCGTCAGAGTCTCGGCGAACGCTCGCACGTTTGGCAAAACTCATTCAGATCACCAGGGGTTGTTGCAGGGTCAAGGGCGGGAAGCAGTGGGGTCAAGTCCTCTTCAACCCGCCGAGCAGTTAAAGCCCAGCAGTTAAAACTGGGCGAACAGTCACAGATTCGCCCGTGACTATCCTAATCACTAGGGGTTATTGCAGGGTTAAGGGCGGCGTGTACATAATAGGCCCTGGCGACAACGGTGTCCTCTACCAATTCCGGGAAGTGACTTTCGGCGACCAGCCGACCATTGAAGCCCTTTTGGAGGTGCGCGCTCCTTCCTAAATTTGTTTTGGATCACTGACTTTACAGAAAGTTCCTTGAAAGCAATTCCAGACTGTCTGTCGAAACCGATGCCGACCTTGGAAGTGGCCATTAGATCCTGTCAACCGCCTACGTATTCTGCATTCAGCCGATGAGCTTATTCATTCTTGAAGAACCCAATGGGTCGATGCACGCTTTGAGGACGTTGTACAGAAGGGCCCCTCTTGGGATTCCCCGTCTCATGTGGCAGACTCAGATCACCGGTTTCTGCTTTACGTTGCCGACAAAGTTAACACTGCCAAAGCTTCGACGCTGGCGGACGCTGGCGTCAGCTGTTAGTCTGTCGACCGTATGTCAACCAGACAGTGTCAAGAAACTTTGTGCCAGCCAGATTTTGCAATTCAACTTCTCTGGAGGTTGTTGGGGGCTGGTTCATTTGATCGGCGATCAGAATTTCCGTTCCGAGCCATTGGTATTCATCTTTTTGACTTTCAGGTTTGCGAAGGGTTTGCCTATCAAACCCCGGGGGACCATTTGTCGATACCGCCCACTCCCTCCGTCTACCTTTCCCCGGTGGAAGCGCTATCAGTGCCCCCGTCCCCCGCTCCGGTACGTGCCTTCCATGGGAGTCTTTCGGATGATAAGCTGGAAACTTAGAAAAAGTGCGGCCCTTACTAGTTCGGTTGACCACATACAGGAGCTTGGGTATCACGCCAAAGTCCGATGGTTGAAAACATCATCCGGCAAGCCTTAAGACGTGTGCACACTTAGAGGAACCCGGAAACAAAGAACGTAATCTTACAATCATACATGCGGATGCCGACACTGTAATATGCAGATGAAGGTGCCGGTGCAGGTCTTAACCACGATATACGCAGCTTCAAAGATGCTAGAGCCGCAGATTTTGAAGTTGTTTGCACCGCGTATTCGGGATCATGTCGAAAACCTCCAAGACCTTTACATAACCTGAATAGCTAGTGCGGCAGGCTGGCAAGCAGCCTAGCTAGCACGGGTATGATTGCATCAGAGTTTGCTACAATTAGACAACATATTTCGCTTCGCAAGATCCAACAAAGAGCCTGCTTTCTATTTTTAGCTTTGATAAGTTAACATTGAGCCTGCTAGCCCCGTCAGACTTTCTAACTTTGCACAAACTTACCTTTCAGTAGTTGGAGTATACAGGGCGCTTTCTGACAAGTTCAAATGTTCTTGGGCATGTCACTGTCGTTGCAGTTCATTGTCATCCGAGTCTTATGCAACGTATCCCTCCATATCATGGCAATATAGTACATATGTATACTTGCATCAGTTCGGAGCATGTTGCTGTACGAAAAAAGTGGACTGCAGTACTGCGTGGCAGTGACGTCACTGCCACCGTCGCCGCCCTGGCAAACCCGGCGCGCCGCGCGGCCCGTCCCGGCATCACTGGCACAATTGCAACCGGCCGGTCCGCGGCCACTATAAGTTGGGCGGCATCACGTTGCAGTTTTACTAGTTCGCGGTGCGACGCCGCGTATTCGATCTGCGACGGCGACGGCCGGTACGTACAGAGCTAGCTAGAAGCTGCTGCTGCTGCTAGATGCACTGACAGAGATCTGCAGTGCAAGCTGGTACTTACTAACCGCGAGTCCAATAATTCAACTTGCATCATGCAAGTTGAATTGGGCCACACATGGCATATACGTGCGCTCGCGTTCTTGTACCAACTTACATACCGTAATGATGGCATGCCAGGCATTGCATGCATGGCCGGTGCATGGCAGCCATAGGGGGGACTAATCAATTGTTTAGTAGTATACCGCGCCGATGCAGTGGCAATTTTTATGCCATCATGCAAACATGACACGTAAATATACCAATTAATAAAACCGTCTTATCTCAGATTCAATGAATTGAACAGCTTACCATTCAGAGATTGAGTTTGAACATGTCTGGATCAACATCCCGGCTAAACATCCCTTAACGATCCGTATCTCTATGATTCCGACCAACTTCAAACGTGCAACGAACTGCGTGCCACGAAAAAACGCTAACTCCGAGGCTCGCGCTCAGCCTGGCAATGCATATGCGCCAAGAGCAGGCCACCCTACTGCAAGCCGTTGGTCCGGTTGCTTCAGTCGGATATCAAAGATGGTTGTGGAGGGACTAACGAGAAAAACTTTGTGAGTGAAGCACGCTCTCAGGACGACGTATGTACATCAATACACATAGATGCCGGACTGCAACTAACTCTTCTACTCTCGAGCGTCCCCTACCCGTGCCTATGACGTCATCAAGCATGGCAATATGCGCGGTCCTCGAAATCGGGACTTGACCATCAAAAACGGTCTACGCTCTCTAGGTTAGTCTCTATAACCTACATGCCCGCCCCGCATCAATGATGCTTCGCCCCCTTCTTGTCCTTCGCCAGCGCGAGCGCCAGAAGCGCCAGCAACCCCCCGGAGATCAAAACCACCGGAACCGCGCTCTGTGTGCTTTTCGCACCCTTCTTGGCAGCCCTTGCGGCGGTGGGCTTACTCTTAGGCTTACTCTTGGCGTCCGATTGGAACTCGATCAAACGGAGCTCGAACCACTTGTTCGACTTGCCCGCCCGGAGCTTGTGGACTTGGCCGAGGTTCGCATACACGAGCCCGTCTTTTAGTGTGATCGCAGTTGCCGGCTCTGAGGACTTGAGCGAGACGGTCTCGACTAGCTTGGCCGAGGCCCAGTTGTCCTGGCAGAAAACAAGGTCAACGAGAGAATCAGAAGGTTAACGAAGTTAACCGACTCACTAAGGTAACCCGAAGCTCTTGAATTGCGCTGAGCAGTGTTTGTACCTCAACTTTTGGATTTGACGTCTGGAAATGCGCAAACGACTGCATATCTCAAGCATTACGTCAGCGGCCACTCCACAACCTCACAGTCCGAAACTCTTGCATCCGGAAAACACTCCATAACCTGTAATTGTCGGCAGTCTTTTGAGTCCAGAGCTCTGCATCTGAGACACTCCAAAGACTTGTGACTTGTTGGCGGTCTTTGGGGCCGACACTTTAGAAACGAGTATCCCACCAGATTGCAATCTGATCAACACTCTGATAATCAACGCTACACTGAAGTCAGTGCCACGGGCGATCATTCTCGTACCGCCAACCGGACAGGCCCCCTGTTTGCAGATTCGTCGACTGGTCTGCCGTTGAATGTGTAAGTCAACTTTCCAAAGAACAGACATGATAGACAAGGAAAACTTCTCGAGCACAACAAAGAACCAACCGAAGAAACATAAGAGGAGGCCCTCACGTTGCTTTCCACGAGGTGGATGCCAAAGACGCTCGCGGCCACGAGCTTTCCGTCGGGCCGCAGGACGATGCCGTCCACTCCCGGAATGGTCTCGTCGAGGTTTACTACCGAGACAGTAACGGCGGTGCTGAAGAGGGAGAAAGTGACCTGAAAGAGCAATGAAATTGGGTTTAACTTCAAAGTGTCATTAAGAATTGAGTCTTTTTACGAGGTCTGAAAGAGGATATGTGTCCTAAGGGAAAAGCCGTCGACTCCCGGTATGGTGTGGTCAAAGTTTACTACCGAAACAGTGACGGCGGTGCTGAAGAAGGAAAATGTGACCTGGAATAAAGAGGGGAATAACTTTTGGTGTTACACATGGGCGTCTAGGGGGACATATAGGATGGCGATGCGTTCACAATTGCGAAGAGGGAGACTCCCGTCCACTCCTGGGTTGGTCGCATCTGAGAGACAGTGACAGCGGTGCTGAAGAGGGAGAAAATCACCTGGGGAAACGAAGATGAGTGTGGCCTACAGTTAGCCCAGTGTCGTTGGGACTCGAGTCCTTTCACCAAATCCAACAGAGAAATACTGTCCCAAGAAAACGCCGTAAACATTTTGGGATGGTCTTGTCGAGGTATACCACGGAGATGTGAACCTGCTGATGAAGAAAAAAGATGTACCAGCGCTGATCACGAAAGAAGATAATAACCTGGAGGAATGAGCTTTTGGGTCAAAGTGAACCCAGTATTCTTGGGAGGTGAGAGATCAGACGCATTTGCTTGTCTCAAGAAAAAGCCGTCCGACTAGGATAATCTCGTCGAGATTTACCGCCAAGACAATGACAGCACACTGAAGAAGGAGAAAGTACCCCTAATGAAAATTTCAAGTTAGTTACATCACGTCGTTCGAAGTTGATTGCATACCAAAATCCGAAACAAGGTTCAACAGAACAAATGTCCGCTCCCGCACTGGTCTTGCAAAGATTTTCAATGGTCTTGCAAAGACTTTCGGTAGTAAGTCTCGCAAAAGCAAGTATTGAGGGATGACGCCGGTACTGAAGAGGGAGAAAGCGAGATGAAAAAAGGGGTTGACTTTGAACTCGTTCCTCTTTCGATTGGGGCAACACGTTTGAAAGCGACTGTCTTCACCATTCCGAAATGAAACATTTTGTCTTCGTTTGCACACAAGAAAATGACGGCGCAACTGAAGGAGAAAGTGACTTCGAAGAATTGACTTTGTTCAATTAAGGTTACCTTGAAGGTCGTTTGTAGTGACATCATGAACTGGAGCATGCAATTGAGGGGAAGCTTCATCCCCTTAAAAATGCCGTCCACCGAAGGGTGATAAAAGTTTACCCAGAACTGAAGCGAGTGCTGCTGAAGGTGGAGGAAAGTAAAGTGGAATCCAATGTGATGAAGTACAGCTAAGTGGCCAGCAAGATTTTGAGGTTTTTAGAAAGGATTCCACAACGGGGCGGCGAGGGGCGAATGAGCACTGATGGAAGCAGGTAAGGGACATGACGTGCGGAAAAGTCTTTTTGATGAGCTTGCGCCCATTTGCATTGGTATCACAGGCTGTTACCGGCATCGTGCTCAATCGTTGGGATCCTAGAAGGCATTGCCAAACCAAACCACCAACTCCTCGAAAAAAATATTTTGGACGAGTTGAGATTTCCAAAACCCAGGTTTTTGGACCATAGTGTGACCCGATTTGTCAGAGACCTTCTTATCTTACCAGATCAAAGCCTGATTTGGCACTTCTTTATGAAGTGAAAGGAAAGTGGTCATGCGTACAACCAAGCAACAAGGAAGAAAGGTTTCACTCCATCGTGCGGTCCAGATTGGGAGATGTGTAGCAGAACGAAGTGATAAGGTCAAGAGACATACCTTAAAAAGGGCCCCTGCGCTCGTGTGACCGACCAGGAGGAATCCCTTGGGGTGGTACTCGATGCCGTTCAGACCCACTGCTCCAAGGTCTGGGACCTGCAGAAATAGCAGATAGCACTCTTACGAAGTTCTTCTCTAAATCTCCATTGGGATGCAGAGTTCAATACAAATGCATATGCCCTTTCAATACAGGCTGTGCCGCTCAACTGGCATTTTGCCCCATGCCTTGATTGCAAGGCTTCGATAAGAGCTTGACCCGCCAAACAAGGTTCTTCTTCTGAAAGCAACCACAGCGCAAAATGCTAGGTCAACACGTTCCCTGCTCTCCTAAAAAGTGCCTCGGTCAACCTGTTTGCAAGGTAAAAAAGCTCAGAACGGATTCAGTGATCAGCTCACCTGGTAGACGTTGGGCAGGGATGAGAACAAGGGGTCCGCTGTCAGGACTGATGCTGCGCCGTCCGTTCCCACTTTCCAGATTGAGTTGCCCAGGGTGTTGGTTACATAGAGGTTGCCTGCAGGATGGGCCGTACACAGACAGTTTAAGATTCGAGGGTTTTTGGTTATTAGGGTTTTCATGTGATTAAGGACCAATGAGTCCCGCTTCCCAAGGAACTCTATTTTTCTTGTCCCAATACATCTATGTCATGGTGATATCAATTCCAGATGTTAGTTAAACAAAATCAAGCCATGGACTGTGAACGGCACTGCAAACACTACTGGAAGACATCAGTCTGGGATGCCTCAATTTGGACCGCTCTGATTACCATCCTCCAAGGAAGGAACTTTGGTTCCTCTTAAAGTGCGCAGCTCTAGTCGTGGCCACTTGATCATAAGATACCCCATGCTGAAAGGGGTTGAGCTTTTTGTGCTAGTTTCAGAAAAATGGCACCTCCTTGTGTGTGGCATCACCCTCATTGCAACTGAAAATATTGTCCCAGACTAAGGCGGAGGTAATTCTCCCCAGGAATGCATCATCAATTGAATCGAAAACACTGCCACAGCTTGATGACATCCTCAATGTGACTCCACCGATCGCGATCCCCTGAAGTTTGCCAACCCTTCGTAGCAACAAATCCCCAGCCAGTAACTTGTGATTGATTCTGAAACCATCATGCAGCGCGTGCTGCCAACGAAAAGGCACTGCAAGAATGCTCACCACATTTTAACCCAAGAAAGCTGGCTATGAAAGCTGATGCTTGAAACCAATCAAAACTTCGTGAATAAGTCCATTTGAACCACAATTGGTAAATGCTGACTGCATGCATCTGTGCATGCACATCCTTCCCTTCTTTCCATGCACAGGTCCATCTGAGGGTGACTTTCTACCCCTTCCATTCTATCCCCCACCTTTTGCATCAATGGCAACATCATTTGCCACAGCCGGGGGCTTCAAATAATCCGAGTCTTCGGGGTCTCCCAAGGGCTCCGGAGTAACCTCATCCAGCCTCGTGAACAGCACCCTGTCAGCAGTGTCCAGATCATACCCGACCACAGCGGCGTAGATTTCATCTGGAGACATCGAGGAAACTGCTGCAACCACCCTGTTTCTCGGCTCGTCCACTCTCACCCCCAGGACCAACTTTCCCTCGAACTCTGGGTCACAGACAAACGTGTTAAAGCTTCCATCTTCCTTGACTGCCGTTATGCACGGGGTTCGGAGCGAGCTGACTAGGAACTGATCATGCTTCGCTTCGTAGGATACCCCCTCAGGGTAGAGGTCGGGTGCTTTGTACCAAATCCTCTTCACAGGGCCCTTCTTGGCTGCCGTTGCATGGATTGACGACAAGGTGATCAGCACTACAAACGCACTGACTGAGAATTTTGACACAGAAAAAGCCGCCATTGTGGGCAGGCTCCTGACAATGCTGAACGCTTGGGTCTGCAAAAGCTGGTCAACCTCTTCTCTTCAAACAGAGAGACGGTATGGATCCACCTAGCGAGGCAGTAGGCTCTGCACAGCAAACATTGAAGTTGAACTTGAACACTCGTCAGCAGGGCTCCTTTCTCAGTCTGCATGCTGCAGATTCCGCCATCTGGCACTGTCGTTCCGTTGGTGCCTTGATTCCGTTTGCTATTTTCCCCACGGAATTTAAACTTGAAAGGATGCGGCCGGAACAGAAGCGGAAGCTCAATTCTCACTCAACTTGGCGACATATTTGGTCACGCAGATGAGAATCAGGCGGGCTGTACGTGTGTGAGTGGCAGTGGTCCGGAAACCAAGGAACGGAACGCCAACGGAATCCCTCCTTACAGGCCTGGAAAGTTGAAGAAACTGCAATTTTTAGTCCACAATGCACATTCTCTAGACATCTGGCACATTGCCATTGCCACTGTTGGTAGGAAAGGCCTCGAGGAAACAATTTTCCCTCAATCCATTCAAGCCACCCTGATCAAATTCTGGGGGGTTGTTCTGCACGTCAGACGGAGTGTAGAGACAACTTAACGGGGGTCTACGTCCTTCGCAAAAAGTGCCGGTGCATTGAGCTTTTTTTTTCCCAGGTAAGATTGCCTTCCCAAGCATGTTTCAGAGGTGTTTAGACGACCCCTGAGACCATTGTGCTTCTGGTCACCTTGGAAGCGAAGGAGGATAAAACACCGGCAGAGAGAGCACCCGTCTCACCAATCAATAATGGTGATCCTCCTGCACTCAGATGCTTGACTCCATTGTCATATACATTCACATGATCGAAGTGTAGACATATACTCTTGGTGAGTACGATGATGATGACATACGGGTTGGTTAACCAGACAGGTTGCACTGCAGTTTTCTGCTGTCCGCATTGCCTGCATTCGAGTACTGTCCTGCCCTCAACTTGACTTGGATCACTACTACAAGATAAGCTTTGCAGTTGGCTCCGCATCCTTAAAACCGCTCGAAAGACTGTGAGTTGTTGCACTGGAACATGAGAATGATAAAAGGAATTAGTCAGACCACGGACATTAGTACAAAGTTCTCGTTACTTCCGGAATGCTATGACAAGCTTGAAAAACTCTCTGTGAGGCCCATTTATCCCTCACCTTACGCTCCTAGCGGGTTACCATTAACTTCGATTCTCTACCAACCTGCTAGCATAATCAAGGGCTTGTGGCTTGATCTTGACTAGGCTTTCTACCACCGGTTCGCATAGAATTGTGATTGTGGAGTTTGAGGAAAGACCTTCGACAACAAAACTTTTCATGCAGATTCTGGCCAACAGCACTTCTACCCTCAGAAGTCCAACCGGTGCCAACATGTATGCCGAAGAACGATATAGTATGCACTGGGGTTGGTATCTGCTCTTTCTTGTGGTGGTGATCGTTGGCTGTACCTGGAAGTATTTTACCGACATCTTCTTGATAGACAAAGCTGGGAGCGAAGAGATTGCTCAGGTAAGAAACACGTCAGGACTCACCTGGAAGTTCTGGTGTTGCTTTGGATCTCTTTTAACTTTAACTTGTTCCCGCAGGATTTATTTTGCAGTTGACCATGGTGCTATTCTGGACCATTGACACTCACAAGATGCACAAAAATCACAAGGTTCGAGTTGTCAAGTTCTTTGACATGGTATTTTGGCACACTCTGAACAATCATCTAATCCTTTCGTTCAGGGTGGGACGCCGTACAAGCACTTGCCTCCGGGCATCAGTTTAGACGGACTCAAAGAGAGGAAAGGAAGGAGAAAAGATATTTGAAGTGAAAAGTGAGCCATGCTCAATCGTAGATACATTGGATACGAAGCCTGGGGGGTAAGGTATCAATGTCATCCCTATGCTACAGCAGTATGCTGTGCCGTTGGGGCTAGGCTCATGTACAGTCTAGATATGTGTCCATAAAAGATCTGGTTGAAGTTCCATTGATACACGTTTTCCTGAGTGTTGGACAGCCATGCGGGCAATGAGTAGTGTGTTGTTGGGGAAAATGGCTCATGCTTTCAATCAGTCTGGTGTAACTGTTTCAGAAAACTGGCAGGCTAGAGTTAGTAGTAGTCCCTTAGTGACTGATTTGTCAAGCGGAAGGATTGCATTCTCCGAGTACAAAGTTGGACCGTCGCATTTGGCAAAACCTGGCAACCGTATGCGTAGAATCGCCAAATCAATGTTATATAGCTAGCTAGTATATAGCTGCAGTGCTCAAATTATGACTGTTCATTCAATGGTCCGGCGGACTGACTCGAGGATGAATGAAAATGTCTCGTACATCATACATGCCAGCAATGATTGAGGATCACATTATTGTATACAATGATCATATATGAGCGAGTATATATATAGTATACCTAGGGCCTGAACTACGGCAGCCTGACATACTATTATACCATATAGTCACTGACTCAATATATACGTCAATCGACGGTACATGTACGTCAGGACATGCGACGCTGAGAGTTGAACTAGCGCACCTACAGAATCCATGCTTGGCACGCGGGTCAGACTCATATGCTACTTTATAGGCCCGGCAGTATAGTGTGACGCGGTACAATGGTATGTTCAGTGATCCGATTGACTGGGAGTGGATGATCGCCCAGATACCTTGCATCAGCGGGCAGCCTGTGCACCCCGGCTATAAGCTCACGCGGCGCCGTTCTGACGAGTAAATGGCAGTACAATTAAGGCAGCTAGCAAGGTATACCATGATCAAAAAGGTGACCCTTTCTCCAGACTTTTTTCCATTGGTTAGCGGCTGGCCGGAAGACAAACACGCAATACAGGTATTTTGCTTAACAGCATCAGTAAATACACGGGCTCAATGCCCAAAATCACGACAGTTTTTGGGCAGCAGTGTGCAGACAACACGATTGGGACTACAAAGAGACCCATCATACAGCAACTCGTCCTACAATATCATAGACCTAAAGACTTCGTTCGGTCGACAACTCTAGTAGACCTAAAGACTTCATTCAGCCGACAACTCTTTCTCCAAGATTTGACACTTTTCATGCGAAGCACCCGGCAGACCCTAACACTTACAAATACTTTACACAACGCCTTCAGGTAGCCTCCTCGGAGCCACCACGATCGGAACTCCCCGCACGTGTCCTTGCTGTACAAAGTAAGCCATCGCATCCTGGATAACAGGCCACAAAAAACCAGAGGTTAGAAGCTCAGGCAAGCTCAAGTGTGCGACATCGAAGGAGCACCTAGGTCCAATTTTAGGAGGAGGGTCCTATGGTTGAGCTTGCATCAGGCATGTGACTTGGTTTGGGAAGCCTCCCGTACTCTTCTAGAGCTGTCAAGACTCTGATAGAAGGTTTACTACAGTTCGTTTTTAGCACTGCTCGTCAGGAACAAACCCATGAACGAAACAACGAAACAATCCAAGTTGACTTACTGCCGTTCTGCCTTCAGACTCAAAACCCCCTGCTTTCACCCATCGTCGGGAAGATTTACAGGCAACTCCTCTTAAAAAAACGGGCCGTCAATCCACTCATCTTGAGGCCTGGAAGGCAACTGACCCTCAGTCAGGCCGCTTTTCTTTTACAAGGAGAAGACTATCACTACACGTCAAACAAGCACACCTCGACTCGCATACAGAATCAGTATCTCACCTGCTGCTGACGCCTCTGCTGTGCGACACTGATTGCGCGTGCCATGATGTAGCACGGGAGGATAAACCCGATCGCCTTTAAGAGGAAGACCGTGAAGATGGCTGGAGTCTCATCGTCGTCGTCCGCCCCCGCTGCAATCATTCCCAGTGCGTGGCGCAGTAGAAGCAACGCCATGAACTGCAGCACAAAGAGGCACCCCTTCAGATTTCAAGAACGCAAGCGCGAGAGCAGGACTGCAAAATCATGTTCATCTTCAAAATCAAACAACCGTCCCAATAATCCGCAGTTCTCAGTACACCCAGTGCAGGGGCAGCGAAACGACGTGCGCGCAAAGTATTTCAGGAGTTAAGGCAAGAGTTGTCAAACTCTTTGACTTGGCTTTGGACGCTCCTGCCAAAGATTGTTGCGCCCAAAGTATCAGAACTCCCACGAGTCAGCCCGAGAAACGCAATCGGTGCAGTTTAGGTGTCAGGGATTGAAGTCGGTTTTTGGAAAAGCGCTGTTACGACTCTTCTGCCTCGTCATTGGCTTCACAACTAACATTTGCCAGCAGCAAAGGTGTATCAAGAAAGCAACCCGAGAGTGAGATCAAACATTTCAGAGCCACCTATGAGAAGTGGCTGATTACGGGTTCAGAGCGCCCTATCTGCACCTGACCTCTCACCTTGCAACTCACGGGCCCATAGGAAAGCCGCAGACCAGAACATCGGCAAGGGACACAAAAAGCAAAAAGCAAGGCAAAACGATACAGCTGAGGGGGGCCATCAACTCACAATCAAAGCGGCCGATCTGCACCAGGCAGTCGTGCTCGCATGCCCCTCATATTCGTTGTAGTCTACGTCGAGAGTGTACTGGTGGAGCAACCGGGGGTCGCTCAACCGCTGCCCCGCAAGCGCCCAGTCGTCACTGCACGTTGCAAATTTGATATCTGAGTTAAAGAGCACGACCGGGTTCGCATGCAGACGACCCGTTGAGTGGGGGCCAGGTTACGTGTTAAACATACGTACGCGACAAGTTGGTGAATCGTCAGTTGTGGCCAACTGTCCAAGTGCTCAATAGCCCAGTCGTCACTGCAGATTGCAGAGTCAACTTCTGGGTCGATGACCGGAGAGGATCAGCGAGGAGAGAACTCGCTGAGTAGAGCCAAACCCAAGAGGGTTAGCATGCAAACAACCCTGTGCCCACGGCCAAACCCAGTAGCGTTAGCAAGCAAACAACCTGCTGAATAGGGAGAGGATTACGGGTTGACCTTACAGACGAGGGGGTGGACCAACTGACCGTCCTAGCCCCTCATTAGCTGCAACATTGACCAGCCTATGCTACCCAGATCATTTGCACCTACACCAAGTGTTGGCAAACTTCACAGAGAGACGCTCTTGCTCTGAAGGGACAATTGCGTCTAGCACTCTCCACGATCGCAACTGCAAATATATTCTCCGAACCTTTCGGGGACGGCACCTACACTGCCTTGTTGATACCGTATTCTGGCCGAGACCCTCTGACCAAGTCGTCTAAAATGAACGCAAGAAACCACCCGAGTCAGAAGTCTGCCAGGAGTCCTCCCAAATTGTTTGACCTCCAATATAGTCCGAGGGTCCGAGGGTCAGATGCGAAGCAAACCTGACAGGGGAAGTCTGACCGTAACAGGCAAGTTACAGGGAGGCAAAAGCAAAGCAATAGACTCCACTTAGGACGCCACATTTTTCAGAGTTGGGGGCTGGAAAAGGCACTAGACCATAAGAACTTACGCGAATTCAAGTGGCAGAGCCACGGAGACCTGGGGAGGGGGTCGGGGAACCGCGGTATAACCCTTATACGGCTGCAACAAGAAGAGGGGTAGAGTTAGCGATACAGGACCTTTCGAATTGGGGGTGTAGTGCTCCACAAAAGGCCCTGGAAGCTGAGAAAAGAGGAAGAATTTGATCATTCAAGGGAAAAATACTGGCAATTGGACATGAAGACAAGCGCAGAACGGGGGCTTGACAAAGTAATGGATTTGCGCACGTGGAGGCGGATTACTCAGGTCATGAATCTACGGGTGTTCACAGTGAAAAAGCGGGCTTCAGGACTGTCTTTTGGAAGGTTATCTCATGAAGGCTCATTCAGTACTCTTTCATCTGCCTGGTTTCTCCACACTGAGGCACCCCAAGCCCTACTTCGCAATGGCATACCCAAGGAGCCTTGCTTAAGAGATTAGGGTTTGCGGCCCGGCCTGACCTGAAGTAAATTCATCTGATAACCTATCTAAGCGATTGAAGGTTAATGACTGAAGTGATGGGTTCTGCGAGGGCCGGAAGGCCATACCACATATGAGCTCGCAAAATGAAGCCTCAAAAGATCAAAAAGGACAAAATTCCAAGTCAATTGGGACTCCTGACTTCGCAAAGCATACCTGATGGCAGATTTCGCACACTGCATCCCCCTTCTCATTTGACCACCGCTGGACGCACTTTGGGTGCGCATACTGCGTAAGAGGAGGCCCGGAAACTTTACGATGGCATACAGATTTTTGTGAGAGTTGGGCTCAAGACCAAAGAAATGAGAAGACAGCCTTCAAATTCTCCCAAAACTGAGCACACTTTGCAACAGACCTAGATGGAAAGTATGTCAGCAATCCTACCGACCAATTCAGCAAACAAAATCATCGAACCTACAAGAATGTGGCGAAAGAAGTTTTGAGCAGGGAATTTCAGAAAAGTGCAAAAGGAGCCCTGTAGAAGAGCTCCCCCAACGCCCGCAAGTTTGACGGGTTGATGAATGTCGACATCTCGAAACAATGTTACCCAGAAGCAGTAATACCTGCGTCAAGGTCTTATACTAAGCCGCCAACGAGCTCATGCCAGCTGCCAATGCTCCTTTGTTCAAGGCAGCCACTATTCTGTGGAAAGTAATCCACATTATTCCTTTACTGGCCATTGTAATGTCAAGGACAGCTGTAAGTAAGCGATGGCAAGTATGCAGGAAACATGACTGATGCTAACTTTTCTAACCACTCACTCAAGAAACTCAAAAACGCATACCTTGACGCTTCCAGTGCACGCGCACGGCGTGTCCAAGTTTGCCAATTCATCCTCCTCCTGGCATATCCTGCACTCAATCAACTCAGACTCCCCGACCTTTCCCCTCCCAGCTTCCATCGACCTACTTTCCGCTAAAAGAGGTCCTTTTTCTCCGTCCAGCCCTTCTTCCGTCGTAACCTCCTTATCTGCCAAACCCTCACTCAAACTCTCATCTGGTCCCTCAACCTGGATAACATTGTCCTGCCCCCCTGCTTGCTGCTTCAATTCCATGTCAGGCTTGGATATTGCAACGGCCGGTGCCCCGTGCTCAGAGGAGGGCTCCCCAAGAAGCGCATCTGCAGCCCCATCCTCGTTGCTGGTCATTGGAACCAAGGGCACAACACGCAAAGTATGTCTACGAACACCTTCACAAAACCAGCAACTTTCGCGACGCTACCAAACAAGCTGGCTGTCAATTCTGTACAGTCTTGCGAAGAGCCTTGCTCTGAACCTGTCAGAGCTTCTTCTGAATGAAGCCGCCTTTCCCTTTGCAGTCAACCCTGTCAACTCCAGTCTCCAGTCGCTCAGTTTCTGCCTTCTCCTTCTCCTTCAAAGGGAGCGCCACCAACAAGCGGTCAATTTCTGCGAAAGGATATCGAACGGCACAGAAAGCAGAGCCTTCCAATAGCAGAAAGCCACATCAGCCGTCAAAAGAGAAGATTGTTTCATCGACGCTCGGAAGAATGCCACGTTTGCCTAAGCTTTGCCGGTGTAAAGGTCTAGCTGTAGCTTCTTGTGGCAGTGCAGCTCTGGAGAGACAAGTTCAGCACAGTTGAGCAGGACCAGTGGCATGCTTTCGATTGTTTTCCCCCTCGTTTGGTGCCAAGTAGTCCCAAACTATTAGGCTGGCAAGCAGCTCTTCAGCATTCCGATGCTGATGTTAGGTTGCAGAGGCGCAAGGAGCAGCTGGCAGCATTGCACAAGTCATACCGCTTGTACGGAACAATCAGCAAAGGAGTTTCTGACAAACTCAAATGGTTGAATCCGTGCATGTCTAGTAAGGAATGTTTTTACTACCACGCTCGTGGTTTCTCGTTTCATGCAAGACTATATCAGGAACAGCGCCTCCAAGTTTACATTGGTCTGCCATGTGCCAAATACAAAAAGCAACGTCCATCAACTCTGATGCTACTCTCCTGAGAAGCTCTGCACTAAAATCGCTTTCAAACGACTACCAATCTTGTGAATGTAACACACAGCTGGTGGCAAAGTTGGGAGTACTCTGCCGTCAAAAGGTGGCACTGATCTGAACATTATTATAAGGCTTTAGAACTCTAAAGCCATTATATTGGCACTGGTCTGATACAGCTTCAGAGAAATGTCCTCTCTGTCGAGGGGACTGTTAAGTGATGGACTACTACCGGACACTGGGGATCAGGAGGGATGCTACTGCGGATGAGATCAAAGCAGCCTTCCGAGCACTGGCCCTCAAGTTCCATCCGGACAGGTGAGCAAGGTCTATGCGACCACCCCATGCATAAGATGCGTCAATCTCTCCTGTGCGAGGTGAAGTTTAGCTTGTCGTTGACACATGGTGTTTCCAAATTTCCAGAATTGGCAAGCAAACTGATTGGTGCTGACGGGCCTCGAACGGAGAAGTATCAAGCTCCTTTCCGCCCTGTTCTTTTTGACCGGTGGTCAATCTGTGGTCAAGCGTGTAGAAGAAGGAAATATGGAACTGCCAATGGATGCTAGCGTCGCGGACGATTGTGATTGTATCTACCATAATCAGCTGGTCAAGCCTGGAGATCGAACCAGTGCTTTTCAGATTGCAGAACATTTGAAAGCTTGTGAGATCTCTGGCTGAGTTGAGGCGTTGCGGTTCAAGCGCCGGATGTTTGAATCAATGGATCCTTTAAGTTGCCATGTTCAGGGTGATGTTCTTCGGTTTGAGGCACAAGTCTAGTAAAGTCTGTGGACCCGTCTGCTTTTCCATGCGGGGTGTGGAGATTTGCTTTGTGAGAGGGGCGTTGTGCGCAAAAGGAGATTTTGGCTCATCTGCTTCATAAGATGAAGGGAATCAATGTGTGACTTATCTTGGCGTCTGGATATTGACGCACACTAGTACTTATGTCAAGAAGCTGACCAAGAAAGCTGACCAAAGTAGCCAGTGGCTCATCTTCATGAGGGTGGCTATGCATGGTTTTGCACAGTAACTTGAACACGCGTAGGTAGTAGGTAGTCATGGTGCACTGTCTGTCTTCAAAGTCACAATTGGTGTGTATTCTGAGTTTTTATGATCTTCACAGACCTGAAATGAAGTGTCAGCCTGATACCTGGCCAATGGTTCTTTTTGCAGACATGCTACGAGTGATCCAGCTGTAAAAGACAAGGCAGGCGCACAGTTCAAGGAGGTGTCTGAAGCATATCAGGTGTTGAGTAATGGTGAGCTGTCAAGCCTCAGCTTTATGTTTTAGTCTGGGCGCTTATCTGAAGTTCTGCGTGCTACGGGCAATCATGTCGTTTATTTGGAAATGGAACCTCGGGGATGGAGGTACAGTTGTAAGGTTTGTGAAAGTTTTTCAGGTTTCACTCGGTTTCGAGCCGATCCAGTTTGCCTGACCATTACGCACTCTCATATATAAGATGCTGGCACACAAAAGTTATGACCACATAAAATTGCAAGGCTTACGTGAGGCAAACGACTAGGTACCACACCTTGTGTTGTATTTTGCCGCGTCCAGTGACTCGAGTTTGGATTGTTTACCAAACTGGAAGCGGTCCGATCATTCACACATGCTGGTCAAAATCATTATGTATGTGGCTTCAGGGAAGGTCATTCCGCTAAAACCGCCTCGTTTGGGAGTAGACCATTGTTGAGAGAATTTATGTTGATCGAGAGGATGTCGACTTGCTTCCTGCCCCTATCATTTCGTACCTTCTAATCTGTTTAAGGTTGAGGAAGCCGCTTGAGAAAGGAGTCCCGCTCTTCCTGATTGGAGTTTCGAAGATTATCAGCTGTTTAAGTTGTGTTAGTACGTCCGATTCTGTCTCCTCAGAATTGGGTGCCTATCTTCAAGAGACAAGGTGCACATTGCAAATGCTCGGTCGGCCCAGGGTAATCCTGGATCTTCAGCTCGTTTGAAAAGCCAAGCGGTTATATATTCTCCTCCGACTTCTTGAGTGCAGACGCCAAGAGGGCGGTGTACAATAGAGAGGGCCGGGCGGGGCTGCATTATGGGGGCGCACCCGGATACCAACAGTACGCTAGATACCGAGGGGCGCACCGGAGTCAGTACACGGGATATCAGTACGACCAGTCTTTTCGGACAAGGTGAGAAGTGCAAATTGCCGAGGTCCTCGGTTTCACCAGGTGAATCATGCTGATAGTACGACTGTGAAAGTCGTTGCACCTGTCCAGCATCTGTTTGGCTTGCGAGCCCTTCCAAACTGGTCTATTCACCAACCGGGGTCTCCCTGCTCTTCTACTCGCCTCAATATGGCTTCTTCCGGAGTTGGCAACAACGTGGTTTGGCATGCATGCCTGCGCCTGAAATAATTGGACAAAATGGTTCCAAGGATTGCGGTTCACATCAAAACTGGCATCGCACACCAGTATGTTTTAAAGCTTTGTCTCTAAGGTTCTTCTATTCACTATGATCGAGCTTTGATAGTAGTCTTTTAGGAATTCGGGTGCTCTAGATTATTGGCAGCAACGGAGCAAATATTGTCTGACCAGTCGAAATGGATTCGGAGACGAGACTTTTGTTGTCTGCCGACGTGCTTTTGTCTCCGCAAAAGGCTTTCACTGTGTCTCATATGCGAGTTCAGAAAAGAGTTGTAATCTATTTTGAACGTTTAACAGGGCTCGCAACCAAAGCAGTCAAATAGCCAGAGTCGTTTTTGCTAGCCCGCTTGGTCTCGTCCTTCCTCGTGTTCGCCTTCTTGTTCGCCTGCTTTAGCAGGCTCAGCGCCTGGCGAGTCTTGGCTCTTTACATTTGAGTTCCCCACTGTCGGTGCTTTTAGCACGTCCCTCCGAATTGTGCCATCGATTTCATGGTCGCCATTCTCAAGCACACAGCTTCGGTCCATCAGGCAGACTGCTTATCATTAGCAGGGAGCTCCTATATCATCCGCTCCCTTGACACAAACGCCATAATGTTGCTCTACTCTAAGCGGACAGTTTGTCGGAGGCGGACAGCTCATGTCAACCGTGTAGGTTAAGACAACCAGATAGCTTATCTCCTGTTTCCCGCGTTTTCCACAGGGGATTCGACACATGGTGGCGTGCCCCCCTCCGGGGCTTCGGTCGGACGGACTACATCTTCCATGCCTCGATCGCGCTGTAAGCAACGAGTCTTCTTCACTTTCGAGATCCTTCCAACTTTTTTCTGATTCCGTTTCCGTCTCCTCTGCTCTTGATTCAGAGAGATGTCACCGGAAGAGGCTGCAGCCCGGTTGAGGTTCTACTTCAAGCTGGCCAGAATACAGACGTTCATAACGCTGTGAGTGGCGCACTTGATTATGCTGGCGCACCTAGAATTGTTGGCGCCTTTGCTTTTTGGTGCCCTTCTTTATTGAGTGGCCTATCATTACCTGCGTTGACAAACTTGGAATGCCAAAAATGCATTTTTAAAACGTAGAGCGACATGAGTTGAAGGACAGCATCCACAGAGTATGCTGCGAGGGTGCACCAACTGCGCTTCCCTCTGCTGATTACGTGAGCGGGTTCCAAATGAGGGTCGGGTCTTGCGGGTGCTCTTTTGTGCGACATAGTGATTGCAAGTCTTACTCCAGCTCCATTGCAAGTGCGGAGGCCGAGGTAACACTTTTCTGACTTCGTTTGCTGTAGTCTTCGAGTGTAGTGAAAAGAGAACAGTGTCGGACAAGGCGTATGTTTTCAGGTTACCGTTATCGATGTTGACTCCAGAAATCGAATTTACCAACCACAGATTGGAGTTTCCAGAAGTGCACGTATACACAAGAATCCCCATGACCATCTTCCCGTCCACCGATTTGACAGCAAGTTCCTTTGCTGTACAGGCTTGGACTGGGCGCCTTTCTCTTCATTGACCAAGCCGGGGAGTCGATGTGGAGGCGCCACAACGCCGGGGTAAGTCGGAAGATACCCGCAGCCTCACTCTGCAACGAGGAGACGAGCGTTTACTCTACTTCGTGCCGTGCTAGCCCACTTGTCTGTCTTCGTGCTTCAGGGTCTCGCATTTTGCCATAACGGGGGTTTTTTGAAGAAACTTTTTCTTCCATGTAAGAGTCTGTCAAGGAGATTGTGGGCCTTGATGGGTCGGCGTCTGGAGCAGTTTCCTCGTCATGCTAATGACTGTCTGTCGTTCCCACTTATCAAAGCACACTGCGAAAGCTTCGCTTCATCTTTGGCGCCATCTGATGTTTGCGGATTGGTTGACTGCTGCGACCTCGGGCAGGTTTGATGCTCTCCGACTGATGGAGAATTTTCGGTCGAGATGCTGAAAGAGTATTCTGGTCGATTCAAAGGGTCGACGAGCCCGACGATTGGTTTCTAGCGTCATGTCTTGTGTCCAGGAGTAGCCAAATGCTGGGGCTTGTCTCACTTGAGCTGCTGAGGTCTGAAGGTGTCGGTCTGTTTTCAGCCAATTTTTTCTGACCAGTGTCGGATGACACGGCCGGTGCATTGGATTGTAAAATGTCCCCTGTCCCCTTTTCTGCGTGTATCCGTTCGAGCGTGGTTGTGCTCGTCTGTTCGTTAAGACTCTTATCCTTTCCGCACATCCATCAGACCAAGCTGGAGAATCGAGATGCTGCACCGAGTTCTTACTCAGCCTATCCTAGTATTGGGCTCAGCAGGTGGTGCCAGAAGACTCATTGCGGTCGCTCCATCCTACGTACTCCTGACGATTGTCTGGTTGTGAGATGCAGAAGTCCTTTGAAGATTTGCAAGCCGCTCGCCAAGCCCAGCCGCAGTTCGCTGAATCGAAACCTAGCATAGAAACGGAAACAGTCCATCGGCCGGCTCGCCCCCCGCCCCACCTCTTGGTACGGCGGCCAAACCCCGGGTGGCCTTTCCACCATAGACGTCAGCGTGACGTCGTTGCAGAACCACGGAAGGCGGGGGGGACGCAAGAGGAGGCGCCACG
Organism: Klebsormidium nitens; assembly: GCA_000708835.1. Taxonomy (NCBI): domain Eukaryota; kingdom Viridiplantae; phylum Streptophyta; class Klebsormidiophyceae; order Klebsormidiales; family Klebsormidiaceae; genus Klebsormidium; species Klebsormidium nitens. The sequence goes on along the minus strand of DF236991.1, from coordinate 165,749 downwards.
TGGCACTGTGGGGCAAGAAGGAGGGTTGAAAGGGGGGGATGGAGCCGGGGGGGGCTTCCGGAAGCCTTCGGAAGGCGGAAGTTTAGGTACCGGATCTGGGCCGCGTCTAGGGGCCGCTGCTACGGATTCGGCTATATCGAAGAGGGTCTCGAGCTCTTCGCCTAGTGTTGGTACGGAGGGTTTGTCACAAAGGCCAGCGCGCGTAGGGGTTGTAAACAAAGACGGAGCTCGAGGTGTAGGAGAGCAGCAAGGTGTAGCAACCACCTCGCCAAGCAGGGGAGGTGCACATCGTCTAGCTCAACCGCAAACCGAAGGGTCCCAAATCTTCGAAAAGGTTGCATAAGTGGGCCATACATTTCATAAGGGAGGTGCATGGTCAACGCCCGTCATACCATTGACTGTGGAAGGTAGCAATCATTTCGGTTTTTGTTGAGCAGCCGCTCAGTTTTTCGTCAACCGCAATCACTCGCTAGGTCGAAAAGTTTCTTCTTTATGACATATGTGCAGCCGGGCCCATGGTAATATTACATGGTTGATGATACTTGTAATGTGTCCGGGTCATGAGGGCGTCATGCTTGCCTATTCGAAGTATCAAATACCGTCCCATCTTGCATATACGAACTCAACATGACCAGGTTGTAACTTCCGACGTGCATTTGTTTCATGAAGATGTCTACAATATATGCAAGCATCATTGCAAATAACTTGCATGACTCTGAGGCTAGCTATGAAATTTGAACTGCATTACCTATTGCCGGCCGCGGCTAGCACTGCGGCAGCCGCGTTATTGCCTTCAAGTTGCATCACTCAATTAGTCCGGGCCCGGTCACGGCAATGATGGCCACAGTCGTTGGCCCGGCGCGGCGCGGCCGCCGCCCAGTGGCCGCCCGGCGCGGGCGGCCGCCTTCCTGCCCGGCGCGCCGCCCGCGCGCCGCAAGGCTGTTTCCGTCATACAGAATCTGCCGGGAGCGTAACTGCCGGCGCCTTCTGCCTACGTGAACCGAACGTCGAAGCCTTACCGCGTTAGCTACAGGGTTACCGTAGCTTCATGGGGAATCTGCTTGGACGGGCGGCGTTTGGTTTGATGTTCTCTAAAGTCTAGTCTTCGATGATGTCCCACTTTTAAAATGTGTAGTTAAAGGCTCGGTATGGAACGTGCACGTAAACCTTTCGCTAACAAGGTAATACTTGGGTTTATGACGTTGCGCAATGCTTTAATCCGAGAAGTCGGCCCACTTGCGGCGGCGGCCGGCGACGCAGGGATCACCGTCACAATCACGTTGCACCTTCTGATTCGATGTTTGAAGGGCGGTGACCTATTAAGCGTGCATAATGCAGAAGTTGAGCTAGTCCTATATCCTAGCTATGGTAGCAGTTCTCTTGAGCACTCGAAGTCCAGTCCGAGAGCGACTTTGGAGACATTGAAGGCCCCTTGCATTTTGACTCTTTGTGCGAACGCTAGAAGCTCAGCTCAGCTCAGGCAAACCAAGCTCTTAGCTGACGTATATACAGAGGGCGCCTTTCTGGAACAACAACGAAGGAACTCATCGGTGTACATATTTGCAGCGTCCGATGACCGCATCAGCTTTGGCACCCAAGAGCAGCAGCCTCATGGATTACTAAGCAGGCCAGGATTCCAGTCTTGTTTCTAACAGTGTCAAGTTCACAATGGCGCCTACTAACCGTGCCCTCCTTTTAGCATTGCTCTGCCTCTACCCCTCGCTAGCATTGAGCCAATCAGGTTTCAATCCGTATCCTGGGTACTCATGTCCCCCTGCCTTTGCGCCAATCAGCACCTTCAGAGGAGACACCTACCATGCATGCACTGAAGACGTATGCTACAATGATGCCGTCGGTTGCGGTCCTGGTGAGTGATATATCCCGTTGAGGTGCTGTAATTGGACGTCTGATTTGGAACCCCTTTTGAGACCTGCCTGGTCTTGTGTCTGGAATTGGAGGCCACCTGCCAACGTGGAATCTCAAATGCTTGATATCAACGGCTCAATTACCTCTCCGAAATAAGTCTACTGGATTCAGACCCTTCAATTGTCTGTACAGACGCTGTTTATTATGTTTATTATGTTATTTTTGACGCGGGGGCCCTCGAATGTATCCCCGGATTTGTGTCGGCGCTCTGAAAGGTGTCGGAGTCGCCTTTCTCCTCAGCAAAACACACTCAAACATGCATACCCTGAGCTTACTTACAATCACAGACTTAAAAGACATTTTCGGCTTCGCTGGCTTTGCATTGCTGCCCACTACATCGCTTTGAAGCTGCCACACCGCTGCAAAAGGCGGATTGCTGACTATTATCGAAAATCCAGCACGCTTGGCAAGCTGAAGCGGACCTGTGCTTGGACCAGACTCTGGTATCTTCAGCCTAAGCTGAAGCTGATCAGGAGTTACTGATAGTTAGCCTGCTGAATATTCTCCAAGCTGCGAACCCAACACCAAGAGGACAGAGTCAGAGGTTCTCAGCTGAATGCATCAACTTGCCTGGAACAAAAGTTTTTCCCACCGGTTGTTTTTAGGTCTGGCATCCCATGAGCAAATTGCGACCTGCATTGCCATCCACAAAGACAGTTTGGCTGTTTGGCCCGAACGTTCAAGCTCTCCCTCAAAAAGGAAGCATGTGCTTCATTCCTGCCTGCCTCTTGTCATCAAGCATAGACTGCCCTCACACTTACAAACCGCGTATCCCAAAGCCTGATCGCTGACCGGAAAAACTGTTAAGGGTGCTCATATAATTCTGACGCATCCCCTTCGGCGCCCTTGCAGGCAACACATGTAGTGAGAAGTCCTCAAGTTCGCCGTTTGGGAATTTCTACGAGCGTTCCTGTCAGTGCAAGCCCCCATATGTACAGGGCCTCGTGCAGGGCTACTACACGTACCGCACCAGTTGCTACATCCCAGGTAAGGCCCGTCATCATGCTCTGAAGTCTCAGGAATTTTTTGGCACTTAACCATGGCTGGTTATAAGCTGGTTAGAAAGTGGTTATATAATCAGGGCTGGTCATAGTCTGGTTATGGGGTGGTTAGAAAGTGGTTATATGTTCAACAACTGGACTTAACCGGTACCAGCCTTGAAGGTTAGAGCCATAGGACACGGTCCAACAGCAAACGGCCTGGGAAGCAGCTAAAACCTCCTGTTTGTAGATGCAAGCAGAAACCAGAATGCGTAGACGTAACTGTGAACCATGTTTTACCTTCCTCTTTCAATTCAATCGACCAGGCAACAATAGGATGGGTCGTGTCACAGAAGCTAGAAGCGCTTGAACCACCTATGCGGCTTCCAGAAGTATACTTTCTCAGAGTAAAAGCTGATTTGGTCGAACAGAAGCTGGTACCAGGGACTAAAGTCAGTCACCTACTGTCAGCTTTTCACCACGAACCCAATCATGTCAAAACTCATCTTGAAAAGCTGACGCAGTTAACGCGATTAGCTGCAATGGCAATGGCAATGGCAAGCTGCAGAGAGCGCAAAAGAAAGAGAAAATAACCCAACTTTTGTCTTGGAAAGTCTTGGTCAAGTTTCGCTGAGGACGTTCAGCTCGATCGGTTTTGACCCGAAGACCTGGGGTTTTGGAGATTGTACCCAGGAACTTGTTTTGCAGAGCTTCTTGTTCCCCCCAAGAAGGGCCAGCACGAACAGCGACCTTGTTCAAGTCGTCCTGTCGAGCATCTTCGTTGCATGCCAACTATTCCACCATCTGTGTTATTCTTACATACATGATGCACCTCCGAAGTTGGCAACTCTCTTGAGTTGCCTACAATAGCAGTCTGAGCTCACACGAAACGTCGAATCCTGTCCTTGATACTAGAGCCAAAAGGCTGGAGGGGGCAAAATAATCAAAGGTCTTCTGTCTTTAAACTCCCAAGATGCTCCGTTGCTGCAACATTTGCAGGCTGTTTTTTCTGGGATCCTTCAAGACCTGCTTCTCCGAGTAAAAGTTGTGAGGTCTGCGACGCATCCCTTGCCGAGATGGATGCACCCGCGAGAAAAGAGATGGACAATAGAAAATTCTAAAGCCTGGATTTCCTTGTTTAGGTCGTGACGTGTGCACCTTTGCAACAGTGGAGCACGTGCTGTCAAAGCTAGAATCTCGCTTGCCATGATGAATCTGTTTTCAGGTATTGACGATTGCAACCCCAACCCTTGCCAGAATGGAAGCACGTCGTGCCTCCAAAGAAACAAATCTCGTTTGGCTATAGTAACGTCTGCTTTTCTCGTCCTCAGGTAATGACGTGTGCAACCCCAACCCTTGCCAGAACGGAGGCACATGCTTCCCGCAGCGGGAGACGTTGTCGGCTCCGCCCTGGGACGACCCGAACGGAACCATTGTCGACTTTGGCTGCTCATGCCCCCAAGAATTTGCTGGACGGACGTGCTCCCTTCCGTAAGTTGTTATTTGCTCTATCGTTTTGAAAGTTGAGGATGTTAAGGTCTTATGGCTTCAGAGGTCCTCTGCTTAATCTGAGGTTTGCAATAGAACCACGGACTTTGCAGTCGCCCAATTACGAGGGCAGTCGGAAAAGCAGCTCAACTGTCAGTCAGCTCAAGGGCTATGTACCGTTCCTGCACATCTGATGATCTGAAAGGAGATCGAAGAAGCGACTCGCGCTGCTTCTTCCCCGTTCATCCTTCTGAATATCTGTTCTCGTACCTTTGTGAAATTTTGCACTGTGTGACGTGCATGGAAAGACAGTCTCCCAGACGGTCTTTGGTACTCGTCTCCTTATGCCTCAGATTTTCCTTCTTTCATCGAAAAGTTTTGTCAAATTACACGTACCTCGATTGGAGGACGCTGAGTCGATTCTACGAAAGCTTCTCGTCCTCTTGCATTAGGCACTTGATTGATCTGCTCCAGGTTGAACGACACGTGTTCGACTTCGTGTCAGTCTTTGCAATCAGAATACTCTTCGACAGAAAAGCGGCTGAGTTTCCTGGGAAGCCATTCTTCCCAGCATGGCACAGCTCAACCCGCTGGTACCCTGCAAAGTAAAATCTATCCAGACTGTACACACGTCGCGTTCCTTGTGCGTTCCAAAGAGCAAGAAGTTGTCACAGGGTATCGCTTGTGGAACGTTCTTACAAAAAGAACCCTCGCTCATGCCAATGAAACGAATGCTAAATGATCGACGAACGATTAACCGCGTCTACTAGACGCGGAAGCAAAGCAAAGCTGCGGTAAAAACTTTTTGCAGGCTCGTGAACGGTCAATTTCCAGAAGTGATTGCTACGGCGCAAGGCTATTCGGGCCCGCTAGCGGCTGTCGGTTTCGGGGGTAAGTTATCGACTTGAAGTCAGCGACGGACACGGTGTTTGTATCATCTGCGAACGATCTCGTGCCTAAAATTTAAAGGCAATTCCTGGTGCGTCATATTATATGGTCGCAGTTGTGGATTTTGCATGTTTCGAGGTGTGTTTGTTGCGTTTCTAATCAAGACCCCCCCGTGCTATCAATCTTTTAGACCCGAAAACTCAAGACATTTTAGCGGTTGCTCTAGACTCTTCTTGAGGTTCGATTGCTCCGTCCGTTGTTTGGTTGTCTGGGCACTCTATTTCCATCCGACTTCGACCTGCACTGTAGCCTGCCAGCTTTTGTTGCGACGGAAATTGAACGCTAGACGCGATCTTCTGCGAGGCCTTCATTTCCGCAAGAGGGATCTGAGGTTTCTCGACCCCGACAGGTCTCTCAGCCCAAGCGACAACCTGTTTCATTCATTCATTTCAGCCGATCTGCGTTTTGACAGGCCCACAAAAGCGGATGGAGCACGAGGAAGATTAAATCTAGAATGCACTTTCCTACAACAAAGGCATCCCGAAACACAAGAATTCCGAGATATTCAAAGCTTCTCTTGGGAAACAATTGCAGATTCACGTCTCTGCGACGACGATACGTTCTTCCGCGCGTGCCTGTACGCTGATGGCAAACACTACGTGTGCTGCGACGGATTGTGCGGTCCGATTGGACCAGACGGAATGACGCCACTGTGCGTTGGCTCGGGGATTGTGCCCAGCCCAAATGACTATCCGATAGCCCCAAGTAAATTTTGCGGTTTGCGGTAAATCGCTTCAATGAAGAGTCATGCGCTCAAACGCCCTTTTTGTGGCACTTGGGGCATTAACAACTCTTAAGTTTCTAAGTTTCTAAGAATCTGAATTGACCAGAAACTCTGCATCCAAGGGGGATCCAATGGCCTCTATCGTGCGCCTCCTGTGGGAGTTTCTTGGAGCTCGGTTCCCTTTAAATCACTTCGAAATTCCGGCAGGTCTGCATTGACCTCTCGTTGTCACGTTTTCAGAATTCCGTTCAATTGCGACGAAGAAGATTTGTTTCTGGTAGGAGTTAAATCATTGCAAAACGGCGGGGACCTCTTAACCTGGGGGATATGGTGAATGGACGTTGAAAATAATGATGTGTATCTGAGCGGGAACAGCGTTTATATATTGAGGCAGCGCTTCTTCAGCCCTACTTTGACCAAGTTGGTTGTTGGAGGACGGGAAATGAACGGCAAGTGCGTGACGACGTGAGGCTTTTCAGAACCCCTTTGGTTCCTCTTGACTCCTTCCCTAAGAGCGAAACAAGGCAGGAAACCGGAACGTCCCTGGGTCGTCCCAAGGCAGTCCACATCAGGATCGTATTTGCTGGTTTTTCAAATCGCAGGTCCTCCGAACCCCGGTCCGACGCCGGCCCCAATTCCGTTTCCGCCGCCAGTCGCTAATCCTCAAGGTGAAACTCCCCTCCGGAAACGGATTTGCGCTGATTGTTCGACTTCTCTTACCAGTCATTTTGACTTCTGTGTCAGCCATTTCCGCATTCTACGTCACCCATCTTAATCACGCCGCATTCAAGGGCGAATCAACGACTCTGGTCTCATACTTTTGACCAAGAGGATCTGTCTAGGTCACCAGGTCTGCAAGCAGAAGAAGCCTCTGGATCCGGAACTCGATGTAAAGCCGAGCTCGTTCAAGTCTGCAAGAACCCGGCCGCTTGAGTCGTACGGCTGATGAACTTGGTTTTGGCCCCATCATGTCCCCAGCTTTCTGATTCACCATTGTTGCTCCATCCGTCAAGCAGGTAGTCAGACATACTTGTAAGAGAATTGGCAAGCAACACGTCACTGGACCCTAATGACCACTGCCACTCCATCCACGAGTGGCCATTCGCTCAAATCGCCGGAGATTGAAAGCAGATAAGCCAAAGGATCCGAGCGTCACACTTTGGTTGCGCGTGGCGTCCCTAGTAACCGGCCCGCTTGTCAAAAGCTAGCTACCAATCTGGGCTGCAGCCGAAACCTCACTTGTTTCCTGAAACACCAGCTATAGATGCTAAAAACAAAGGCGGGTCTCGCGTCGCAGGTCTTTGAGGGCTCGGCAATGCAGGCCCGTATCCAATCCGATGATATTTCAACAACGAACCCCAGGGCGCCACAAATGGAAACCTCGTCAAATAGCTGGGTTTGATAAACTTGGCTTTAATCAATCCTTCGTGCAAGTCTTTGCCGGGCTCGGCAATGCGAGTCCGTACCCAATCCGATGTAATTTAAACAAAGCGACCCCCTCGGGCGCTATAGAAAGGAACCTGGTCAAAGCCGGGTTTGGAAAAATTGGCACTAACCTGATCCCACGTGCAGGTTTTTGCAGGCTCGGCAATGCGAGCCCGTGCCCAATCCGATGCTACTTCAACAACGACCCCCTCGGGCGCTACTTATAGAAACCTAGCCAAATACCTGGGTTCGCAAACCTGACACTAACCTAATCCTATGTGCAGGTCTTTGCGGGCTCGGCTATGCGAGCCCGTACCCAATCCGATGCTATTTCAACAACGACCCCCAGGGCCGCTACGTTTGCTGCGACCTGGAAGGGTGTGACGGGTTCAATCCTCCAGACAACTTGGAACCTCATTGCAAGGCCAGTGGTGGACTAATTGTGACCCCGGATTCTGGAAACCCTCCTAACCCCCCCCAGACTTCCCCGCCTTCGGAGCCCCCCAGTGGGTCACAAGGTGAGGTCCAACTGCTCGGTTTGCCATTCCTGTACTTTAAGTCGTGTTTCGCGGCACGTAGCCATAGTTGCAGGCTTGGCCAGGCAAGCCACCTTCTACACAAGGTTTGAGCTTTTTCGACTGGTGACGCAAAGTGCCGTCCTTTGAAGCCGCCCTTCTCGACTGCTTACTCTGCCACGATACGCAAGATGCTGTCCTTTGAAACCGTCGAATCCAAACAGGTCCGGGCGAGCGCAATCGGCTTCTAGAAAGCAGTTTGCATACGAGGGGCTCGTTTTGGTTTTCTTGGATTTCTGGATCTTTGGATTCGAGCATTTGAGGCATTCGAAGAATTTACGAAATTGAAGAAAAGAGGTTTACCGCAAGAACCCCTATTGAGATGAGGAGCGTTTCAGGATGACGGGCCGAGAATGAAGCCGATGGAAGTAAATCAGTACGCCGGGCAAAAGTTCGCGTTAAAGAGGATTTTTTAAAGCGATCTCTTATCTGCTCGATATGCCTTTCTAGGCGATCCGTCAGCTCAACTTTCGCTGAGCCATTCGTTGTATCCGGCAGTTTTGGGTGGCCCGCGTTCCGCACTGGCTAAGCATTAAGTCAAAGCAACTAAAGTCCACCATTTTGCTCGAGGCTACCCAAGAATCGATCCCTTAGCTTTTTCTAGATGTCCATGCATCCCGGCGGGAACGCCCCCGCCACTAGTCGCGTCGCCATCGCTCTTTTTCCAGATTCCAAAAGAGTCCAGTGGGGACTACTTGATGATTTGGGGCTCTTCTTTGAGCTTATTGCCGGATTGAGCTGGTCGGAGGATTGTTCCGGAAAGTCGATTGGCCCACCTCGCAACCGTCAAATCTCAAATCTGTCAGCGGCAAGCTTTGATGAATCCTGCACTAAGCCGTTTCTACGTGTAGGCAATTGTGGGTCCTGCCCATTCTCGCAGTTCTCCAGGTCCGAAATCTAGCAAGCAGCCACCATTGACAAAGTCTGCATTACCCCGTTCCTACGTGCAGGCTCTTGTCACACCCGTGCCCTTAACTGACGGCCCAGTGTTGCGGTTGTCCATCACAAGTCTGGTCAAGCGACCAGGTTCATCAAACTGTCTACTGACCCATTTCTAACCCGTAGGCGTTTAGCATTGGTGCCGCTGACGCTTTCTCCACCCGGTGTTACTTCAACAACGACTTCACAGGGGCTCGACGTGTGCTGCTTCCACTACGGACAAGAGTTCCAAATCTCGATTTCGGACAAGTGGCCGCTTTACTGACAAAGCGCTAACCCGTTCCTACGTGCAGGCGATTGTGGGTCCAGAACCGCTGGCGCTTTCCCCGCCCGGTGCTATTCCAAACAACGACCGCCAAAGGCGCTAGAGTGAAAATCTAGTCAAAATTTAAAAAGCTGAAGTTGACCAGATTGGCACTAACCTCATCCTTCGTGCAGGTGTGTGCGGGTCAGGCGCTGCGAGCCCGTTCCCAACCCGATGCTATTTCAACAACGACCCCCAAGGGCGCTACGTGTGCTGCGATTCGGCAGGCTGCAACGGATTCAACCCTCCTGACAACCTGATCCCCCACTGCAAAGCCAACGGATACGCGCCCCCCGGCTATGGCGTCGGGAGTCCTTCTACCCCCCCGGCAACTGCCCCGCCTTCAGTACCCCCCAGTGGGTCACAAGGTGAAGTTCCATGAGTCTCTTGGACCGTTGAATCGGGCCAAGTCTGGTGTCTGAGCTGCTCAGAGAAGTCGAGCCGTCCGATTGGTAGGCTAATGCAATCGAACGGCCCGTGTCGCATCCGTCCGACTCAAAACATTCTTTTAATCGGCGAATGTTTCGTACGAATTTGGCCACAACCTGTCAAAAGTGCCGTCATTCGTGGCTCCCCCGCCCTTAACGGACGGCCCATCTGTGCGCTTGATCAGATCAGAAAGGCGGTCAAACAGCTAAATTTGGCGGACCGTATAGTAACCCGTTCTTATCAAACCCTCTGTCGCTTATTAGCAGCTGACGGAATGGCCCTTCAAATGCCGGGTCTGTAAACCAATGAGCATTAACCCGTGTCTCCGTCCAGGCGTATGTGGCTCCGGTGCCGCCGGCGCTTTCCCCACTCGGTGCTGTTTCAACAATTTTGACGTCACAGGGGCGCTACGTCTGCTGCTTCCCCTTCGTTCCAAAGTTCGATTTCGGTCAGGTGGACGGGTTTCATTAACCATCTGCGCTAACGAATGTTCCTAACCGCAGGCGTTTGTGGCTCCGGTCCCGCCGGCGCTTTCCCCACCCGGTGCTACTTCAACAACGACCCCCAGGGCCGCTACGTCTGCTGCTGCCTAGTTGGACAGAACGTTCCAAATATCAAGTGGGTTCAAGTGCATGCACTTTACTAACCAAGCGATAACCCGTTCCTAAACGCAGGCGTTTGCCGCTCCGGTGCCGCCGGCGCTTTCCCCACCCGGTGCTACTTCAAGTGACAGCGACCCCCAGGGGCGCTACAAGTGCTGCTGCCCCTTCGGACAAGATGTTCTAGATAGCACTTGGGTTCAAGTGTCCGGGCTTAATTAACCAAGCGATAACCCGTTCCCACCCGCAGGCATTTGTGGCTCCGGTGCCGCCGGCGCTTTCCCCACCCGGTGCTACTTCAACAGCGACCCCCAGGGCCGCTACGTCTGCTGCGACGCGGCCGGCTGTGACGGCTTCAACCCGCCCGACAATCTCTTCCCCCACTGCAAGGCGAACGGATATGTGCCGCCCGGCTATGGCGTCGGGAGCCCCGAAACTTCCCCGCCCCCTAATTCGGGGCCCCCAAGTGGATCGCAAGGCAAGCAACAACCCCACCTTTTGTGGTCAAGGAGGTTATGTTGATACAATACCTTGTACTCAGGAGAGATTGGCCCTCTTGACGGGGATTTGCTTTTGGTCGTTCTGGTACAGAGCTTCCATTTTGGGAATAAGCGAGCGCGGTGTGGGCTGCAAGCCAAGCCCTTTTCTCGATTCTCATCTTCTCTAAGACGCTGAGGGCTCATAACACTCTTTGAGTGTTCTTACCCACAACCGAGCGCTTTTGCTTCTTATTTTTGACAATTCTGTTCTTGTATTTTTCACTCTTGCATTCGACAAGCTATACGTTGCGGAATCCGCTAGGGTATTGCCTAAAGCAGTGTCTAGGCACAGTCATGAGGCGATCGACCACAAAAACTGGGCGCATTGTTTCATCTGAGCTTCTCGTGAACTCACGTCATCTGAAGCGTCAAAACGTTGGTGATTGGGGTAGTTGGCAGTCGGCAGTAGAGCAGTTGGGCATTGTCACAGCCTCAAAGGGGCGCCACTCTCCTTGATTGACACTTGTTATCAATGCAGGCGTCTGTGGGACCGGGGGCGCAGCGGCCTTCCCCGTCCGCTGCTACTACAACAACGATTCGCAAGGCAGATACGTATGCTGCGACTCCGCTGGCTGCGACGGGTTCAATCCACCGGACAACTTCTTCCCCCATTGCAAGGCCAACGGCTATGTCCCGCCAAGCTTGTAAATTGAGGTTTGGCGGCGAGGCTATGAGTTGCTAACATGACGAGCATAAGGATTGCTCATTTAGTGTCTGATGTTGATAGGTATACGCACAACTTGACCTCTTTTGAACCCGTTGCAGCAAGCGCTGATAGACGCGTCCTAGTAAATTTGAGAGCACTAGGTCCACGAGTAAGTGAGTCAAGTTCACAGTGAGTCCGTGTACTGCACGACAATTATATCCAACAAGTTTGCAGAATCTACTTTATATTGAAATTAAGTCTCAGAGTTGGAAGATAACAAATCCTTTAAAACACAATGGATGCATATATAGGTGCAGCCCCGGGCTCAGCCGGGCGGCGGCGGCGGCCGCGTACGGCCCGGCTGGCCGGCCGGGCTGAAGGAAGCTGCCTGATTAGGAAAGGCTTACGTGTTATGAGTCCGATGGACTCGACGCGAGCTCGATGAGCCGTATGTGTGCGTTCAATAACGCTGAGAATAGCACGTAAGCCTCGATATCTGAATGTGCAGTCCGTCACGTTCCGTTCAAGGTTGGACACTTGCAACTCGACATGTCAATGCAATGTCACAATCATCGAATGATGCAATCCGTGCATGCCGCTCAGGGCTGTTCAGCGCACGTTGGCAGAGACGTCAGTCCGCGTGAAAGCGCGCCGGTTTAAGTAGCCATATGTGCGTACTAAGTCACGCGGATATCAGGTGGACGAAGCGCCCCCGGGCCCCGGCCCGGCCCTCATACATATATGCAATAAGGTGGGCCGGGCACTGCAGGGTTGCGGATTGAAAGCTGCCGCCAACTAGCTGTACGTCACGACGGTCACCGAGTCAGCAATTGGACATCGTCGCCGGAAGTCATTATGGCTAGTACGAAGCATTTGCGGCCAGCGATACTTCGCCGCATGCGCGTGCGCAGCACCATGCATGATAGACGGGCGCCGGCAGGTATATTGGACGCAAAAAAAAAGCCGTGTACTCCGATCACGTGCTGTATTACAGATTTGCCAATTGTTCATTCTGCAAGCAGCAAGATCGATCTGAAACGACCAATACGCCATGCTCAATTTCTCTGAGAGCACGCTGAGTCAGTACAGCCATGATACCGGCCCAATTTAGTAATTGCGATATATTTAATGAGCCGCAACGCGCTGGGCGTGCGGTGCGCGGTGTCAAAACCCACACTTTGAAATGAAAGAACGGACTCACTGTGTGGATCCAAACTTCGAAGAAAGTTTCACCCGAAGCTCGCAGCATTTGCTCTTGGATCTGCGATTATCGATGCCAACAACTTCGGCAGCACTGACACAAAAACATGACTTCGTTCTAACCCAACTGCAGTAGTAATTAGCCTAGGCTGAAGCACAACCATTTCGAATGCGCTAAGTTGTCTACATCTGTTTCGGTCGGAGCGGGCGCCCTGCCTTAAGCATTCTTGTGACCGCAAGGACTTTCCGTCCGGCTTCTAGTTCCGTCCCGCCTTCCGTCCTCCGGAATCAGGAGCTTGCGTTCTACCGCTGCGGCTCCGTCCAAGTACCGTCAAAGCCCCTGCAGGCAGAACTTAAGAGATGATTCTGGAGAGGTATATCAAGAAAATAGCGTTCGTTTCCAATGACGAATGAAGCGAGTTACCATCCGCGAATCCCAAGCCAAATCCGACAAAGCCTAATCGCTACAAAATGTATGCACTTCAACAACGGTTTGAATAGAGAGAAAAGAAAGACTTAGCACAAACGTGCTAAAGATCTGATTGTGCAGGCCGCAGGTTTGGGTAGGAAGCAAATGTTCCGTGAAGCATCCGACCTGACTGCCAGCTAAGCAGTGTGTTTGCCAACAATAGAACACACCCAATACAGAAACCTCCATTTCACTTAGAGGAACGGAACGGTTGCGAAGCTGCTGTCAGCTGCGGCTGTGATGGCCTTCTGCGTCAAAAATGTCAAGGATGCAAAAATATCCATCAAGACCAGTCACAGTCAATTCGAACCTCCCAACAGCAAAAGGCTGCATTGAGCTCGACGCGATCTGCCATCCGGCGTTTGCGAAGGTTAACCTTACCTCTCTTCTCAGCCTCATCAAAGTCTGCTGCTTTGAACGTGTGTTCACAATCTCGGGCGGTCCATCAAGCGCGCTGCGGGCGTCGAATTCGCTGAATGTGTGGATCCCAAGACGTCATTTTCGAGAATCGCAGGAAAGCAAGAAAGAGAAAGAGATTTGCAAGAAAGAGATTTGCAAGAAAACTTTGTTGAAGGAAAGTTTCTTGATAACCCACCTGCAGCTCTTTTGCTGGCCGCCCACCATGTCGACGGTGGCGCCGCGGCCGCTTCCTCTTGTCCACGTCGCGTGCGTCGGCAGCGCTGATTCGCCCTGATTCGGCTTGGCGCAACACTTCGTCTAGCCACCGAGGGCAAAGACATATTAAGAAGTAGATCCGCGACGCGTTTTAGCTGTGCGTCGGCAGCGCGCCGCCTTTCCTTGCCTACTTTTCCCATCTATCGAGAATTTGGTTACAACCCGTGACCGGAGGGTCGCTCAGTGGCTGTCAGGAAACAGCAACTGGACACGATCAGGCAAAAGCACTTTTTCAAATATCTACGATGAAGCGATGTTGATCAGATTCATTCAGCACCCAGTTTTATGAAAACCGACTCAGTCGGAGACGGAATGGTATAAACGGTCCTCGCAGGCTTCAGACGAGAACTGTGAGCCAATGGGATACTCATACATCCCAAGTTGCGAAATCATCATCGCCTCTAAAACGTGCCACCTTAAGTGGATTTGAATGAGCTTTCTGGGTTATGCTGGTCTCATATCAGTGCCGACAAAGTTTCTTCCACTGCATGAGATGCCTCCGGAAGCGGGCAGATTATTTCATAAGATGTACACTAGACTTTCAGACTCCAATCACGGGAGATAACGAACGACGGCTCTCGACGCCAGCCAGGCTTCGACGCAGGCACATCACGGAAGCCGGTTCAATCTATCACTGAAAATAAAGACCTGATCTTTCTTGGATGATATCCGCTCCCTCTGCGTCACACGTACAGAAACCGGTCAGGTTGGGCTCATACCAAGCCAGAAAACGGTCAGCCGCTACAGGAAGACGCGACGGATTTAGGCAGACACAGAGTGAAAAAAAGCGAGCCCCGCAACCATAGTGCGACTTTCGTTCCGTCGGGGTACGGTGTCTCCGGAACGCCGTGCGTGGCTTCAGCGCTCCGCCACCAAATGCTGTTGTCCCGGTTCTGGAGGACAGCTTTCTGAGCATCTCATCTTTGCCACCAGAAATAGGTCAACAATCTCAATTGCTTCTGTTGTCGTGCTCAGCAGGAGGGCAACGTGGACGTTGCGGTGGGCTGATATTTCAGTCCCAGAGCTTCGAGATGTCTTCGCCACACTTCCACGGATGCCTTCTGAAACAGGCACCATCCAAACGTCGTAAGAAGCGATGAGACCCGAGTTTAATCATTAATGTAATTGAGGTGTGTAATGTAAGGCTGCAGGCAGGTCGGCATAAGCATTGAAAGATGACCCTTAAGCAAAGGTTTAATTTTGCCCCATATAGCCGCTGAGACACAAAGGTTTGTTTCCTTGGAAACTTGACCCCGCGTTGTCTTGCCGGCGTCGAGGGTTTACATCTCGTGCCGCGCTTCTTCTTCGTTCTCCCTTCCGCCGTCTTCCGTGTAAGGCTTTCTCTCGCCGCCTAGAGTCGATTGTCGAATTGAAGCGCATGGTGGACACAGATCAGGATAAGTATTTGTAAGGAGCAAGATCGAAATCGATTCAGCATCTCAATCGTCTCAAAAAAATGCATCTCAGGAGTCGCAAGCTTTAGATTTGTACCCGAAGAGGCTTCAGGCTTCATATACGGCCGGCAACATCCATGAGAGTTTTGAAGGTGCTCCCAAAGGCGTAATTCCATCGCCTCAAACAAAGCACCTAAGATGCACGAGAACATCTACTTTCGCGGACAAATACATCTCTCGTGAATCTACTACTGGCGTGTATTACCAAGACTCAGCTACTTAGCTTACAGAGGGAGTCGTCACGACGAAGTCAGATTCGATCCGTTGCGGTCATAGGTTCGGCATCAGCAGCGTTGGGCCTGAGCTAGCCTGGCCCACGAAAGGTCGAAACTGCGCGTTATCAGTGCCCACATAATGATTGTACGTCACAGATTTAGTTCACCACTTGCGCCTAGAATTCATACTATGACTCAACCAGACAACCGGTGCTAGCGCCATCCGTCCGGTCAGCGACTCACGTGCAACTGATATTTCCGAGCTGAGAAAATCGAGCAAACAGAGAGTCAAGCTGCAGGCCGTAAGGTACAGAACAGATGATTTTATAACGGATCACTTACAGCTTCGACAAATAGCTTCGACAAACACTTTAGGCGTTTGAGTCAGAACGTCGAGCAGTAAGCTGCCGGCCAGCATGAAGCCCGCAGTCGAGAATTTTCGCGTACACGATATAAACCAAGCTTGCTCCCAGTTGAGAAGCGCCGCAGACAGTCTGAACGACAGCCCATTTCGAGACCATTATTTGACACCGTCTTGGCCTCAAAAAGCCATGCATGCTTCCAAATTCGTAACGGGCTCGAAATCCTCGGAGCTGGTCGGCTGTACCAAAAGAGGCTGACTTTCGACTTGCCTCGACCAACAAGACCAGTCGTGGCGTCTTTACCATTTCATAAGCTGGCTAATCTGCATCACCCGGACTCCCATCCAGGCGTGCATACGGTAGTTTGCAGGCGGCTGCTCAGCATCCGCCAATTGATCACAAAACGATATTTCGACTTTATTTCTACGTCTGGCCGACCCACCCCGCCGGTGCGCTGCAAGCTTCAAAGTCGCCGAGCGGAAAGATCACAGGACGTGAATCACTCAAAGATCCGCCAAGCTGACATAGAATTCGTGTGCAAGCTCACGTTTGGGCGACCCACCAAGCGCAGCAAGCCTCGAACTTCGAAGTCCCCGAGCTTTAGGATTTTAGGACGGTTCGTTTGTACCGAGTGTGAAGAGGACCCACTTGGATCCTCTTGTAGGGCGGCCACCATGACAGCCGCATCGGCCGCGGCCGCGGCCCCCTTCTTGCTGCTCACGTTATCACACGTCAGCAGCGCTGCTTGGTCGGGCGCCATGCTACGTCTTCCAGCCGGCGGAATTAACTTGAAGACCCGCCAGCTCATAATTTTCGCTTCTGCCGTCGGCATTTTGTCTGAGCAATCCTGGGTTCTTAAAAACCTGAGCCGCTGATCAACTGTGGGAGCAGTCTGACACAGGCTGCTTCTTGGATGCAAAAAGGAAACTGAGATAAACACGTTTCTCTCCTTAGGGCGCCTTGATTACCAGCTGCAAAGAGGACACATTTCCACCATCTACGCTTCCTCAGGCTCATTCGATCCGGCTCTGATAAGAAACGTCCGGAGCTGGGGGCGCAGAAGCCGAGTATGGTCTCGACTTGTGGACGAAGCCGAGAACAAATTGCGCCAGACAACTGCTGGCCACGGATTGGAATGGATGTAAGGCCGCTCGCAACCGAAACCGTTGAGGCGAAACCATCACAAGAGGCGCAAGTTTAAATTGTCTAGCTCTTTTCGCAGAAAGCTTCGAAAGTGGTCAATTTTTGTTTGGGGTTAAAGCTGGGCCCAAAAGCCCTGTGAATTCATCGCCTCGGACGGGAGTCATCTGACATGCCAGACTATTCATCGTTAAAGCATTCAAGTTTCCGCTACCCACAGGCTTTACCAAGGCGTTTAGTGCGTTTGTTTAACATTAGATAGAATCTTGCTTCCATCGCAACAAACCCTCGAAACGAGCAGAGAAAATCTATCGCTAAAAAGGAAAGCATTCGACAACTACTTCGCTTTGTCACGGTGGTGGGCGACGAAGTTTGAGCAGGTTCTAGTCATAGCTACCAGACTGACGATGTCAAATTAAGTTTTGGTTTCTGTGCGGATGTCTTCCTTTCAGAAGGCTTCTTTGCCCGCAAGGCGCTCCCAGTGACTCGCGTGCGAGATCACGTACTACCTTTTAGAGGTAACGCTGACGAACCAGACTTCAAAGCAGGAAGGAAGCCTTACAAAATTGCAAAATAGATTACTGCTTTCTGCCCTCAGTACCTCAGTGGTGGTACGAGAAATGCTTTCACGTCCTTACGCGTGATACGTGGCTCAATGCTTTACAGCAGTAAAGAAACAGCCGATGACCGAATGATGAAACCGAGATCTCAGAGTTATCACGGCCACTAGCTTCAAACTCGTCAGGCATAAGTATCAGGCCACTTGTTCGCGTCTGCCCCTGCATCATCGGCTCCCTTGATTGATGAACTGCTAAAAATGCATTAGAAGCCCTCGACCACTTGAAACGGGCCAACTTCGCCGAAGCTGCAGCGGAAACAAATGTCATGCAGCGGAACATTGGGCGCCTTCAACATGAAGTGGGGGGCCTGCCTTGACCCGTCCTGGCTTCTCAGGAACTTACAAGTATGCAAACCATTTTGCCCAAAATGCGAGATTCTCTTGGGCATGCCGGAGAATAATCAGTCCCACAACTCAAGAAGACGCGTAAACTCGTACCGCCCAGTGAAGGACGTGCTATTTAGATTTTGAAGCCCTTCTGTGCAGATATCAGATGTGGCATACTCAGAGGGTCGTCTTGGCACAAAGAGCTACTGCCCACAGCGTCTTTCATGGCCTGCCACAGCGTATGTAAGGGTAAAAGCAGTCCGTTCCAATTTAATCTTCGACCAGTAGTCATTCATGGTCGGCCATAGAGTACGCAAATAGCAAAAGAGTCCGTTTCAAAATTTCCTTATAATAGCACACGTCAAACTCCCTTGCAACGTGTCCAGAATAGCACTCGATCTCGGACCTGAACGCGAGACGAAGGCGGCCGAAAAGCGACGGCATCCAGTACGAGGCCGGCGCGCAAAACTGTGTAAGAATCAGGATCAATCGGGCACGACCGAGACTGCACGCCTAGTAAAGATCATTTCACGCCGGGAAGAGTAAGTTACTGGCGACCCGCCAGGTGCGCTCAGGCTCCGGGCTTTAACTTTGCTGAGCTTTCAGGATCAGAAAGACGGACAAATCCTTCACTCGGGGGACACACTCATCTGCAACTTCTTGCGAACAACATGACGGCTGCGGCGGCCCTGATCGCGACCTACTACTTTTTCCATCATTATGGGTCAGCAGCACCGAGACGTCGTCCTTCAAGCTGGGCACCCCGATTCGTCTTACCGGCGGGAATTTGTTTATTCCTTTGCCGCAATTCTTTCTGCACCCACTCCCGCTTCGGCCGCGATTGTCTTGCTTTGGCGTTAGTCCAAAGGTGAGAGCCGCTGATCCGCCAGAGGAAACCGCGGCTCAAAACATGGCTCAGCTTGTTCTCTGACGAGAGCTTGAGGCATATTTCAGTCCCTCACTACTGAGACTCACGCTCCCAGAGTCGGTGACAAAAACATCATTGCCTGAATGGAAGCACCTGTGCAAGTACCGGGCACTCGTTCGGCGCTGTATTCTGGCTTTTTTGCAAGGTGTTTGCATTCCCGTCCACTTCAGAATGTGCTCTCATGACGACGGGCAAGGAGTCATTCAAATCATTCCGTAGAATACTCGCACCCCTCCTGAACTGAACTCAGGCTGGGACGAAGTATGATGAACGAAGTATGATGACTCTGGTGTTCAGTTCCGCTTCGACGTTAAATTTAAAAGCGGTCTCCATGGTACCTTCAGGATTTCTGTACTCGGAGTTGAGTGCACCACCCTAGTTTTTTTCTGACACAATGCACAGGCACATAGCAAACGCGGCTCAACTCATTCTACAAAAAGTATCTCCTGGTAGCAACTCTTCAATTCGCCCCCTACAGAACCTAACGCCGAAGAGAAGCACTCCGTCTTTTCTAGCGGCCGCTTAAGGAAATCCAAGAACCTAGCCAGTCGCAGAAAGCAAACGTAAGATTAAGCGAAACAGAGCCCCGCAGCTTATGCCACGTGCGCCTGTATATGACTTCTCGATTGTACGTGATCACGTGGGGGTACTATTTCTGGGCGGAGGACATGGCTTCAGCGGTTTCTTCCTTGGAGGCATTATTGTCGCTCTGCTTGGCGACAAGTGCCTGGGTTTCTCGTCATAACCACCCCAACTCCCCGCGCGCGCGCGTTAGAGCTTTTACCTTCAGTGTCAGCCAATGTCGGCCTTTCGTTGCAGCGGCTCCAAATGCAAGGGGCTGCCAGTGGCTCAGTATCAACCCTGAAGGGTTGCAAACGGAAAAGCAACCAGCCTGAACAAAAAGTACATTTGGACTTGATTGAAACAAGCGCAATTACGTTTTTACGTTTTTTGCTTTCTCGACGATCAAACCTACTGGGCAGAAAAGTACCCAGAGCTGGCTCTCTGCTGTCATTGCCACTCACAGATGATAGATAATTTCCAAGAACGCCGCTGCATATATAGGTACGTACTAACTTAAGTCGACTTGAACTAAGTCCGGCGGCAGCCAATCAGCATCGAGGATTCCGAAAAGATAACCCACGGGAAAGTCACGGCGTCGACCTAGTCTGCCCCGTGACTGATATTGGCTGGAAAATATTATGAGCCTGTCCTTGCGCAGGGAGTCCCGCGAGTGCCGCCGAAGCTGCAAGTGGAACGATCTGCATGAAGTGCCGCTACGGAAATGGAAGCGAGGGCGGTGATGCGGCGGTCTAGCAGAACGATTACGAGAGCACGATGCACTGCCAGAGCTCCTCGGGTACTGACCGCGAATCGAACCTTTGAGGAAGGAAAGAAAATGCATTTCTGAATGCACTGGGCGAAATGAAACTACTGGTGCATGCCGTTGAACAGCTCATGCATGCAGCGTGTGGGATATGCAGATCGAACGATATGCGAAGATTGATACTGGCAGATTACAAAGTGCCATGAAACTTGACGTATGATCCTGATTCCTCCAATGTGTCTGGTTGTGACATCATCCATGGGCAAGATCCAGCTTGGCTTTGGTTTAGAGCCACCGCCCAAAGGAACGATCATCGCCAGGCAACCCGTAAGAAGCACATCATCAGTCCAGTTGTCATTCTTAGGGTTGCACACATGAACTAACTTTCCAGTCGAAAAGCATTCAGAAGTCAAGGTACGTTTCAAAGATTGGAAACGTGCGTGCGCACTCCGACCTCTCCAGTCAAGAACGAAGGCGAAACCGAAGCCGGAGCTAGGAGCAAATGTGACCAAAGGCGCGCGAAACGTAACCCCAAGATTAAACAAGCCCATGCAGCCACGAGTGCCAGTGGGCGCCGCCCTTCATAAGCCACATCGCCGCTTCAAAAGCCTTTGAGAATCTGTCCCGGTTTTGACACGTTCAAGCGAAATTCCAACTTTGATAATCGAGTGAGCCGAATCTGATTGATGAACTGAAGAAAAGCACGGCTTCATGATTTACGCCGGAGGACTGATTGGAATGAGGAGCATCCCGATCATGCGGTTAAGCTTATCATTGCCACTTCTCATACTGTCGCCCAGTGGACCGGCCGTACAATGACTACATGCAAATAATTTCACTTCAAATCAGTTACTCAACTGAAAACAGTGAACTCAAACAACGAGCAGGAAGAACTTGAAAGACGGGAATGTACAATCTTCCCGGTGCCGCTCTCTGGCCCTCGATCAGCGATTGTGCGTGTCGCGAGTATGAAAGCTGCCCAAAAGCTGCTGGGACTTCTGCCAATCAATCACGACCCGAAAACACAGGGAAGACGCAGTAACCCCCGACACAAGTGCAATTGGTCGTGATAAAACCATGAGACGCAGGCTGTTCGAAGGGATTTCACGTGCTGCGCTGCTAGTGCATCGCGCGATTTGAAGCTAAACAGCAATTGCGCGACACAGGTGCATATGAGAGGTGCGGTGATTTCAGTGGCCATGAGAATCACAACTGCTTGATTGGGCGCAAAACATTGAGATTTGCCAGTGACAGGAGAGATTCTGAACCATGGCTTTCAGGCTCAGTGGAGACGCTAGCGTTGCCTTCTCTGAGCGTTATCAGTCTCAGTACAGTGGGTAAACGTCATATCCACGAAACTATACTTGGCTACTTGACATGGTATGGACGTAGTAAGTGATCGTTTCACCACGCGGTTCACCCGTTCTAGGGATAGTAATGAAGAGCGGAATAAACAAATGAGTGAAGCGCAATGGAGGACCCGTGCTTACGAAAGCAACTTCAATGCCAGTGGACGTCGGCGTCTGCACTCTTACTCGGACCTGATGTGGCAATGACGCCAGGTTGTTTCTCGTCACAGGCAACGGTGGCGCGCAGAGGACGTTGTAGAAAGCGATCCGACCAACAAGATCATCTAGCGCACATCAAGAAAAGTAGCAACGCGCCGTGCTCGACTTCGTTCAAGGAGAAGAAACGACGTTCGCGCTATGTTCTCCTTCAAGCAGCCAGACGCCTTGGTTCAGTCGGGCAAATGAATAGGGACTACAAAAACTTTAGCTAGGTACTGATTGGATTGACGCAAGTACAATTTCTGAACCTAAAAACACTGGTTGAGATGCAGCGCCCCGAGTTGGCTGAAACGAGAGGCAATCTGTGACTCAAGCGATCAAGTTCACTCGGCCTGATTATGCGTAGCTCTTTCAGACTACCCGTATCCTTCTTCCACTTTTAAGTTCGTGACAACGCTGCCGGCGGCCAACCGGATCAAGTTCGTTCAAATGTCCCCACACGCACACAAAGTTTGTTTGAACCGAAGTCTTTGAATCTTATTCTCTCCTTGGATTATAGAGAGCCCGGAGCTGCCCGAGAGTCTCGGTCGGGTGCCAGATTCCCTGCGCCTCTCCGAGTCTGTTTGCGCGGCACCGTGGTCATGGTTAAGCTGCGAAACTCTAAATTTCTCAATAGAACGTGTGACTGGCAACATTAAGCTCAATCTCGTATGAATGGCGTCACAGTGACCGTTGAGGAACTGAAACTGAGAAAGCTAGTAGTAGCGGAAGGTTTGATTTAAGCAATGAAGCGAGGGAGGCGAATGACAACAGAATGTCTGCATGCCTTCTTTCAAGCATCTGTAAAGTGGTCCTTAGCACCCCGTCTACATTGCTTCTTATTCTCGCACTTCTCAACATCACTGCGTGACGGCGTGGCGGCTCAGTAGCGAGCAGCGTATCAAGAGCTTCAGAAAGTATTTCGGCTCTTTTCAAGCAACCTGCCGGTTTTAACAGAGGGGGAACCTTCAAAGTTAGTCAATTAAGTTGACGCTATAGGGTCGCAGACTCGACTAAGTTGGTCATTCGACTTTCTAAGCTTCCCTCTCTAACTCAAAGCGGCAGGCTGCTCGCAAAGAGCTGCAATCTGCATTACTCAACAAAGCTTTTTCCATCAAACGTCCAAGTCAAACATAACGATAACGGCTTGAACGCAACATGGGCAGCGCCCACACGCTGCCAGAACTTCCGACAATTCAAAGTGAGGGGAAGAAACTTCTTCTGGGTTCCAATCTCTAGGAAGCTTCTTCGGCATCACAGAAGAGTACTGACCGCGAAGGGACTCGGAGGCCCACGTGAAGAACCTCGAGCACCAATCAAGTAGATTTTAGTACACCGATCAAGAATTGTCGGACAGGCCAAGACGTAGAGTAGTCACTCATCGATTTCGTTCTTCCTCGATCAAAGCAATCCTAGCTGGCGTCAGCCCACCACTGCATTGTTGGTGACTTCGACCGAAAGTCGAAATGCAAAGTGTTTTGCACGATCATCACCGGACAGTTGCCGTACATTCCCGCCAAATCTCAATCGTTATCACGGAATAAAATGATGCAGGCAACCGGATGTGAACGGAAACTGCAGTCATGATCGAGAGGTACCCCCTCCGCTTCTGCCCTTTGCATTAACATGGTGCTCATCCAGACCAGCAGACACCTTGATCCATTAGGAAACAGAAGGTGCAAGTAGATCCACAATGAATTTAGCACCTACCGTTTATTTCGTGCGCGAAGCACCAACGGCATCACCTTTAATTTGAGACGAGCTAGGCTGAACAGGCATCCGCCAGCCACAAGCGCACGCAAGTCTGGGATTTCTGCCAGTACCGCCCACATGATTTGAAGGGCGGCGCATCCAAAAATGAGCCGGAAAAGAAATAGAAAGTCCCGCAGTCAAACGTTCTCAACTGATCCAGTCAATAATGGCACGGAGACTTGAGTACAAATTTAGAGTTTTCCGAAGCAATTGTGGCTTCAAAACGTCAGTCGAGTGCTTTTGTGGGACATTGTTCTTCCCAGAATGCTCTTACGTCCTTGCCATGAGATGAACGAGTAGAACCTCTGGACCGCGGCAGCGCCTCGCAGTTTTGCGGCCTCCGCTCTGCCCTTTGCCTCGATCAGCCGAGCGTTTCGCGGGGGCCATCACGTTCATGACCTTCGTATACCCGACGTCAACAAAGGTCCATGAAAAAGGTAACCAAAAACAAAGACAGTCTTGGAGTGGGACGCCAATTAAAGGACAAGTTCGTCTGGGGAAAACCGAGCAACCAGGACGATCAAGACGAGTCCTGAAACAGTTTGGTTTTACGGCTTTGATTGAGCCAGAGGACGTCCGTCCTATTAGACAGCTGGAAAGGAGGACTGCAAAGCGGCTGATTGAACGCAGGGCACCGAGACACTCGGAGCAAACACAGCGGTCGGGTTAGAAGTTAAGAACTGGCAAGACGAGGAACCAAAACATTGGCATCATGGCAGAACTGAGCACAATGGGACTTTCGCCCAGATAAACTCCCAATCACGGCCAGCAGAGAGTGAAGTCACGGTGGGGCGCGTAATGATAAGTCGGACGCAGATCTTCTCTCAGACAAGTCCAGTTGTGTGGAGTCTGAATGTCGGCTTTTACATCACAGATTGAACTTAAGAAGCATAAAGAGATTCTGGTGAAAGCTCCCGCATTCATCCTTGAGATCATCAATGAGGAATCTCAAAAGTCTCAGCTACAACAGATCCGATGCATAAAACGCAAGTTCGTGGCCCCGATCGATGATCCAACCAAATTGCAAATATAGCCCAAGGGCGCACAATCTTTGTCGATGCGCTCGGGTATGGCTTCTTTTGACGGCTTGGAAAGGGACGAGCTTCCACCCGAATGTGCAGAGGATTAGTAAGAGACGGATTAGAAGTACATTCAAAGCCAGCACGGGGATGGAACTTAGGATCGGCTGGCGCCGGGTGGGACTCAAACTTAAGCAAAGCTTGGATGTTGAAGCGAGGCGGTACGGAAACACAGGTGGCATCAGGAACGCATGCAGAAGTTCTGGGACTTTCGCCCAAACTTTGTTTCACGGCCAGCGTGCGAAATGCTTTGATGCGCGCCAAAGTCAGATGATTACGGCCCAACAGATTGCGATTCAGAACCAGAGGTATCGCGTGTCGAAGTTGTCGCAATAGACGTTTTTAAGCAACTCGTGCGCGCAGCACTGAAGGCGTCACCACCAGGACGTCTAGCTACACCAATGAGCCGCAGGCCCAAGTACGTTTCCGATCTCGGCCGGTACGTGCTACGCACTCTGCGAAGCCCAAACATCCGTCAAAGAACAAGACAAAAACGATAGAAAACTGCAACGTTTAATCACATTGCAATCCGCCACACAGTGTATTGTTTCGATCGGCTAGCGGGCTTAGATTCACTGCCCAAGAAAGTGCGGCTCCAGATCAAGCAACGTGATAATGCACGGTGTCCTGGTTGAAGGACCTTCCGGACTGGCGTACGTCCTTGCCACAAAAATAAATAACTGGGCTTATCCGTAGCTCCAAGCTGCTTCATCTTTCAGGGTGTACCAACGGATCTTTCTAAGGAGGTGACAGAGGATCGTAAAGTCCTCAGCCTCCATACATTTGTCCCAACCAGCAAGACGCACGACGATCTGTACCTACCAGAATGTTTGCAGGAGGCAATCCCAAAAAGGATGATTTGAAAGCTCGGCAAGCAGCAAAGCGGTAGCTACTCGCAGCGGGTCATGCCGACGACGCTTGGTATTATATTATCGACCGTTCGACAAGTGCTGTATTTGTCGTACTCAAATACGTCGCGGACGAAGCAGAACACAAGCGAGTAACGTCTTGGGAGCGGAGAATGCGTGCGGATGCAGAATCAAAGAATGGCATGAGAAGGAGCAACGAACTTAGCCAGGGTTGGCATCAGAGCGAAACTAGAGATCTGGGATTCCACCGCCCAAATATTTTTGGATCACAGCCAGCGAAGTACAGCATGGGACCCGTGCAGAAGCTAGAACATAAAGTGCTCAAATTGAAGGTTGATACGTAGTGCAATCAAACAGCTCACTTCGGTCTGCGTTCTACAGTTTCGGGCCGCTGGCGACGTCAGAAACAGCGGCATATCGGTAGTTGGGAAAAGGCGAAGTCATCTTTGTCACCCTTTTTCGTACTTTGGAGCAGCCAATGCTCAGTCCACGGATCAACTTCGGCCTTACATCGATCGTTGCGGGATGGCGACATCAGAACCGGCAAAATGACCGCTGAGTGAAGGGGCAGAAACCAGTCGTCCTTGTCACCCTGAGCTGACCATGCAAGCGCGCTGCACGGTACAGTCAGAAGTCTGTGCAAGTCATGCCCAGAATGAGTCTGCTCCTGGCTGTCCAAAACAGTGGGCAGTCCGGTGCACGTGAGAAAACCGCGACCGGCAGCCTCAAAGAAGTCCACGTACGAGCAAAATGAGCCGATTAAGTTGCAAAGCAGGGGTGGCTAAACGGCGCGATCAAGCCGGATAAGATGTCCAAATGCTAAAAGGCTTCATACCAAGTTGGACAGAATGAAGGTTGGGACTGCTCCCCAACCCGCAGATCATCGCCCCCTATATTACGGAGTACAAATAAGAGCGCCAGGAAAGAGGTACATTCAAAATAAAGAGCAGTGCAAGACAGAAGTGAAGGAGGTGTATCCAGACAACCTGCAGTTTTCATGAGTCTTTGAAGTAAACACACGAATCAACTCTCTTTACGGATGGACGCGACATGGGCAGCGCCGACGTACAAGATGACAGAAACTCCTCAGTAAACAAAAAAGAGGAGGAAGAGCATCTCCTTTGCGAACCCAAAGGACGTCTCGTTGGCAACACTGGAAAACATTGACCGCGAAGAGCCTAGGCCCATGCACTTCATAACGCTGGTGAAATCCAAGCAGAATTTCAGTATATTGACAAAGAAGCGTCGGACAGGCCAAGACGTAGAGTACTCACTCGTCGATCTAGCTCTTCCTCAATCAAAGCAATCCTGGCTTCAGCACACCACTGCAGCCTTTGTGACTTCAAGCAAAATTTAGTCCTAAGTGCATATGCACAATCATCGCCGGGCAGTTGCCGAACGTCCCTGACTAGTCGCATCCGTTAGTATCGAAAGATGATGTGAAGCAGGGAACCGGATGCAAACGTAAGCAGTTATGATCAAGAGGAGCCCTCCGGTTCTGCACTCCATTGCCGTCTCCAACTTTTGTACTTTAAATGCGAGATGACAGCTCAGGCAACCGGCCGATGCCAAATAAATCAGAGTACCAAAGCGGATTTGATTCGCGCGGAATCGTATACTCGCGCCAAGGTTCCGGCCCAGCAGGTATCCTATATGGGAATATAAGTATGGGGGAGCCAACAAACCAACCTTATTATATGTTTCAGGCGTCGAAGCACTGTTGGCATCTCTAAGCAGAAAAGGGCTAGCACAGTCTATGCGCACAAGCCCAGGATATGGATCTTGGCCAGCAGTACACTTGCGATGAAAGGCGTATACAAAGCACAGCCCGAATGAAATTAGTAACGGTCAGCTGCTACGATAAACAAAAATGTACATCCGAACGAGATGACATCACCCGAGATAGGAACTCTGTGTTTGGCAAGTCAAGTGTGGCTTCAGACCGTCAAGGGGTCCACCGGTGTTGCGAAAGTCCTTCCCAGAAAAGTGTTGTTCGTCCTTGCCATCAGAAGGGATAGGTGAGCTAGGCGGCAGCACCAGCCTGCGGCTCCCGTTATGCGGATTGGATCGAATTGGGTTGGCTGAGGAGGAGGTTGATTAATTTGGCCGCTTCGCTTGGAACAAAGAAGCACGAGGCCGCAACGAGTGACACTTCCACGAAGGGACGTCAATCCGGCGGACGTGGAAGGGCAGTACCACAATGCATGACCAAAAGAAGTCCTGGCACCTGAATCATGCCAGGGCACAGCCGGTAGGATACGAAGTTAAGCCGGGGTTAACTTGGCATCAGCCTATGAGAAGGACGGTTCCTTGGGACATTTGCCCAGCCTCTACTTAATCACGGCCAGGCAACTACGAGGGAGGGGCGCTTGAGATAGGCCAAGCGACAGTGCGCTGCAAGGTCGGCCATCGCTTAATGATACAGGTTGTTCAAAGGAAGCTAACAAACGAAAAGCTGGGCAGGTAAGATCTTACTAATCTTGGTACCAGACTGTGCAAAAAGTGGCAAGGCTCCGAAAACCTTCAGTCAAGTGCTTCTGAGGCAAGGAACGCCTCCGGCAGGGTCCTCGATCACTGCCAGCGCCGACGTAAACGGTGGGAAAGAATTGCCCAACAGACGAATACTACTCACACGTTCTTAGGACAGGTCGCTCGTCCTTCCGTGTAGCCCCAGAGGCTGCGCTGTCTGGCTTCAGAACCTTGGACCACGTCATCGTCATGACACCTTAGGAGTCATTCGTTGGCGGTATTGATCACTGCCGTTAAACGCTAGAATGTTTGGAGGGCTCCGGAATATGTGCACAAACAGAGAAAGAAAACAGACAGTGGTCCGAAGAATGATGAGGCAACGACGATAAGAAGGCAGACAGAGCTAGAGTAGACCGCTTCTTCCGGTGAATTGCTGGGCCAGGCTACTCTGGCATACTTGAAAGAAGACACGAACGGGCGAGTCGAATCGCAAGTATTGCAAATGCGGCCGCACCGGCAAGCGACGGGTCTGTGCGCGTGTCGCGCCGAGCACAGTTTCGTCGCACAGCGCAAGCCGCAATGCTTTAAGTTCTCGCAAGGGATATGTTACTGCGCGCACTTCAAAATTGACAGCATTTTCCGACAAGTGGGTTCCAAACGCGTATGTGAGCCACAAGCGCGCGGGTTTCAGTTCGCCGCGGAAAAACACCCACTTTGGGGCAAATCTGTTCCAAAGCTCGAACCCCTAATTAAACTTAAATTGCCGCGGTACTCAGACAGAGAGTTCTTTCGAAGCATATATCAGCCCACAACTTGAAGGTGGGGCTTTGAAGAGGTATTTGAGCAGTTTGTGACTTCAGACCAGCAAACCATCGCGTGCATGGGCCATTTTCCCTCCCAGACCGCGCTGTCATCCTTGCCAGCAAACGGAGGAATGACTTTGCTGACTGTGTTCTGCGTATCGAACGAGGATTCTGAAACTTTGAAATTTAGCCTCGGTGTTCAGGAGAGGTTCTTGGTACCACACCCAATGTCATCTTTGTCAGTGTGCAATATCAAAGAGATACCGAAGCTTCGTCTCTATTGAATCTAGGAAGCAGCACTCAAATGTAGGAGTAGTATATCGGGCATGTGCTGCACTTCTATACGACCGCCGAATGTACCAATTCGAATGTACTCAAGCTGTCAAGAAGGTTAAGTTGATTCTGGCATGGCAATGTCCACAGCTCTTCGACGTTGCTTATTCTCCACAAAGAAAAACAGCCGTGAATTTGTCCCGGCTGATTCTAAGATTGTGTTTGCGAAGGCACTGGATATGGAAGAAAACAGGTCTATAGGTGAAAATAACGAACAGATTGTAACTAGCCGTAGGCTTTATTACAGGCGCGCGCTGGAGAGGTCCCTTGGCCTGCTATGGAAAGGGGCCGACCGTCCACCTGTTGGCGAAGGGCTGATAACGCCCACTATTGAAGAAGCTAGTGTTGGAAAACTCAAAGGCTGGCTCGGGGAAGTAATAACGGAGCACAGTTGGTCGACGCAATCGCGGAACTTGCACAGCTGCCAACGGGTGGCAGATTTAGGAGCAAAGAGAGCCAAAGGGGGCGTCAGAGCCGTAAAGACATTTGGGACATTTGCCCAATATCTACGTCATCACCACCAGCAAGGTACAAGGCTGTACCCGTGCACACTGCAGAACCCAAGCAAAGTCGGCAGTGGGCCATCGCAACAAGGATTCAGCAGTTCACCGTACCGTACCGGTGCTATTTTATGACGGAGTGGCGACCTTAGAAGTAGCACGAAAACTCAGTGTGAAAGCCCCAAGGTCGTTCTTATCATCGTCGGAGGTTACAAAGCTGCAGACAGAAAACCCTGATCGATTTGCACCGGAAGCAGCACCTTTTAAGGCGGATGGAGGAAGCAGAGAAAGACACGCATGCTGATACTCTGACCGTTCAAATAACGTACGGTCGTAGACTTGCATGCAAGCTGACAAGGCAGGGCAGATTCTGGTAGGGCAATCAATTTATCAGGTCATCTTGTCACCTTCCGCAAACGCTCTTCAATATTCTTCGTTGGTCACAACTTCTATTCCTCATGTGAACGACATTCTCAGAGCTCGAGCGATTCAAAACATTTATAAGAGCACTGAAACTGGTGGAACGGGTAGTGACACGTGCCTTGGCTTCAAAGTCCTTGCAAAGAATTGAAGGCTCAGTTTTTTGAGGACGGCACTTATTGAGGCGGAAAATGCCCCAGGCATGCCCGTGCTGATCATTCAATGTCCAACAGCGCATCAAACGTCCATCTCCCTAAATTCCCGGGACATTGTAGAACTACTGCGAAAAACACAGATACTTCTTCGACATAACCATGCTGTTTTGGATTGCCTGCACTGGGCGCCAGCCCCGAAAACTTGACTGATACGCTAATGGACTAGAGAAAACGGGCCGAGTAGATCGCCCAAGCTTTGCACGGTAGCTACCAATGTGCGACGCACGACAGAGTCAAGACCCTCAGTCTTTTGAGCGGTAGATCAGGACGGCACTAAAAGCAAAAGACATGACAAAGAACGTTTTGGTGAACTTGAAGCTGGTTTCTAAAGATAAGCATGGCCGCGATGAGAGAAAGTGCGTCATTGAGAACCGGACATTGGTCGAAGCACAAGTTTAGCAGGGCTGCCCTATCAGATCAAAATCGCAGAAGAAAGTTCCGATGACGTCAGACCTCTTGCCCATTCCCAATTCGGTACAAGCTTCGGGGCCTCGGCACAGACTCATCGCCATGTGTATTGTCAACGTACGGGCCTGTATTGGAATTGCGTACTGGGCATGCGCGTGCCAAACAGTAGTATTCAATGTAGTCCAGAGCAGATTGAGAAGCAATCGTTTGAAAAATGGAGCATACACAAGCGGATAAACGGTGTCAGATGGTAACATCCGAGCAAGTAGTTGGGCCGTGCAGCCCAAGCAAGCCATCATTGCCAGCGAGTAAAGATAGCAACGAGGTCTCCTGCGGCGTTTGGAACCGCTTCAGCAAAGCAGAGTGCTGTCGCAACAGACGTCCAAGATTTCGACGAGAGGGAAACAGCACCCGACTTTGGAAAAAGGAAAGTCTCTTACAGGCCAAGTCATCTGCTTTCAGGACTTTAACAACCAAAGAACTAACAGCAACAGCACGTTTCATTTCGTGGGAGATGCATATGGACAGAACTTCCGGAGATTTAAAGATACAGAAATCTCTGTATACACATAAAGAGATTGGTCATCAGATATCTCTGTATACAGATACAGAGACTAGTTATCAATCTTGTAGCATGTTAATCATATGACAGGATTCACTACTAGACAGTTATCACAAGGGGTGCGGACCCGCGTGTGTTCTGGTCACCAAGGTGGCTTCAGTATTGCCGCAAAATTCTGAGAGGCGTGGCTCCCACGACTAGAATCTTAGCCACTCAGCAGCAATCGACTCAAGTGAGTACGGCATCAAAAGGGACAATTGCAATTGATGTCTGGCCGGCCGGCGGCAGCAGCCCCTGGCCACGTGCGCCTTCCATCCTGTGTCTAGCTTGACCAAGCCAATCGGTTGCACCGGGCTTCGTTGATTTAGTGATCGACACTCGTTTTCCTCCGCAGCGAAACGTCCATTGGAAGATCGTTTAGCAGGGAGCCGGAGAATTAGAAAATACCAAGATAGAAAAGATGAAAAAAAGTTCCAGATCAAAGACGGATCCTGGCATACTGGTTAACATACAAATTCCTTGAACAAGAGCCGGGAAAGCTAGAAGCAAACCCTTTATCCAAAAAAAAGGGGCTGCAGAAGAACTAGTCAACTGACCGCATCATGGCACAGTATTTAAGCGATCCGATCAAAAGCAGTTCATGGGCAACACAAATCAGAGGGCAGGATGAGCTAGTGATAAGCATGGCATCACAATAGCACTCGTCCTTTGGGACATTCTCCCAATTTATGAGCTCAGATCACGGACGGCGAGAAAGAGTTCAAGGGGCGCGTGCCGCAAAACGAGGCGGTAGATCTGCTGCTAAATCGGTCGTCTCACTGCAATTGATTCGTATTGGAACGGCGATGTTAGAAGCAGAGGAAAGGCCTGTGTTCAGTATAGAGTCAAGGTCATCCCGCTTCCCGGCTTGACCCTAGAATGGCATGCCGGAAGGAACAAAGCTTCGACCATCATGATAATACACAGACTACGAAGCAGAAGTAAGATTCAAAGAAGATAAAAGAAGAGAACCTGAGACACGTGCTGTACATTCGACTTCCGAAGTGCATTTGAAGGTTTGTACAGGATCCGGTACCATTTTGACTCGTGGCCTGGCAAACAACGAGGCTGTCGTGGACTCGAGACGGCGCAAAATTCAAAAACTCGATGATATAAGCTTCCACACAACTTAGGCAGACCACTTCGAGCGAGTAGCAAAGAAAGCGGATAAGAGGCTATGGGCCGGGTAGAAGCCGCCTTCCCTCGGCCCTCGTAAAAATTTGCAACCAGATTTAGAACGGCTCAGTATAACACGTCCAGTGATGAGGCGAAGGACACCTCAGACCGGCGGATCAATCGCTGCCCAAAAGCTCACCGCGCCCATTACAAACGTAAAGCACACGAATTCAAGTTCACAATTGCTTCAGCGCCGGCTGAAGCTTTCTGTGGACATGGTGCCTCCAGGGGTTGCTCTCAGTGGCTCTAGCTGGCTGACGCGCGCGGACTATGAACATGGACAGGTCCCGGCGGCGGGGGTGCGCGGTGAACGGGTCGAGCGAGCGCCTCTGCACGTAACGACGGTGGAGAATGGCAAAACCCTGTGGTATTTGTTCGACTTAGGGACATATCAAAGCATAAACGGCACCTTCATTGCCTTTTGCGGCTGCGCGCCGCCCGGCCATGCGGTGATCTCAAAAGAAAAGTAAGACGACCATGTTCACTGGCAGCGGTCGACGGGAGCTTCCAATCTGTTTGGGTAGGCAGCTAAAGCTGCCGCACGGATTGATAGTTCGTGGCTTAGGAGGTATCCGACGTTCGTCGAAGCTCAGATGCATTTCTGCGTGTTAGACTTGCACCAAGCAGTATCACGATGGGTCGGGCAGCATTTCCGTTGCTTTTACAAGGTACTGGGGATTATGAATACCTTCTGGCTTTTTCGGACGCCTCAAGGTGGCTCGCAGAGAAGAACGAGGATCATGAGCGTTGAGGCGAAGACAGAACGCCCCATGCGGGTTGCTGGATCAATGCCAAGTAAGTACGACGTGCTCGTTAGAAGTTAACAGCACACAAAGAAGACGCCACAGCTGCTGCTGCTTCTGGCTTGCCGCGCTAAAACACCGTATGCAAGAGACAGGAGAAGCGGCCCTACGTGTAGGTGACATCGGATCTTTTAGTTCGCATCCCGTTCGTGTATATAGCTGTAGATCTAAGAAATGTCAAGTACGATTGCTTTGCAGGGATCGGCAAGATTAGAAAGGATAAGTTCGTAGCCGGAAAGTTTGATCAAACCGTAGGCCGGCGCAGGTCGAATTGACATTTCGCATGGAATTATTAGGTTTCCTTGACGGCTTGGAACGGGCCGAGCCCCAGGCGAAGTTCAGGTTCGTAGCAGTAGGAGGTTTGAAAGACTGAAGCTGGCACGTGGACGTTTTGAACACGGCCGGTGTGCTGCGGTCCGCGGATGAAAAGTCAGGAGCAGAAACAGACAAGGACGGCATCAGAGTGAGACAACGTTTTTGGGACACACTCGCCCAACTTCTTATTCACAGCCGGCATGAATGTACGAGGCGGCAGGCTCCGAAAAGACAAGCCGAAGTTGCAAGTGCGCTGTTCGATTAGGTCGGCCATCGCACAGAAGACTCTTCGGGTCTGTTCCGGTGCTGAAACACGTGGCGGGGTCGCACAAAGGGACGGAAAGGATCTGGTTGATAGTCATGACTATTGATTCGAGTTCCTTGAAAAAAAACAAAGCCTCAACCAAAAACGCGCACCAAACTCAAGAAGCACGTGACGGGAAGACGGACTCATGGAAAACAGTCAATCAAGATCCACCGTGCTATAATTTTGCCCGCTGATACAACTTAAACCCACATCAGCACGCACCTTTAGAAGACGGTGCAATCCGTGGCAAGGCTCCATAAAGAAACAGACGGCACCAACAGAAGGACGTGTCACGGCCGAATCTGAGATATGTAGGGACGCCTGCCATGCGGAATAACTGATTCACAATCGGAGAGTTGTCGAAGCACAGCGAGTTGCAGCATAGTTGCCGGCCAAAATATTTCAGAAGAAACTCTAAGAGGGAGTTCTTTTCCGTATGCAACTTTCCAGTTCGATACGAGCTTCAGCCACGCATACCGTCATTGGGCCAGTATTCAAAACGTACGGGGATGCACATTGACGAGCGTGTCAAAAAGTGCAGATTGTGGATTTTATGCAGTCCGAAAAATCCAGTCGGACGCATCCCCTGAGCAAAAGGACTTGGCACGGTCTCACAGAGGGCGGCAGAATAATCTTACAAGGTAAGAATACTTGGGTCGTACGATCCACGCCATCCGTCCTTGCCAGCGAAAGAGAATTCTAATGAGGTTGCTGCAGTTTTTTGAACCCGGCCGCACAGCAGATCAATGTGATTACGCGTCGACGTCCGAGACGAGATAAAGCATTTTAAGATTTCTAAATGGGGAAGCTTTTTGAAAACTTGAACCATTTGCTTCTCGGTGTAGCAACCGGAAGTACTCAGAGCCATACCAAGTTCTTATCTAGAGTGATACGCAAAAGGTTGTACGAACTACGGGGACTGAATTGATGAATCCACCCGCTACTACAGCGCGGTGGATATTGGACCTGAAAAACACGGCGGCGTCAAGACCCTCCAACTTCCACTGGGAGCCGTGGCTCCCAAGATGCAATCATAGCCACTCAGCAGCAATCGACGAGCATGTAATTATGGTATACACCAACGCTAGCGCCATACCATTTGCGTCATGGTGAAGCTCATGACCTTGACGGTTCAATGCTTCGCATAGACGACTTTGGGATGTCTTGCTTCGACGCACAAGGTAACGAAGACAGCCAAGCGTTTTAAGGTACAGGATTACAATCGACTGGAGAGGAATATGCATCGACCAATATTAATGAAGCGAGCAGTGATTCTAGCTGCAAAACGCCTCTCCATGCATCCCTATAGAGCTGTGCGGCCTGGCTTCAGAGTGGGCTGAGGGCTGGTCAGCGTTGACCCTTTGAGTCAGAGTCCGACCGGTGCCTGTATCATTGCGGAGTTAGCCTCTCTATGGGCTCCGAAAACTGGCCACGCGAACAACCAACCAAGTAATTTTGACGTCCGAGTCAGGATCGACTTACAGAAGAACGGTGGTATGTTTCGAAAAATATAAGTATCTGAAGTTTGAACGGTTACGCAGCGAGGCGGCCCCTAGACTGACTTGGGAGAAAGAGGTGAGACGGCCGCGAGGGCTGCAAAAGCTGCCAACAGTCCTTGAAAAGCTTCAAAGAGACGTAGCCAGCAAGCTCTTAAAAAGGGGTCAACGCGATGATTGCATCAAAGATCCAGTAAGCGCTGGGCCATGAGCCCTTTCTCCACTTCATAATCACAACCAGTCAGCACTCTAGACCCCGGCAAGGCTTCAGAGGAAGGGTCAGCTTTGGACCTTACCGATAGTGCGCAGCAAAACGCCTCATGCGTCATTCTTGCTACCAAGACACGGCCCACAAGTACCAACACACGCTGTCCGGCGTCAAGGGACGTGCAAAGTTGATGTATCCAGGAAGCAATTCGAACAGCTACTTCTTTCACGTGTGAGTGCATACCGCGGATTTGATCGTCGAAGTGCTCTCCAGAAACTTCGAGGCAGCCTGGTGCGAGAATCAAATGGTGACCGCCACCTCGAGTCCCGTAAGTGAGACTACTTTGAACAGCTGTGCACTCTGTTTGAGATAGCTGCAGCACAAGGAGCGGAAACGACCGGACACTTGTAGACCTCAATGTGGGCGTCGGAGTCTATCATCATACTTGCTGTGGGCGACAATGTTCCCAAGTTTTCGTCCTTGCCCTGGCTAATAATGAAAGAGGCATATTGTACAAGCTTTTGCGGCCAGCACTTCCGCGCGCGGCCGGTTCTTCCTACCATTGAACTGCAAATAAATGATGCGGGCGTGCCATCAACTGAAGCAGCTATGTAAGATAGTTAATCTGCCAGTTCAGATTGCTAAGAGGGTCAACGATACGAGTGGTCGCGATACTGAAAACAGTTGCAGTGTTGGCCGTTGCAAGGCCGATTGTTGAATGCTGCTGATCCGACTGCTTCAGCGGCCAAACAAGCTTGTGCGCAAGTGGACAAGTGACGCGAGAACCCGAAAAGTAAGGGGATTCAGGGTCGATGGTCGTACGGTCAAATAAAATCCAACGACTTTGACGAAGCCTTACAAGAAGCGAAGCCTCTACTTTTTTCGCGAAACAACACCATTGGACCGCAATCCGATAACACCCACGGAGCGAGCGTTGCCAACTTGCAAAGCGAGAATCAGTCATTGCGGTCGTTTTCGGAAAGCCTGAGCAGCAAAAGAGGACGTGGCGGGAATTTTCTCAAGACGAAAAAAATTCATCAGCCGTATTGAAAGACGCCTTCGCAAGCTCAGTTATGATCAGCCTTTGATTGCGGCTAAACGACTGTGAGCCTGAACGATTGAAAGCAACAGCGGATTCAAAGTCATGCACGTGAATTAAGGAGAAAAGAGAGTTTTACGATCCACTGCTAGCGAATTTTGCACAGGCGCAATCATCAACTCGCTGAAGGAGATTGGCGTCAGCGAACGCCCTGTGGTCGCCAAAAAGAGCATGGCGAGCTAACAAAGGTGCCTGTCATAGCCACGCTGCAACAACCCACTCTGCCAAAACCGAAGCGAAGTACCACGGTTTTCCTAAGCCGAATGTCGGTCCCATCGTAAGCAATTACGGCGTTGGCTTCTGCACTCGTGACACCGGAAGGGTGACGTAGACCAAGTGCGACGTGGGTGACAGAGACGATTTGAGATGAAAGACGGGGGACGAAGAACGTAGACACGCGTTCGTTGGTGTGTCTCCTTTTTTGCAACCCCAGCTGCGCTGCCTGGCTCACAAGAGCTGGACGTTGTCATAACCCCTTCAGAGTCAATTGCCGGCTCGTATCACTGCCGGACATAGGTTTCCAGATCATTTTGCATGAGCAGCAGCTAGAAGAGGGGGTAAATAATAGGGTCTGGCGACCGCAGGATATTCGCCTAGCTAAGGATTCAATGCCTTTCCTGCCATGCTTGAGGACAACCAAAACGGGCGACTCAAGCGAAGGATACTGACAAAGCGGCTGAGAGACAGGGGTAAACATTTCGTGTGAGTTTAAAGCCGTGGACCTTTAATCGATGGCTGGCTTAACGCGCAGCGTGCCAGAGTGAGGATCCTTCCAAACAAACCTCAAGCCACTTTCGGTTCGTTAGCCTGGAGTTGTGCGCATACCCACTCTTCGATGCTTAAACGCTATGGTATGCGAGAAATGTCTGGCAGAGGTTGCTATGTGGCGGAATTAAGATTTTGGCAGTACCAGGCCATGGCATTGAGTCGGATGAGAGTTCTGGATGCAGAAGCTTTTGTCCGGGCAACATATCAATCTATGGTAGGAGCAATCATGGCATTAAACCTTGCCAGACCCGCAATCATCGCCACGGACGCAACAAATGATTCATATATAAAACCCCCGAGAATGTGGTTTCGCCAGAAGACATGTTCTTTGAGGAAAAACTCTCAAGCGCCCAGAATTGTGAAACGCCACTCAGCGACCCAACCGGTGCCTGCTATAGCTCCTCGGTTGAGGCTGGACGTCAAAAGTGAGATTACTTGTAGAGAATCAAAGGTCAAGCCATGCTTGGTACGCACTGCAGCATGTGTAAGCGCAGACTGCGAGGCCCAGATCGTTGCAAACCCTTCAACACAACGTTCACCGACTACCAACCATAGTAACATTCCGATTCAAGAACCTTTTACTGTCGTCCTTTCAACGCTGGGGTACCCGTACCCGCCGAGACTAATCTTGAATTTCAAGCTGTTGTCCCAAGCACCTTTTAGGAGTCGACCCTCCATAAAGGATGCATCTCGCAAGATAGTAATTTTAGGAAAGCGGAAAACAAGCGGTTACAAGCTAGAAGGAGGGCGGTACAAACGAAGAGACGAAGCGGGCCGCACTTATAGCGGGTACATAGACCCTGCAAGATTTCAATCAGACTGTAACCAGCAAGCTCGTAAAGGCACTCTGATACTGCTCAAGCTTTATGATAAAGGCTACATATAAAGGCTACATATAAAGGCTACATATGAAGGCAACTTATAAAGGTTTATAATCGAACAACTGCGAGATGATGTGCATACAGAAGATATCAAAAAATTGCTTGTACGAACTAAATACAAGCAGTCCTCGCAAAGAGGGACACTAAAAGACTGCACTTGTCAAGAAATGAATGCTTGTTGAACAATGCACGCTGTGAGACCAGTGGCTCATGAAAAAGTCGGGGAAGACAACCGTTGGGGCGGACACAAACCCCAAACAAGTGCGATCGCTGCCACAGAAACTAACCTTGGGTGCCGGCTACCTTAACTTACCGACTCGACAAGCTGTTTGAATGCAGTTTGATGTTCAAAGATGCGTGATAGAGCGGCAGCTAGGCAGTAACAAGACGCGCATGGTACATTATCACAGACGTCTGGACCTGCGCGTCTGCACTGGGATTTGAATCGGGGTCAGAGATCGCGGGGACGCTGTAAGGTCGCCAACTCTGACCATTTTACAGCTCTAATCATGCATCACTGAAAATCTGGTAACTATAGTATGCAGCCACAGAGCACAACAGTCGATGTTTTAGCCGTTCCCAGCCGGTGGATCAGAGGAGGCAGTGGCTAGAACTCTGCTCCGCATCTCCAAGGACGATCTGCGGATGGAAGCGGCGACTAACACGAGCTCAAGGGCCGACGTCAAGGACAACTTGTATACATAAGAATTGCTGAGGCTCGCGCAGATTGAGAGTCCAAAACAGCAGATAAGTGAAGGCGGATCGTAAGGACAGTGACTGCCACGAGATACGCATACGACGAGCACTGGGCTTCCCGCCTTTTGAACCGTCATCATAGCCAAGATGGGTCACACATACTCATATCATTTCTCGATCTTAGACACGTTCGCTGTTGGGCGCCCAGTAATAGCCAAGAGCTCTGAAGCTCTCCGCGAAATTCGTCAATCAGCCCAGAACTAGTGGCTTCAACGCAGCACTTTCGAGCGCTCAATAAACTCAAAGAGGCAGCAAAGCAGCCCCACAAGCCCAAATACGGGAAAGCAAGTGCGCAAAGGCAAGGCGTCTAGCTGCAAGTCCATACCAAGGCTCGATTGAAGTTGCCAATGCAAGGCTGAGGAACCGACCAGTGCATGATCAAAGGTCACGAAGTTGCTCAATCAGTGCTTGTAAAGTGGGTTCACTGTGAAAAGAGAACAAGGCAATTGAGACGCAACGTAGTGTGGATTTCAACCAGGTCGCCCGCCTGCATCTTTTGTCACGAAGCTTTTGGGCATCAAACACGTTCAAGGATCAGTGACGATTGGCAAACGTCGCTCTCTCCTTTATCATCGCCGTGCAGACTCTCCTTTGGTTCGGAAAACGTCGAAGACAAGGGGTCGTGAACATTGCTCTATTGCAGAAACGCCAGTGCGCTTTAATGACATCTCTTTTGTGACACCGGCTTTGAATCGAGATTTTTGTGACTATTAATATTGAGCGCATGCAGACACAGAAAGCTACCATACTCCAAAGCGGGCGATAATCAGCCCTCGGAGATAGATGTAATCGAATCACAATTTAAAGGCTTGTGTCCAAAGGCCGCGATGTTGATAGCATCGAGTACTAGATAATACGCTCTGTGGCAACACCATCAGAAGCAGATTTGAGGGCTGCGGAACTCGAAACATGCCTCGGCGAGCTTGTGGACCAAGCAGGATTAGATCCTGCTCATCTGCCCTCGAAAAGCAAGCGTCTCACGCGGTAATCAAAACTAATCACGAGTGCTAGCCGATTAGCACTGCCGACGAGCACATCATTAGGGAAGCACCAAACAAAACAACTCCAAGGGGCTGGGTGTCACACAATTGAGCATGCGATTCATAAGAACGTACTAATGCCCAACCCAGTGAGAGAACTTCCGCCTGGTACGTCACAACAACCATGCAGATCCAAAAAGATACCTGCATTCAACTCAACACAAGACTCATAACCCTGGACTAATCCGATCCACGAAAGTGGCAGCAAACCCAGAAGCATGCATGGTCTATGTAGTCACGGTTGATTTTGAGAAGTGTACGAGCTGATACCCGACTGGCAACAAGAATTGGGGCTCTAACAGCCCTCCAAATTAATATGGTTCATAACGATCTGGATATCGAGCACAACTGCCAAGTCGAGTTGACTCCGCAAAGGGCAAGCCTCTAAAGGCGTTAACTGAAGAAGAGGCAAGACTTCGAAGAATTCAGAAGCAAATCTAGACACAAAAAAGTAGATGGCTACCGGCACGTACCATACCTGCTTGTAAGCTTTAAAAACTCAGCCCGTCGTCCTTGCCACCTGAAGCGGTGCACGTGTAGATCTTGACAAAATATACAGAAGCGAAGGACCGTCGTGTGCAAGGATGCAAGCTTCGGAGAGTCACATTCATCCAACGTACTTGACCTGACGCGCGCGGACTACACATGAGCAGGCTTTGAGGATGACTAGGAGTTGCGTAACTGGTGCAACTTGCCGGTGCGCAGCGATGGCAGGCGATACGAGGGGTGGTGAATGGAAGCTTTGAAAGCGACATTGCCTTTCGTACTAAGTGTATAAGGTGTGTGGTTTGCTTGCGATTCTGTCCCGGGGTGCACTTATCAGAAGAAACAGACACCTAAGTTGCTTGGTATTCGCTTTGCTCCAGCAATGGCTACCATTACCTGTGCCAAGAGAAGCCCGGGTTCTCTATCATGGCCAACGAGGATAAAAGCAGCCTATTTAAGTAACGACGCACGGAAGATCCTGTTGCCGCAGAAAGCGCATCAGATGGACATCTCAATGAAAGTGACATCTCAATGAAAGTGGCATCGCAGACAGTGCGAAGTAATGTTCTCTATAGAAACACGGACGATGGTAATCCATCTCTCCGTACTGAACTCCTTGGAGCAATCATTCTGTCAACGCCCTTCTCGTTTGAGTGGTAGGCATACCCTAAAGGACACTTTATCACAGGACCAAGCTCGTTGCGCCAGAGTGGTCGCGCAAGTCCGACCCGTAAAAATTCTTGAATGTCATCTGGAGACAAATGCCATTCGTACCTCGATGTCTCTTCCTCAGTTTCGAACAAGTTTTTGCGCACATAGAACACCTCGCTTTAATCATCAACCCTCGTTGCATTACGCTGACTACCTCTTTACCTGTGGGGTTTAAAGACGCTAATGCGGCCAGTGCTTGGACCCCCGGGTGCCACGTGTCCACCCATCGCCGAACGTGTTCCAGTCTTCCTTGTCCATCCAGGAGAACTCCATCTGCGGGCAGGAGCAGAGAACGTAAGAGATTGAGAGAATGACAGGAGGCGAGTAGCAACAAGGTCTTTCTTGCAGCCTTCATTTCGCTCGCATCCAGAACGAAAGGGGTTGCATGACAAGCTCCGGCCTCACTCCGGTAGCAAACGTGGTGTATGCAGAAAGTCCGCAAAGCCCGCCTAGTCAACTTGGCAGAACCCTTCCTATTGCTGCGGTTTGCGCCAAGCTGATAGAGTTTGTAGTCTCCAAGCTGAGACTGACCAGACTGTCTAAGCGTGAAATAGAAGAGGAATGAGCTGAGTCCGGTTGCCGAACGTCTGGCCTTGTAGTTCAAAATCAAGAGTGATTGGATTGTAGTTCAAAATCAAGAGTGATTGGATTTTGATCGATCTCCTGTGGTATACGAGACGGAAGCCGAACTCTTCAAGCATACTGTCAGCAAAGAACGGCGCAACAAGCACGTGTGTCCATTGACCGTACAACAGAGAGACGGCCGCTTTCAAGCTTACCCTCCGACGCATTTATCGCAAGAAGCACGTCCGCATACGATGGTCCACATTCTTTGTTACCACAAAAGCAGCGGAATGTAGAGCAAAACACAAAAGAGACTTGCAGCCAAGCACTCTAGCCGCCGCAGAATCGCTGAACGCACCTCCCCGAGCTCCACCGTATCCCCTTCCCGCACTCCCCTTCGCCGCAGCTCCTGGTTCACCCCCGATGCGTCCAACACTTTTTGGAACCGCTTTATGGCCTCGTAGTACTCCCAGTTGGTCATCTGCGTAAACCGCTCCAAACCCTCGCCGATAACCGTCCAGGTTCGCGTGTGGGGGTCT
Source organism: Klebsormidium nitens (assembly GCA_000708835.1). Taxonomy (NCBI): domain Eukaryota; kingdom Viridiplantae; phylum Streptophyta; class Klebsormidiophyceae; order Klebsormidiales; family Klebsormidiaceae; genus Klebsormidium; species Klebsormidium nitens. The sequence continues at coordinate 123,366 of DF236991.1, read as the reverse complement.
TGCTCGATGGAGAAGACGTCGATGGGGGGGCCCGTGTCGTTGGACGGAACGGTGACCTTGACCTTGCGCTCTGCCGACAGGAAAAGTCGATTTAATAGCAGAAAGAGAACGGGCGTCGAAGTTGCAAAGCTACTTTTCCTGCCTGCGGATCAAGCGTCCAGTATTGGATCAGCAGGAAAGTAAACAGTAGCTGGATGTTACATCAAATCCGTTTCTTGCATTCAACAACCACCCTCGCCGTATTCGCTTCAAACTGGTGTCCCAAAAGTTGCACGAATAGAGAATCGCTCGACCCGTCTTTTGCATGTTTCCTGTGAAGTACTGTGATCACACTCGCGCAAGCTCTCCTGCTCGGTTGCGGAGCAGAGAAAGGAACTTGTTCGAGAAATGAAGGAGACATGGCGTATAACCAGCGTCGTCCGGCGACTCGCAAGCCGTAAAAAGTCGTCACCAAGCGCCGAACTGGCAAAACAGCTGACCTTGCCGCTCGAAGGGGTCAAACGCGTACGGGTTCGCAATCTCCTTCAGCAACGCTTGCGTCTGACGCAGAATGGTGGTCACGTTCTCCTGAGCGACGGCGCTGATTGCGACCGGCTCGATCCCCCGCTCCAGCATGGCGGCCTGGAAAGCGGGCCACGCTTCTTGCGCTTCAGGAAGGTCCATCTTGTTGAAGGCCACAATCTGCAAGAACACAGAAGGAGCGTCAATGATGTGCTGGTGACGCAGCGTTTGACTATTGGTGTTGCGCAAGCTCATAACGATCCAAGCCAGGAGTCCAGATTTGCGGGAGGGAAACGAGACAGTGCCTATCAGGGACATCGTGTGCAGCAAATCCGAAAAACTGACATCTGTGCAGAGCGCAGCAGCCTGTTCATATTGTCCTATCCAACCCACGAAAGCGGAAAGCACAACGGCTCCGTCTTCATCATAGCAGGTAGCCACCGGGCGTTTGCGCTTATGACCGACATACGAGTTTGAACCGCGGTAAGGGGATCTCCAAATACCGCCGAGAGCTTTCGACCAACAGGCGTGTAATTAGAAGTTGGTCGCTGTCAAATTCTTCAGAGAGTACGCGGGACTGCAAGTCCGCTCACCTGCGGGTGTCTGCGCAAGCGCCAGAGTGAAGAGCACCATCTCGTTGCAAATGGCCCGTAACAGCTGATGGTCAAGCGATTCGGAATACCAATTCTGTTTTTGCAGAGCAACCGGCTAATAATATCTCGACTGAAAGAACAAACAAATAGCTCTTACCTGCGGTTTCTGAGCAAGCGTCGGATTGAAGAGCGCCATCTCGTTGCAGATGGCCTCGAAGTCGTGCACGGGCTGCGGGCTGGTCCCGTCGATCATGTGCACCAGCACGCGGCTGCGCTCGCAGTGCCGCAGGAACTCCTGGCCTAGACCGTGGCCAGTGTGGGCGCCTGCGTTCAAAAAGGCGTATCGAATCTCACTGACTGAAGGGATCTAGCGCAAGACTCTCGGGACTCAGTCAAGCTCTTCTTGTGCGATGCAGAGCAATACTTTATCGGCTTTCTGCCCGACCTGCATTCAGGATCAGGGCTGAGTTTACAGTCGCAAAGAACCGCATGAACCTTAGGGCCGGCCTGTGTAAACGTGTGCCTGAAAGACAAATGCTCAGGTATATGCCCATTGATATGCTGATTAGGTTCCAGGGCTGCCCACCCAGAAAGCAAGGAGCGCTGAGGAAAGGAAGCACACGTCATTCAAAAGGAAACAATCGAGGCGGGACTGGTCTTCCCCTGGCGGAGGGTCTTGGACGCTAAGACGTAAGCCGAGCAGAGTTCTGCGTCCTCTGATTCTCAAGCCTCTGCTCTATCAGGGACGCCAGTAAGACTGGCGCACCACGGAGGCGCCTTTCAATCGACAAGCGCTGCGCTACAAGCACTGGCCTTGGGGTTGTATCACAGGTAATCGCAATTCGAAAACCCGCAAGAATGTCATGGCATCGTAAATAAGATTTGGAATGGTGTGTTGAACCGCGTGGCTTCACATGAAGTAAGGGTACCTGGGGTAGGTAATGACCCCAGCATCAATCATAGCCAAGCGCCCCAAAGTATGAATGGCTTGGGAAATATATAATCAACCGCATGGCTTCACACTCATTAAGAGCATCTGGGGTAGGATGATGACCCCACAATCTTTCATCGCCGCGCGTCCAAAAGCATGGGTCAGACAACAGTCAACATCACATCTCCGACCGACTGCTCAATCTGTCATTGCGAGCAGGCGTTATTCTTTGGACCTGAGAGTTGGCAAAAGCTTCTCCAGTCTCTTAATTTCAGACAACACATCCACCCCTTCCGATGTTGGAACGAGCACGCGCAATTATGGACGTGAACACAGCGAACAAGCAATCGCAACAGCTAGAATGCCTACAATCAATGCTTAACATCACCTCAACAGGTAGACAGCAAAGATGAACCGACAATACGCGCATCGCGACCTTTCAACCAGATTTGAGAACATCAAAATGACGGAATGGAAGGGTGCGCCGAACATGTCTGCCGCATTCAGGCAGCTACGACTCCTCAAGCTTAGCTTTGCAGTTTGTGAAAAGGCCGGCGGGGCAACCAGTGAGACGGAACATGCCGCCAACACCTACAAAATCAAGGGCTGCCCAACTGCCTCATCCAGACGGTCGGAGAATCAAAAAACAGTTATCTGCATTTGCAAATGAGGGATCGGCGGCCGTGAGTTGAAATAACATGTGTTCCCAGGAGCCATGCCGTGCCCAACTTATGACTGTGAGGTCATCCATTCGCTCGTACCTGCCTGGCAGTCCCTGTTGACGTGACCAAGGGACCAGTCAATTTCTGGCTTGATGCTGAAGGTCATAAGCTGACGCAACAGACTGAGTGGCGACCTGTCGGAATCGCACATGCGTTCTCAGGTTACTTTTGCTGAGCGACCAACGGGTGGCGTCAGAGCGAGGGATGTACCTGAGGTGGTGAGGTGTAAAAGCCTCGAAATAAGTCCTCCTCGCCACCAGAGGCCGAAAGCTCATAGAATCTAGTTGTAGTACGTGACCCTATTACCAGGACGCAAGCTTTCTTAAATCCTGATGGGGAGACGTTCTGCCGAAGTTTGAGGAGAATCATCAAACCACAATTACGCGGAGCAAAATTCGTGTTGGAACATAACCGAGGCACTAATAGAAAGTGGTCAAAGAACGCGGTTTCTGCACTCCCCTTTACGACCGACACTCTCAACAACAACGACTAAGAGCAAGAAAAATTTCCACACCCCACGAACAAGGTGTATGAGTACAAGAAGAATGGTGCAGGAACATGACGTCAGCCAAGGCAAAGGATGAACACCGACAACAACTTTCAGATTAGAGTCGGGTGGACAACGGGCCCAACAATGCGTCAATGATTCGGCAAACTTTTGTCAGATAAAGTGGCTCAAAACAGTCTGTGGGTGCTCGAATGAGGCGGAGAATGCCCCGTGCAGGTTGCAATGGTCGCCAGCGCAAAACGAGGCCTTCATGAAGGGTCCTACAAGCTTTTTGATATTGACGAAGCTGCAACAATGAAGTCCTTGGGCGAATTATGAGGGGCTCATCGCTGGCTCCACCAGCTTCATAGCAAAGAACCGAGAGCACGTCAAGAGAAGTTCAAACGTTGGGACCAGTCCGACGCACGTACACTTCCTGGCCCAATTCATGGCCACCGTCTGCTGCTCGAAAGTCATTGGTCTTAGAATATGAGAGCAGAAGCTTGTGCCTAGGCATGAGAGGGGCGGATTGACCAAGTATTACGCCTGACTTCAGGTTCGACAGGGTGGATGGCCCTTTTTTGGTACCACTTCTGTCCACATCACTGTCCGTTGAATTGTCTTCCGCCCAAAGTCAAGGCCCTTTTTTGGTACCAGTTCTGTCCACATCACTGTCCGTTGAATTGTCTTCCGCCCAAAGTCAAGAAAACGGAGTGCCGTTTCTTCTCACTTTCCATGCAAGATGCGAGAGAAAGACGTCCAGATTTCTGCTGCAACGGCCAGACAGACTTGAATTTGACTTGACAACGGACTCAACGACAGAGATAAACGGAGGCGCAACTCAAATAAGCGGAATGACAGCGTGAGAGCTCCGCTTAGCAGAGCCGTGCGCCGCTCCAAGACGGGCGAGGGCCGTAGCGACGGCCAAAAGAAACGAGCATCATAGTGATGCGTTTCGATGGCAAACAATCCCGCAGATGGGTGCCAAGAATCACATGAAAGTAGCATTTCAAAGTCGATTTTGCATGGCATCAGTCCTCACGCTACCTAGTTGGGCAATGCAGCCCATCGTGTAGGAGAATCCTCGCCGTAAAATCAATGGCAATGGCGCCATTCCTTTAAAACTTTGTCCACTTTTGTGCTGGACACACAACGACATCTCGCATTCTTACTGAGCACATGCAAGTTAAGCATACGCTAAAACTCAAACCGATGGGAGGAGACTAATATGGCGGTTTGGGACTCGGTGCAAAGTCGAGATGGCGTCAATATTACCACGTATCTTAGCCAAGGGCCCATCTATTTTATTATGGCCAACGGAAACGAAAGGGAGGGCACATCGGCACAACAGACGCACAAAAATGCAAACGCACCGGTTCGAAGAGCCCGGCCGGCGTTGCTTCAAGAAGAAAATGAAAGGGGTTCACATTCCAACGTGTCTGCTGCTGCTGCGTATTGCAGTCTTCAAATCGTCCTTTCAAAAGTAAAGCGGAGGCAAGGTGAGCAGACCCGAAGCTGACATGCGCCAAACGGCAAAGTACGAAGCATCTCCATCCCTTGAACGAATGACACGGCTTTGAGGGAAGACACCAGATCTGACATGAAGCGGCAGGGTGATAGAACTGGCACTTGAAGCATGAACTAAGCAGCTGGTTATGGCGTCAGCATCGATTGGCGATCTGGACTTATGGGCCAGGAGCCCAGGTTTGCAATCACGGCCAACCTCACACGCTGCAAGTGGGAGGGAAAGAAATGGACGAGGTTGCAGGAAATCCGCATACTAGAGATGACGGAACTTTGAGCTTTTTCCAAGCAAGCTAGTAATGGCGTCAGCATCGACCCAACACCACCTTTTTAAGCTAGGAGCCCATGTCTCGAATCACGGCAAGCCGCCCAATCTATACGTGAGAGGAAAGCACCTACCCGATGAAAGGGAGAAAGACGAAGGAATGTAGTAAGGGTGAGAAGCATATAGGGACATACGCTGTCCGCAGATACTGCAAGATTGTTCCAAGCATGGCACATCCTAGGAGACTGATGCTGAAATTATGTGGCTTCAGCTCCTGCGACAGCGATGGGGAAAGAACCTCCCATACGGGCGTCCTCGCCCCAGCATGAAAACGCTTGATATAAGAGACTGCGGCAACCACGCCTGTCTTGCTGTAAAAGCACTGAACAATGAGATCGTTCGAGTCGAGACCTCAATGACCAACAGATCTGACAGAAGCTAACGGAAGGCAGAATCTTACAAATTCAGGGGTAATACTCCTCGAAGTATATCTGGTTTGAAAATCACAAAAAGAAGGGTGCTGCTTTTAGGCACGATGTAAGGTAGATCCGTGTTCCCCCATGTGTCGGGGGGCGGAAACGGGACTTGCACGTTGTTCACAAGGTGAGTACCAACCTGCGCTGCGGAGCAAGCCAGATCAAGCAGAACGGACGAGACGGGAATAAGCAAGGTTGGAACGTGTACAGGCCCAGAAGAAAGCCGGAAACACCTACATGAGGCGACGGTTGCCCTCTCAGCTTCCGAAATGCGGCAACATTGTATTACTTTTCTTTGCATTTAAACGACGCTTGCGTTCCTGGGCTTCAGGAGAACGAAAAGCTTTATTTGACAACAAGGTCATCAATTTGCCTAGCGGAACTCTATCTATGTTACCAAAAATGACACAAATCTAATTTGGTGTAGCGGATCAGAAGGAACCCAACTATACAATCAACAAACTCTTGATTAAGCTGTGAACGAGTTGCTGGAGCCACTTTTGGTACCAAGGGTGGCATCGTGAGGACGTGAAAGAGCAAGTGAGCAATAACAGCCCAACGGATCATCCCTGCCCCCAGAGTTGAATTCTCGACAGCAGAAGTGCTCTGGAAACTTCAGCACGTGAGATCCGGCCCACAACTCAGGATCCCAAAACTTTCAGACGTCCGTGACAGCATTCTGAGCCTGCCGGACGTGCCGTGTCAGCATCAACCAGAGGATTTGAACCCCATTCATTGATTGCAAACTCAGCACGGAGGCACAGGACGCCCGAGAAGAGACTCACCTATCAAAATCCCTGCTGTCAATTCAGATTGGGAGCCAAGATCCTTCCTATCATTAAGATTAACTAAAACAAAAGAGCTCGTAAGTATGCTACATACAGAGAAAGCCTCTTTAGAGAAGCAGACCTGGCATCTTGCTGAAAGCAAACGCGTGAAGCGGATGTCCCATGCTCATGCTGTCATTGCTACCAATCGGAGCACAAGCGGGCATAACCAGAATGGACCTCAACGAGAGGCAGATTCTTTGCGGTGACCAAATAGTCAAGAACCTGACAGAGCTTTTCTTCAGATTGCCTTCCCTCACAACAAGAGTGTGAGGCCAAGGTGCTAGACCACTGGGTCCAACAAACCCATGCCGGGGACAAGCAAGCCCGCCAAGAAAAGAGCAGAATGCAAATAGGAGGATGGCAGGATTCTAGAGCTTAAGGGATTATAATAGAAGGTCCTTTCAATGATATGTCAATTAATGATGGCATCAAAGAGTTGAAGAGGTAAATGGGTCAAACGCTCATTACCCCATGATCATGACCAGCAACACCTTGATTGTTTGGATTCATGAAAAGGTTTCAGAGCAGGTGGACAATAAATCTGCGCTGAGCACTGGGCTCGCATTGGCGGTCCTGTCTGCCACCAACATAACCCGATATTGCGACCACATGGGCAGAAAGATTGACGTGCGGAGCAACTATCCCAAATAACATAATTTTGGTGATTAAGACAATCGAGCATAACGTGCAAAAATTCAGCTCATCTGTGTGGGTTTTAGAACATTTAACAAGGAGAAGCCACTTGACAGCACAAACCAAGCCTGATGTCACTTCCGAGGCCAGGTATCCGAAGCGCTGTAAGCGAGGGACAACCGACTGTACTCCAGAATATCCAGCACATTTGAGTATCTCCCATTCTTTGTACGGAATACCATATTAGCAACGCCCCGACTTGCAGTTAGGGCACAATAAGAGAAGCGATAATCTGCGGGCAGGCGCAGCCTACTTTAACACTTCAAACCAGACTTGACTGACAAACGGACGCCGGCTCGCAACGAGGGTCACCTGAGACTTGGCAATCCCAGACAGAAAGTCTTCATGGCCGTGAGACAAGCGCCGCTCTCGTTCGAGCAATTACAATTTCGTTCAGCTACGTGCGGGAATGCGGCTGCGCGCTTGACAGCCGTGCGCATACTGCAGATGCCCTTCTTTTCAACCTCGCTGACCAGAGGGGATTGTCGATTAGGCCAAAGAAACAGCTCACCATTCACAAAGTCGGATGAAGTATCCTGATCTCGGTGCATCCCGTCGGGCAAGAAACAATCGGCCATGCTTCAATCTCTCACACCTGCTAGTCGGATGAAACGCACACTCACCTTCTAAGAGACCTGGCACGTCCGCGAAGACGATGGTCTCGTAGTCGATCTCCACGACCCCAAGGTTTGGCACCAGCGTCGTGAACGGGTAGTTCGCAATCTTGGGCCTCGCTGCACTGATCTGCGAGGAGTGATGCACAGGCCCGACTGTAGAATCATCTCTGTGCATATCACTCTTCAGCAGTACTACCTCTGCAACCTAAGCAGGAAACGGCTGGTTTAAACCTCGTTTTCTGGTAGCTTTTGGTGAATCTCCGCGTTTTAATTTGCGACTACTGAGTGACGCGGGTTGAAAGGAAGGCTATTGACGTTCGGCGTCTCTAATCAAGCGACAGAAGAACAAATATGCGGATTCTCGGTCTGCATATGACGGTCTACAGGCTCCAAGCGAGACAGCTTTCGAAAAGTTGCAAGTTGCAAAATGGGAACGTTCGACGGCAACCCAAAGTACCAACTACTCTTGGCAAAACGAATCACATGCAAGAACGGCTCAAAGCAAAGTCGTCAAAAACAATGGATTCGGTAGGGGCTTGTGTGGACAATCCAGATTCCAGGAGAAAAGCTCCTCATCAAGGGGTGCACACCTGAGAAGATGTCGAAATTTAAAACGGCCGGGACGCAGCGAAAAGCAATCACCCAGAAAAGTGGGATGACACCTGTGGGCAGATTTTCTTACCACGCTGAGAAGGGTACTTTTTCCAGCGTTTGGGACGCCTACGATGCCCACGTCAGCTACGAGCTGCAAAATGGAAAAAGCGGGTGTCAGCCCAAAGGTGTCGACTGCACTCCGGCCCACGCTTCAGCCTAAAAGAATGGTACAAAATTCCATTCCTGAATCTTACCTTCGGTGTTTGCACGGCTCTCACTCGTCTAGTCTTGCTGTGCTGGCAGGAATGGCTCGTGAACGTCAGAAAGCATAAGGTCGCTCTGTGGCAGAGTTGAAAACGCGAAGTCGCAAAGCATGGCACTTGGAACCGAGAAAGATCGGTAAAGACCATGCAGTAAGGGACCCATACTAAGCTGGATTTAGTCTCAGGTTGCTAGACTTCGAAGCGACCTCGCGGCCAGTGAGAAACCCGGAAAGGGACCCTCCTAAGCTTGGACAATACTACTGGAAACAATGAGAGGCCGGCAGTCCCTACAATAATAATCCTGTTTTCAAACACCGGACGTCAAGCTGCAGGTGGCAGCTTTGTTTGCTTCTGTGTACTAGACGAGAAGAAAGCGAGAAACACGAGAGGCAAGTGGGAGGACCATTACTGGAGCCCAGATTCGATCTTAGGTAACCTCACCTTCAGCTCGAGCTCGACCCACATTTCCCGGCCCTCCTCCCCATTCTCCGCGATGACGGGGGCCTTGTTCTGCGAGGACTTGAACGACGTGTTCCCGCGGCCGCCCCGTCCTCCCGGGATCAGGACTTGCTTCTGCGGTATGGGAAAGGAGCGACGATCACAAGAGAGGCCCGTTTCGGTGCACACTGGAAGTGTTCGTGGCCAAAAGCATCTAATGTGCTGAAAGCATGGCCTCGAAGATGACGACCGAAATGATGAAGGACAAACTCTGATTCGACAGGAAAGTAGTTAAAAAGATGGAGATTCTCTGCTTTGTGGGTCCGAAAAGTGCACGCCACCTTTGTCTTGGAAGGCGCTTCTAGAAGGCCTCAGAAAACCGAGCGGACGTTTTGTCATCGCGTGCTCTGGTCAGATAACGCCATGTGTCCACAGGGGACGCAGAACCCGGCGGCTTCAGCCAGGGCAAGGCTCGCCTTGGGAATCCGCTGCCAACTCTTGGTCAACAAACTATGTGCGGTGACTGAGACGGCCCGGTTTACGTCCTGACTACTCGGCCCCAGCGTCTGGAAGGCCACTCTACGAACCCATGTTAGGGCCAAAAACAGACTGCGACCCAGCAAAACGAAGCTGACCCACCTCGCCTGGTTTCACAAGCTCCATGAGCCACTCCCCCTCTTCCTCGCCACCTTCCCGAGCGCGCTTGATAACCGTCCCCGGCGGAACTGCAAAACAATATCTGGTTGGCTTTACGTTGCAATCTTCTGGCTGACGAAGTGACGGACGTTAAGAACCGCATGTAGAGTGGGCAACGGACCAAGCGCCAACAACAGCTCAAAGCTTTGCAGAATTTGCATCGCTGCAATTTGTCCGCCCGCCTCTGTTTGGGCTGGAGGGGTAGGCTGGCATCTTCTGTATAAGCTCTTCAATTGAACGCCTTCTAAGCAGAGAGGAGCGTCAATTGAAGCTGCTCACGTGGCAGACGCAGCCAAGCTTGCCACAGAACTAACACAAGACTTTGAGATCTTCGCCAGGAGGTTCATTCTGGCCCACCTTTGATGGTGATGTCGTCGCCCTTTGGCCCCTCGCACTTGCTCCCCTCGCCGTGCCCCCCTCTACCAGCGCGGAAGTGAATCTGCTTCCGGAACTGCAGACGTCACAGAAAAGGAACTCGTCAGGCAACAGAATAAGACGCCTGCGATTTGGAAAACAGAAGTAGAGGAATCAAAGGAAAATGGTCTCAAAGCGCCACCGTTCGAACCGCTGCATTGGAGGAGTAAGTATGTCATCTGAAGTTGATTGTTGAGTCAACGATACCAGTGGTGACTGTCAGGAGGTACGAAAAGCAATCTAAACACTGCAGTTTAACGTACACTTTGCACAGCTCCATAAGACGTTGTTCAGAAAGTGCTTTTCACCAACTCAACGGCTCAGAAGACAGCGATCCTAAGCGTCTCCAAGTCAATACGCATGAAACCACAAAGTTGGTTTCAATATTCTGTTCAGAACCAATCATGATACAACAGAAAATACCGGGACTCAAAGGACATCCCAGAGCGGCCCGGAATCAAATGATATAGCGACGCTCTTCGAGAAGATCCAGATTGTCGCTCACCGGTTGCAAAGAGTTCATTCCTTGGTCAACCTCGACGAAGACATGCCCCCCGCGGCCCCCATTCCCACCGGAGGGGCCCCCGTACGCCACAAACTTCTCACGTCGGAAGGCGACACACCCATTCCCGCCGTCGCCGGCTTTCACATACACCTGCAGGAATGACCGGAGTAGTGGTATTGAGTACTCTCTCAGTCAATCGACTCTTCCAATGCCGGAAGGCAATAAGAGTAAGGAAAAATATAAACGAAAACGACGTTCTTTCTGGAGAACATTTGCGCCTACAGACCCTTAAGGGAATTGATTGGTGAAGAGTTCGGAGTGCAAGATTGGTTGCCGCTATACATACCCGGGGCTGATACTGTTTGCTTTTCCAGATGCCAAAAACCGCTCCTCCACGTTGCAGATCATATAAGGTCCTGAGAAGGTTCCCTCTGACAATGACCAGAACGTTTGCGAATCTCTCATTCTTTCTGCGCAGGAGCAGGCTTGGTTTCTAAGGAGAAGGAACATCAATGAAGCAGACAGTAGTCATTAAGCTTCAACTGTAGCCCTCAGCATTTCGTGAATGCAGAGAGCCTGACCAGTGCCAAAAGCCAGCGCCCGTATCCAAACATCCACCACACCACACCTCCTTTCACGCAATCAACAGTCTTAGGCAGCGGCTCCAAGACTTCCGCCCCTCACCTTTGCCGTGTCAAAGCACCGCATCTCCATCGGCAGCTTCTTCTTTTCACGCCCCTCCTCGTCCAAGTCCTCATACTTATCTTCTTTCCTCAACTCCGACAACTCCTTCTCCATTCTCTTCAACATTTTCGCCTCGTCCGCAGCAGTAAACGGACCCCCTTCCGCTGGATCTTCTACATCTTCCCCAACAAAAACCGCACGTTCCCCTGGGGGCTTTTTCTTGCGCTTCCGGGGGGATGTGTCAACAAAAGCCCGCAGAGTGTCTGCCATCTTTCTGCGAACCGCGTCTTCTCCCGCATCAATCCCGGTTACCTCTTTCAAAACCGCCGTCTCCACTGATCCATTCTCCAGTACCCCATTCTGAGAACCCCGCAAAGCGGCCAACTCCTTTTCCGCAGCAGCTAGCAACTCCGCCTCTTCTTCGGGGGTCATCTGGCCCCTGAGATCCCCCACCCAAACATCTTCGCTCTCGTCTTCCTCGATTTCCTCGTCTTCATCATCGCTCGACTCCAACTCTGCCGCCCGTTCCTGGTTCAAAAGCCGAACCAGCGCCTCGTCCTCTGTCAATTCTTCTCCCTCCTCTTCTTCCCAATCTCCGTCTTCTGACATGTCAAACTCTGTTTCGCCGCTCAGCTCCCTCAGCTCTGCTTCGGTTCCCCTCAAAAGTTCACCCTCCTCTTCCGAGCTCTCCTCGTCATAGCTTATGCTAGCGACCCTAACTGACTCCCCAAAGTTGGAACTCTCGTTCAGCTGCCGCACAAGTTTTGCGTCTTCATCCTCCTCTTCCAAACTCCCGGATCCCTCCGCCAACTCCCGCTCAGCCTCTCTCAGCAACTCCGCCTCTTCTTCTGGCGTCATCTCCCCTTCAAGGTCCCCCTCCCAAACATCCTCCTGCAACCCGCCCAAGATCTCACCGTCCGAAGAATCTTCATCCGACTCTTCGCAGTCCAAATCTTCCACAAAGAACTGCTCCCGGAACGCCTTCAACTGCTGCTGCACCCGCAACAGTTGCTGCTCACTAAAATCTTCCCAATCTTCCCCACTTTCCGGCACTTCATCAGGCCGCAAACCTGCTCCGCTGACCTCAGCATTGGGAACACCACCCTCGCCATCGGCTGGCCCCTCCCAAAGTCGCTGCAGCCGCTCAATCTCCGCCTGTTCGAGTGTCTCCGGCCCCTGCTCTCCCACTCGCTCAATCTCCATCGGACCAGGGGCATCCCACAAGACCCCCAAACCCTCAGCCTCGTCAGCCCCCACGGGCGCGGTTGCCCCGTCTTCCAAAACCCGCTCGATGGTGAGTGGTTGCTTCTCCGTTGAGTCTAGTTGCTCCTGCAGCATTTCTTTTTCATCGTCAGGCACCGGCCGCCACTCTCCTGCCTCCGTCCCTTCCTCCTCTTCAACCACAACCTCGATTGGGGTTTCAGCGCTTTGGAGGGCGTCCAGAAAGGCTGCCTCCTCTTCTTCAGACAGCAATTCCCACTCGCTCTCATCTATGGTGCCCTCTCCGTCACCACCATCAAGCGCCACAGCACCTTCCCTACGGATCTCCTCCTCTTCTGCCAAAACACGTGCATTTCTGGCCACCGCAGAATGAGATATACCACCATTACCAGGTGCTCTGAGGACAGCTCCCCCTGTCATCTCATGCGCGTTTTCTCCCTTTCTGCGACCACTCCCACCATCGGATGCAACGGCCTTCTTTTCCCACTCGTCCCACTCCTCGTCCAATGGCTGGACCCCGGCCCTTTCAGCCCCCTTTCTAGTTGGTGCTTCGGGGGCCGAGAAGTCGAGCATGGTGCTCTTCTGTGGCCCAATCTGCAAAGCTTCTTCCCAGGAGTCATCATGCACGGTGGTGCTTTTCTGCCTTCTAGCTCCAGCTTTCGCAACCACCGCACATCGCCGCGTCAACCGTGCATTGGCTTTGCTTGAGCCTGACCCTAACTCCCTCCCTCCAAACAAGCTCCTAAGAAACCTGTGCTTGTTGCCAGCATAGACAGACGCTGTGTTACGGTGGGTATGTCCGGAATTTGATTTTGCAGAAGCAATCGCAGGATGTTGTAGCTGAAGCTCGGCTTTATGCAGCTTGCTTATGCCCAATGACGTCCTGCAGGCAAGCAGACACCCCGCCGCCATGATGGCAGAATTTGGAGGCAACGCCTGCGTGTCCTCAGGTCTCCTGCATCACTTTCAAGTTTCTAGGAAGACGAAGAAGAGCAGCAAGCAAATGCTGCTTGAAACAATAAAAGGTGATGAGCTGCTCATCAAGAGGTTTTGATTTTACCATTTGATGGTTTTTCGAGATTAGGGTTGTAAACGGAGAAATCAGGAAGCCAGATGATATCGTCAGATCCTTGGTATCGACGACGGTCACTCCTTGGGAGGTGGGCGTCACTCTTTGGGTCGGATCATTATCCCCCTTGGGAGGTCCCGCGCACGCGCGCAGGAACACACTGATCAAGTCCCAACCGTCGATCACTTGAGGCGAACGGCCGAAAGTTCGTCTCAAAACTTATCCATGCAGCCGCAGGCCGCCAGCTGAACTCGAGCAGAATTTCAAACCAGTGAGGAAGCACGCTTCCCAGCCCTGAATGGGACCAAGTTGGACTTCATTGACGCACCCTGCAACCTGTGTTGAGAGCAGAGATACCTACCAACATACGTATCCACATCTGACAGGTTGACCGCTTGGAAGGAGGCAATTGAGGTGCTCAGAAGATACCTATTCTGCCTCTTTACTGAAAGAATATTCAAAAGTGTCCTTGATGGCCTTGCAGCATACAGAGTCCATGCTTGCGGAGCTTCTCCTGAAGATTAAGGGTGCTGAGGGTGCCCTCTGTGCATAGAGATTCAATTGATCCAGAAGAGACTGGCATACGCAAGGCTGTTGCTCGCTTGGGATTTGCTGCTCAAAAGCAATGTAGAGGGGCAAGATAGACCACAGGTGCCATGCCTCCGCTGTCAGACAGCTGCCCCTCTGAGGTCAGCAGAAAGCCCTCTCCTGCCCGTGTGCCTGGCCGGGCCAAGCTATCCATGACCTCAAATGAGCCAAGATCAGGACCGGGAAGATCTGGTCTAACATATCCCCAGTCCCCATCTTCCAACAGCAGACGACAATCACCAGCGAGAACGCGGCCTTTGACCTCCAACATTGGAGGGCGAGATAGTGCCTTTGAAGGATTAGGGTTCGGTGTGCCAGACGCGGGAGATGCGGGAATTAGGGTTCTGGATGGTGGAAAGAGTCAGCGGGCAAAGAGTCCTTATGCAGCCAGGAATTACCAGTCCAGTGGCAGTCCCTACTTGGTGAAGGTGTATGATGTCACGCCCAGTCAGCGGAGCGCCAGCAGCAAGGGGCGTTCGGCAAGCCGGGAAAGGGCAGCCAGAATGAGCACTGGGAAAGTGAGCGGTGTCAGCGAGCCCCACCGGATGGTAGGTGGGAAAGTGACGGCGTCCGAACCTACCTCTCCAACAGCTCCTGCATCTAGTTCGTCCGTAAGAGGGACCACGGCCATGAGGAAGACTGCGGAGAAGACTGCGGAAGGAAAGGGTCACAGCGCTTACCTAGAGAGGCTAAGCGGGGAGTTTGCTGAGAGCACAAAGCGGCAGGCTGGAGATCCATTCTTCTCAGATTCCTCTGCGCATCGGATTGGTTTAGAAAAGGGGGCCCGGGGCGCGAGTATAGACAGGCTTGGTTCTGTGCAAACAGCTGGTAGGAGTTTAGCTCAGGGCCGATCAGAAGTGGATAACCGCGGCTCAACGCAGTACACAGTAGGTGTAGATAACCCAGGATTTGCTCAGGACAGCTTTAGCGGCGGAAACAAATTGAGTGTTCACCAGCGATTCAAGCAGCAGAGGGAGGAGGCCCTGTCTGGCCAGCACGCGGGAACTTCTGCTTTGGGGTCGCAGCGAGACAAGAGGTCGGGGGCGGAGAAACAGGGCCTCAGCGGGAGCAGGCAACTAGATGTGAGTTTTGAACCGTCTGCTTCGACGAGTTTCGGAGCGGCCGCTGCCTCGAGGGCTCAGCTGAGGAAACAGAGCGGCCTCGACGACTTTGCTGAGATCAGCGTCAGAGTCGAGGAGCTCCTGCGGGTCAGCCGGAGCCACGGCGCTGACGTCAGCCCCCATGGAAGTGTGCCACTTGGCGTCCCCAGGAGCGTTGGTCAGGCACATGCCGATGTCAGCCCTGGTTCTAGCTATTCCTTGAGTAGCGCCTCTCTGAAAAGACCGGCTCACGGCGCGAGTTTGAGACAAGGGAAGGAAAGTGAGGGGGTCAAGCTCGCGGAAAACCAGGTTGAAATAGCAGGCAGAGGTTTGGGGAAGGGGTTTGTTGATAGTTCCCCGTTGAAAAGGGGCGCTTCAGCTGGCTCCTCTGCAGCGGAGCCTGAGTTTCCTCCATCTAGTTCGGCTCAGGGTTGGGAGACGGGAATCTGGCGCAGCGAGGGGGGTATGAAGTTGCTTCAGGAGGCGAGCGCGGACCCTGACGAACGAACGGATCGAAGTCGAGGGGGTTTAACGGCTGAAAGAGGTTCTGCAGTATCGAACAGAGGGGCCACGTCAGGGTTAGGGCGGTCGCCGAGAAGTGACGTCTGCACCGATGTCATCTCGGATGGCGATGACATCAGCAGGGGGACCCCTCAGAGGACGCTGTTGACACCGCCGTTGGAGGAGGAGAGGAGCAGAAGCCGATTCGAGGGGAACCCGTCGCCAAAGGGAAAGGAGCTGACTCTCGATGACGTCGCCTTGAGTAGCTCGAGCGAGTCCGAGTCCGGAAGCGAAGAAGAGGAGTTCAACCCGCCTGCGGGGGGCCGCAGGAGCAGGGGCAATGTCACTGGAACCAGGGGTAGCGTCAGCAGCCGCAGCAGGGGTGACGTCAGCAGTGACGTCAGCACGAGCCCCGATAGAAACCGCATCCGAAGCCCCGACACGTACGGGAGCAACAGCCCCGATAGCTCGTTGAGCCCCGATAGCTTATTGGGCCCCAGCCGCGGGGACCGCTTCTCGAGCGTGCCCAAATTGCACCACAACGGGGGGGTAGATTTCCGGATAGGTGCCCAGCCTGACACCCCCCCACGACGAAAGTCCGCCAAGATCGTCCCGATCTCCGACACTTGCATCGCCCGGCCGACCGTGGGTCTGCGGAACCTTGGCAACACCTGCTTTCTCAATAGCATATTGCAGTGCCTCATAAGCACTCCCCCTCTCTCGGTGGCGCTCGTGACGCTTCAAGACCCCGCACTGCAGCAAGCAGTGGACTCGGAAAACGTGGCCGGTAGAGTTCTTTCGGGGGGAAGTAACGGCTCGCGGCCGAGGCTGGTTGGGCCCTTGGTACGGCTTCTTCGGGGGATGACGGAAGCTCGGTCGGGGTCGTCTGTGAACCCGCAGGAGTTTCTGACCAGGCTCGAGAGATGGGCCCCGCAGGTAAGAAGCAAACTCTTCCTTTCAGCAAGGGGGATCGTATAGAGATTTCGAAGTATGCCTTTTCTGATTGAGTACCAGGTATAGCTCCGTTATGCTTGCGCGTTGCTTCTTGAAAGAACACTCTGAGACGAAGTTGCGCTGTTTGGATTCGCATAAACTATTCTGCTCGGTGAGGCACAAAGGAGCTTGGAAAGGCCAGGCTCTCTTCTCAAGTAGCTGCTGTTTCCAAAGGTTCCGAAGCGCGCCAACATTGATTATCTTTCTCTTCGACGATCGCAATCTTCTACAACACTTGATTTCCTCGTACGAGTTTTGTAAGCTTCGCAAATCCCGATCAGCAAAATAGTTAGGAGATCTTGCGCGCTGTGCTAAAGCTTCGGTACAGTATCTTTCTTAAATGGGAAGGAGAACGCTCACGTCAATCGACAGACTCGGACGAGTTTCAAATTCACGTCAGATTCTTACGGACCCTCTCGGACGGCCTTTGTTCAGTTTGCGGGTGGCGACCAGCACAACGGAAGCTCTGCGGATCGTCATGGAGGCTCTTTGGCAATCGTACTTTTTGAATGATTGCAGCAAACCCAGCGAAAGCCCCCCATCATCCCCAATGTCTGGTCTCCTCGATACTTTCCGAATTCAATCCGACTATTTTCGTCCAGTTTGCGAACGATGACGAGCACGACAGCCAGGAAGCCTTGTGCTGTACAAAGGAGGCCATGGACAGCTTTAGGCTCCTGTGGATCCAGCAACCTTTGTGAACCCACCCAACATTTGCTTTTGCAGCATTGTCCAACTAACCGTACAGTTTGCGGACGGGGACGAGCACGACAGCCAGGAAGCCCTGCGCATCATTATGGAGGCCCTCGACAATTCCAAGCTCCTGTACTGTCAGCAAAGACTATCTGCAAACCTTCCCCATCTGTTCAGTTTTTTTCGGACGCTCTCTGAGGTCTTTGGACGTTTTTCGTACAGTTTGCGGACGGCGACCAGCACGACAGCCAGGAAGCCCTGCGCATCATCATGGAGGCGCTCGACATGGACTGCTCCCGAGTGAGAGCGCAGCCCCTCTATCGGGAGCTGGCCAGCACGGGCGCTCCCCCCGAAAAGTTGGCGCGGGACGCATGGAGCTACCACCGGTCGCGGCACGACTCGGTCATACAGGACATCTTCAGCGGTGAGGTATTTCAGGAGGGTGACAGACAGAAAGTATACGCTGGGAACTTGTGCTTGATTGTCCAGCGAAGACGTCTCTCACAAAACTTTTCAAGGGATGCATGGCGCTACCATACCGACATCCTCAGCGGTGAGCTTTTGGGGAGCTCGGCGAAGAAACTGTTTTTCAAGAGTCTGCAGCCGTTGACTGAGAAGTTGCGGCTCGTCGAAGGATAATGGATCGGCAACGTATTGTAGGAGACAGGCAGGACGTGTCCGGAATGACAAGTCGTTCACAATCTTTCAGTTCAGAGTTTCGGTCTGGCTTGCAAGGCTGCTTCCACCTCTCTTTTTATTCCGCTTGAGTGGTTTCTGATTGCGGCCGATTACTTGTTTGACTCACTGTGTTCCGTACACAACTATGATCTTGCAGCTTTTTAGAGATGCCGCAGCAATTGTGTGCCACTACGACCCCTCTTTCGTTGCTGCTCCTAAAGTTTGGAAACACGTCCAGGAGCGTACCCATCGCAAAATGTTTCACTCTCCTCAAAAGCCAGCTGGAAAGCTTAAAGTCGGCCTATAAACCCAATGGCCCCCGTCCCGTATGTCACTCTGTGCCATTCCAAAGCGTCCACAAAGCTTTTGTAGTGCGCCTTATGTCGTCAATCGAAGGCCGTTCTTGGATCTTCATTACCCCTTGCCGAAGCCACAAATGCCCCTAAAAGGCGGTCCTCTCAGATTCGAGTTACGTCGATACTGCGACTTAATCCCTCCCTGTCTCTCTCCAAACAGGCCAATTACAAAGCATGGTCGAGTGCTTAGACTGCGGGCTCCAATCTCACTGCTTCGACCTCTTCCTAGGCCTCTCTCTACCGTTCCAAAGCCGAAAACGTCCGTAAGGCGTTTCTTCCCGTTTGCATTCTGTAAAAGATGCCGTACTGAAACCCCACTTTTTGTATCTTGCAGGTCAGCTACAAAGCACCGTCGAGTGCTTAGATTGCGGTCTCCAGTCCCATTGCTTCGACCCCTTTCTGGACCTCTCGTTACCCCTCCCCAAAGCCAAAAACGCGTCCGACAGCGGCGCATGGTTTTCTCCCGGACGCTCCGTCACGCTCGCGCAGTGCCTCGCTGCGTTCACGACCGAAGAGGAGCTCGAAGAGGATCACCACTGCGAGCGCTGCAAGGTGGGTCCGGAGATTGCGCTAGAGGTTCTCTTTTCTTTTCTCTTCCATTACGAGCACTGCAACCTGGCACGGAAAAGTGCTGCGGGTTTTTTTCTCTTTGTTTTGACTCACGAGCGCTGCAAGGTGGGGCCCGTAGATTGGCGAACAGGTTCCTTTGCCTTTCTAATCCATTGCGAGCATTGTTAGGTGCGCCCGTATATCGCCTCGAAATGATTTTACTCTTCCTTTTCCGCTGTGAGCGCCACTATGTGGGCCCGTAAGTTCCGCTAGAAGCTCCCCGATCTTTTCTTTGGCACTTCGGGCGCTGCAAAGCTGGGCCCGTATACTGCGCTAGAGGTTTTGTTCTCTTTCTTTTCTAGGGTTGCAAGGCGAATTGCTTTTGGTCCTGGGCTTAGTACTTGTTCCTCCGCTTCTTGGAAGGGGACGTTCTCTGCTACACTATCGACACGGAGAAGCTTCGGAGCACTGCGCTCAAGAATCATTCGTTCCGACTACGCTGGACACGTGGAAGCGCTCGTTGTCGCGATAGGAAGAGCTCATGTGGCACTAGTACTTTCCGCATTCGAGCATCTGTAGAAGTTTGTCTCTCAGAGCAATCTGCCCCGATTCGAACCATGTTCTTTCTACCTTCCTTCATCCAGAAGTTCCAGAACGATCATTCATAATCTTGCTCTGTGTTCTCTCGCAGGCTGCGAAGCCAGCCACGAAGAAGCTCACCGTCTTCCAACTGCCACGTGTCCTTGTGTTGCACATCAAGGTGAGGAACCAAGCATGCTTGCCGCAGTACACAAAAGACTGTTAAACACTGATTGGCACGAGGGGCGACCTGCAACAAACATCCGCTCCTATCGAACCCGGTTGGAAGAGAGGACGCTCCTGAAAGTTTCACCAACAGAAACTGGTGGCCTAAACATGGCTTCAGACCCTGCGTATCGTCAACTATGATGCGCCTTTTCTCATTGCTGCCTTGGAGTCGAGAGTTCCACTTGACGAAACGCCCAGAACAAACCTGGTGCTTCGCTGTGAATTTAGCTCAGGGCAGCGTTTTTCTGCGAAGGTAGAGACAAAGTCCACTAGGCGAATGATCGAAAAATGAGGTGCTGCTTCATCGAAAGCCCCGCTCACCGGCAGCTTTTTCTGTGCAGCGGATCTCGGGCGCGCGTTTTTCGCTGTTCTCCAAGGACAGCACCACCGTGGACTTCCCTCGAGAGGGGCTCGACATGCGGCCGAGCCTCAGGTAAGGCCGCTTCTTCTCTTCTGAAGCTCACTTGTCTTGCTTTTCAAGGCTTGCGTCAACAAGAGCATCTTCCAGGTTCGACGTGGGGATACCGCTTGACGGACGTCGCAAGCGTTTGTCGACGGAACGGTTTGACGGTCGGGTCTGATGGCGGGCTCGGTACCCTGAGATCTGGGAAGGACTAGCACGTGCTGCGCCTAAGTCTTGGCTTCGATGAGAAAGCTGCTCGAGAGGCAAGCCTCCGGATCTAAAGCCGAAGTGCACAGCACATACACTCTGTTCTAGCTGAAAGACGTACGGTGTTAAGTGCTTTCTGCTGTACTTAATTGGCGCAGCTTCGATGAGAAGTTTTCGGACGTCCGGTCGCCGCCAACGCAACGGTCCGAACAGACGGTTCCAACCGTCACTTTGCAAGATCAGGCCACTGTCTGCCCAGCCTAAACCTCCCAATGAGACCATTCAGCTAGATTACCTAGTGAAGCGACAGCCTGCGCGAGATTCAAGACTCACAGGACTCCTCTTTGCAGTGAGGACGCTCCCCCGAGTCAAACGGCGGACGCTACGTACGACCTTTTGGCGGTCTCCAACCACTCGGGGAGCATGACCGGCGGCCATTACACCGCCTACTGTAAAGAGACGGCGTCGCAAGGCGCCACGTGGCACTGCTACAACGATTCTAGCGTTCTAGAAATGTCCTCCAGTCAGGTCGTGACTTCGTCAGCGTACGTCTTGTTTTATCACAAGCGACAAGTCTCCCAGTAACGAGGTTGGAAGCACGTAGGGTCGGCTTCGAGGGAGTAAAAGCTCCTTATCGCAGGATTAGAGAGATAAGCGAGATCAGTCATCCGTTCGGTTACTTAGACGGGTAGTATGGATATGCTGCAGCATCTGCGAAAAGCCGACTGCGCAGCGGGCCAACAGCGCGCGGCCGGCGGCAAACAACCGCTGCAAGCAGTTGTACACTGCAAGAGTTGGGTCAGCCTTTGGGACAGTCCCAAGACGGAACTGGGAATGCGCTGGGATAATTGTTTAAGAGTGATCGGAGGTATATAGCTAGTGTTTTAGACGCGTTTGGTTGTGTCTAGCTCTGTACCACAGCGACTGCAAATCGATCAATCATTCAAGTAAGTCTTTTTATTGCTCGAACCGCCCGTGATTTGATGGATCGTTCTCAACCGACCGACGGTCTTAACCCGATCAACCGTCGGTCGGTTGGACCGTGTGTGTGTGTTGGACCGTCATGCCAGGCCGAGTTGGTTCGTACATGCAATCAGATTGAAAGTGCGCCAGGCCGGTGCGTTGCCAACTGGCAAGCCACCGCACGGCCAATCGCGATCGTGAATCGTCCATCACTGGACTGAGACTCACGGAGTCAGTAAGCTTATTTAGCACGGCGGCGGCCTAGGGCGCCGCCGGCTAGGCTAGTAACTGAACAAAGCTTCAATCGAGCTATGAATCGTCATGCCGCCACGGTGGACGGTTCGATCTGAGCGAAAAGCGTCACGCGCCCTAGCTTTCAAACCTATATGTTCTGCGCCAGCAGGCGGCCGGCCCATGTGGGCCGCGCATTCAATCGATCATCAGTTGCTTGATTGCACACCTGCATGGTGGTGTCGCATTGAATTTATATCTAATGCATGGCGCGATCGGATTGCCAACTGGCAAAATGATCTAAAGCCTGAATGATCCATGCCGCCATGATCATGCCACAGTGTGACGTCACTGATAGTAGCGACTTGCGAGTCGATTGTAAAATGCATGATGCAACCGTACCGTCATGATTAGTACGTCATTAGCTCGATTCTAGCGTGGCCGGTGCACTGCCAGCCACTGGCAGCACGCTAGCTTGCAAACTTGAACATAACAGTACGTCACTATTCTGAATCGATTAACAATCATTCATTTAATGGCATCGCTTCACGTTCACCCTCGCTCGATCATTGATTGAACAATAATGCCTAGTATGCACCTGATAAGTTGGGTGAAGTTGAGTCCACTACCGTCTTGAGGCACAAACTGTTGTCTAGCGCGGCTATCAGTAACAATTGAGTGCTAGGCGGCAGGCCTCACAAATGATCAGATTAACACCCGGGTCATGGATGGCCCGGACTTGGACCTGGACCGACTTCGTGACTCTACTGAGCTTACCATGTCCTGTCGACCTGACTTGGTAGTTGCGGTTACAAGATTCAAATTGTGCACGCGGTTCAATCGCTTCAACTGCGAGCATTTGTCATGTACAACACGATCTTTTCAAGAATCTATGCTGCCCCGTTATATCCCCCCCGTAATTCCTGGCTGGACCGGCCGTCAAACACTACCACATTCGAGGATACTTCAAGGTTTTCGCGGTTCGCCCTTCAACCCACTTCAGCATCATATCAACGATCTCCGGAGACTCGGGCTCGTGCACGAGATCGTGCCTGGAATGCGCAAAGAAAAGGACTGATCAATACGAGACTACTTTCACCCTCCGGAAACGAGATCAAACAAAACTTTCGACGTGGAAATAAGACGTGCAAGTCCTCATCTGGTACTTGATGGTGCTGGGCCCTACCATACCGCAACAGTTGTCCTCATCCTCTCGTCAGAACCTCTTCTCATACCGTGCGTGTTCAAAAGCTTCCGACGCCCACTAGCGACTCCTAAGAGAGGATGCAGACGATGGAGCTTCGCAGACGAGAAACAAACTCTGTCTTTCAAATTTTGTATCTGTTCAAAAGTGCAGCCTTTTACTTCCTTCTTATGGAAGTCTTTGCAAACCCAGAATCGTTGCTGAAAGCACAAAAAGCTGTTGCAGATTCGCAGAGACTCACCAAGCGTGGGGGAACATTTTCAGCGTCTTGTCGCCGCTGGAGGCCCTGTCGGCCAGGATCTTTGCGCTCCTAGGGGCTACGATCGTGTCAAGAGAGCCCTGCACAAGGCCTCAGCTGTCAACGACGAGAGCCTATGATTTTCGGACCAACTTAGACAGCGGTTGCAAGGAATTACAAGGAGCTGACATTAGTGAACCTTACTCACGTTACTGATCCCTCGGAAACGATATCGATGCAAGCACGGCTTACAACATGGGTTCCGGTTTCGACTGAACAAGAGGGTTCCTAATCAAGTGATGAGGAAAGATTAAACTAGCTTCGTCATGCAAATGGCTACATTAAGCGAGTATAAAGCCCGGTCGAAAGCTATCTTGGATGAGTCGAACACGAAACTAAATTGGAGGCCGCTGATTGATCTCAAAGCTGAGTCCAAAAAATCAGATAAGAGCTACTGATCCGGATTAGTTTGCAGGTGGCGATGATGTGACGGCTTCTCGGTTTGCCTCAAAGCATCGACAAATTGATACAAGCACTAACCTGGATTACTATGAAAGGGGTGACGATCTTCGGTAGCCGGTCCATAATGAAGCGACAGGAGCCCATAATGGCCGCTACTGAACCCACTCGTATCTGCAAGAGAAGAGATGTTTGTAAATTGCAGAATCTCACAGAGACTACGGTTCAAACAGTCGTTGTCCTCAGCTTTTCACTTCTCTTGTCATCCTGATCTTTGCAAGATATGTCTGTAGAAAACTTCAGTGCTCTGTCTTTTACAAGAACTGGGGCACGGAAGGCTGTAGAGGTACTGGTTTCAATCTCGGCATCAGAGATTGCAAAAGTTACATATTTGCCTTTTGTGGTTTGAACTGGTAAGAATCTATTCCGAAAAGAGAAATCTAAACTTGCTTGGTCAATTGTTGCTGACAGCCGAAGGAGGGTAGACCCG
Source organism: Klebsormidium nitens (assembly GCA_000708835.1). Taxonomy (NCBI): domain Eukaryota; kingdom Viridiplantae; phylum Streptophyta; class Klebsormidiophyceae; order Klebsormidiales; family Klebsormidiaceae; genus Klebsormidium; species Klebsormidium nitens. Next base: position 99,383 of record DF236991.1, on the reverse strand, counting down.
TTGATTCAGTCCGGCTGCCAGAATACCGAGAACCAAGAACAGCACCACACACTTCCTCTAGTCTCTGCAATTGCAGAAACACTGAGAGCGAAGCGACGGACTCCGCAACACGGCAGAATGGCACACATCATTTGAGGCACAATCTATGAAAGCTTCGCGCACTATTCGAAATGCGGTAGGACGGTTTCCAAGCAAAATGCGACATTGCACGGTCGAAAGGTGAGCCACGGACCCCACGGCATCAGTCTAATGCTTACGCAACAGCAGGCAGGAAGGCAAAAACTAATATGACACGAAGAGCAGCCGGTCAAAACGTCACGTAACGAAATGTATTAATCAATCTGTTCGACACCCATCCGATCCTTCAATTCAAGAACGAGAACAGTCTGACCGGCCATAACCTAAGAGGAAAGTGGAACGGAGTGATCAAAGACTTTGCACAAGGAAAGTACAAGCGCGTTTAGATGCTCACGTGACCATGGAAGCGCAGGGGGTCCTCGCTCTCCCACTTGGTGACCGCGGGGTTGCGGCTCCCGGAGCCGTGCGTCACTTTCGTCACGGGCATCGTGGGCCACACCGCAGACGCATATCTCGCAAACTGCGAAAACGAGGCAATTTGTATTAAGAGCAATCTCTAGGAGTATCTTTGTACGATCAGAGTCGGTAACTTAGTTAAGACACCGAAACCTGCAATGGACAGAAACCGGATAGCTAAACTAGCCGTGCCTCACTTTCGGAACGGGCATCGTGGGCCAGACCGCAGGCGCGTATCTCGCAAACTGCAGAAGAAGGGTGACGTCAGCGAATGGTCACCGCTTCGGAAAGGTATCATGCCAAAGCATCCAATGCTAGAAGCGCAAAATAAGATTGCTCTCCGAAGCCGATTCGGGCTCTGGGTATTATGTGAGGGGTGTAGAGTGCTCATGACGGACCGAACGAACGCTATCTGAAAAGATGGTCCTCAAAACAATGCAGCTCAGGTTTCGCTACTCTGTCAATATAGCTGACTTTGTTCTTGACAGGCGCGCCAAACGGCTCAGAGTAGGTGTCCCGTCCGTAAGACTGCAGCTCAAGCGCAAAATAGATTTCCGGAAATCCAAAAAAGCTCGGTAAAATCGACAGAGAAACTGTGAAGCTGGCAAACGCTGAAACATACATCAAGCAAGAGCAGACTTCAAAAAGTCAGAACAGACAAGAATGGAAGCAACGTTGGCATGTGACTTACTCGCTGAAGGTTCGGCTCTAGATCATCCGCTATGCTGATTGCCGGGGCAAGAACGACCATGCCTGCACACCGGGAAGATGCGCTCTGAATTTGTCAGTTGAAGCTTCGCGTTGGACGAACTTCAAAATTTCAGAAGCTACGATACCTATGGAGCGTAAACTTCACAATGAAAGAGACTGCAAACGATGCAAGATTTTGACATCATCAAGTAGAAGATCGGTCAAGAGCATAGCATTTCAGCAGTGAGATTTAACTGGGTCGACTAGCCCTGACCGAATACGGCGAGAGGGCGACACGTTCTGCAGAAGGTTGTTGAAGGAACAAGTGGCTTGACAGAGTATGTTGCCAGAAGCCTCTCTAGTCGACGTAACTTTCAGGCGCGCATCTGCTGGAAAGTGGAGTCCTTTCCTTTACTGGCTCGTTGCTTTTCTAAACGCTTAAAGCTCATGTACAGGTACCGACGGGATGGCTCAACACTGTGCTACACGACAATTCGCGTGACAAAAATACTTTTCATTTCTTACGGAACCCAGGAAAACGAAACGCGGAGATCTTGTCCGTTCACTTACCGTCCCAGGCGTGTGGCCGCTCGATAGCAAGTCGCAGGCACATTGCGCCTCCCAAAGACTGACCCCACAGGAAGAGAGGCTTGCCGATCTGCGGAGGAAGCGAAGAGGCCTCTTTGACACGGGACAGGAAAGGGGCTTCAAATTGCTCGCTACTTACTCTGAAATCAAGGCAGAAATTCGGAAGCTTTCGCTCCCTGCGAAAAAGGCATTTCAGAAGTACGTACGCGCAATCATGCGCAAACGGTCAATGGTCCGCCGTAGGATCACATGGAGGAACGAAGATTGATTCAAGATGATGTCGACCAGAACCTTGAAACACCGGTCGAAACGAGCGGTCAATTTGCAACCAACCAACCTGAAAACTGACCGCTTGGAACGACAACACAGAGACAGAGGTCAGCTTATGAACGATCGCCACCTATAACTGCCACTTGTTTAGCTGTTGATAATCGTACTTTGCGAACGTACAAGCAGCCAGTGACATGGAACTTGCGCTCTATCTCCCCTCTGAAAATCCTCGGGTCCGTACTTATGAGATGGAATCTGATAAAAATCTCAAAGCGCGGCCGCCACTTGACGCCTCTATCCTTTTGTATCGACAAAAGCGAAAGTGCAAAACAGACCCACGGAAAACCAGTGTGAAACAGGCTGAAAAGCAGATCGGAATTTGTCAAGAAAGCGGTCAAGAGATCATCGGTCTGCAATGGCTCACCACTTGGCGCCAGCGTTGGTCTGGCGTTCCCAGCGCCCGCTGCAGTGCGTGCGTAGCAGACTGCTCCGTGGTCGAATTGAGCACGGGCCAGGGCACAGGAGAGACGCCCGTGATCGCATCCACGTAGCGTAGGGCGTCGGCCAGGTGCTGGTCCACACTTGGTACGTACCTATGCACAAGTGAGGGGGTTTGAGATTGTTTTCCGCGGCTGCTGAATCGAGATCGAAGGGTTGTTGCTGCAGCATTCCACAGCTTTAAAGATGGAGGAAAGATGCTCGTAGCTGCCTTCCAAATATTGCAGAGAATTTACTCCAGTTGCTGACCCATGCTTGCTCACATCAGACGTACGCTTGCTTATATAAGATGCAGAACTCAGAAGCTGCTTAAGAGTCTCGATTTTCCTCAAGAGCCCTGCTGTGGTCGTTTCCTTATCAGAGGATGGTAGTGGGCGGCTGCTACTACATCCATGAGTAGGCCAAGTACCAAATGCTAGCCCAATTGGCAAAGATCCGCACACGGGTTCGGAAGTTGCTGCAAAAATCTTCTGTAAAAATCAGAGATGTCCCACCTCCTGCACTTATGAAGTGCAGTCGCATGGATCTCACAAAGGGACCAGGGTCTCGGGACTTCTCGCGGAGAGTCCACCTCCTCGAAAAGAGTAACGTCTGGATCAAAAGGCAGTGTACAGTCCTGGTCCGTTTGATTGGCAGATTCCGATATTGTTACGACCAAAAGACATGCACCGAGCGTGAAACCGGAGCGCTTCAGTGCTTCACACAGGAACACAATGGAAACCGAAGAACTCACCCTCGAAGGCCCTCGCTACGGCCATGACCTGGGAAGTCCAGTCCATAAGCAGCATACCCTGCCTCAGCATAAGCCTTTGCCACATGGGCCAGCGTGCCGATGTGGTCGGTGAACCCATGCCTGCAAACCGTGAGTTCTCTGGTTAGAAGTTTGTTGGATTCCTGCCTTCAATCAAATTTCCCGCCTGTTCGCTCAAATGCCTTCCTTGCAACTTTCTAGTGTACAATAGCGCGTGACGTTTTGTGTATCCCGCAATGTCGACGCTGGTGATGGTTGTTGCACTTGCAACAGAAGAAGTTGAAGAGATATCGGCAACAAGCCATGCGATTAACAACTTGATCAAGTCTCTGAACATAAACGTTGGACCAGGGCACTTCGAGTAACAGATACCAGGCTTTGCTGCAGGTCAGATCAGCACTTCTGAAATGATACATAACCTAGACAATCATCAGAAGAAAGCTTACCACAAGAATATGAAGCCTTTCGGAGCCTTGTTCTTCGGAGGCAGGTACCGCACCGTATGCAGGCGCGTCCCAGACACGGAGGTGAAGCCCGGCAACCAGTTGTGTTCTTCCCAGTCAACACCCAGACCAGGCACGGGCGACCTGGATCATCAACAGAGGCAACATGAGAACTCTGTCAGTTTATCCCAGCCTTGATGCAATTATGTAGTACCTTCCCTTGGTCAAGGTTGATTCCTCTCAATCTCCTAAAATGTGAGATTAGACAGGTTCTCAAGTGTGACATGGTGGGGACAGTTGGAAGGTAAGGTTGCGCTTGAAAGCTTCAACTTGGATATTCTATCTCAAAATGTTGCAATGATTGACTGGTCCCTAACCTACAACAGCGACATCCACACGTCTTTGTTCTTGAATAAAATGCAGGATGGCAAGTAGCGTTATCAAAGAACGTGCAAGAACCAGACAGACTGATTGACCAATGCACCATAAGTAACAGGAAGCTGATACAGGAGACGAAACAAGACATTAAGAGCTGCCTATGCATAGACCTTCAACTCAACAAGAAACTTTAAGTGCCTGTTTAGTGTCTTTGTAAGAGATACATTCCTGACACAGAAGGCCATGCTGTTAAAAAGTTTTCAAGCAATGACGGACATGCAACGAATGGGCATAGTCGACAAACGGAGCCAAAAGTCAGTTGACTCTCTTTGCACCTCGTGACACACGACAAGGGGCATAGGATCTGAAAGCTCACGCTTCGTCCTCCTGGGCAGGTATCTCGGCAACTCTTGGAAGCCCCTCCGGAACTACTGCAATCGTCTCCGCTCCCGCAACCCCCGCCGCGGCTGCAGCATATTTGAAACCCCCAAAACCGTCCCTGTCCCCATCACTCCCCCAACTCCCCCATCTAGTTTTCTTTGCCGCCACACCGAGTGTGGAAAACTGAACATGGTCTACTGCAGTGCACAATAGCAGGAGCGCAGCATTCTGTGCGAGGACCGAGCACGCTATCTTTACTCCACGGATGGACGACGTCGGCTTCCTTGGGGAGGGGATGCTTGATGGAGGGCCGGCGAAACCCCGAAACCATGCCCCCCGGGGGCTCAATGCACCCGACATGTGCATCAGCTTGAGATTGCAGACCAGGGCCGGAGAGAATGTCACCACATTCAAGAAAGACGAGGCTGCAAGCGGCCTTCTTGGGAGAGACGAGCTAGAGAGATCTGCTTTCAAATTCAAGGTTCAGGCAGGTTCAGGAGCTAGAACTGATTCAATACCGTAGCGCCAAGGCCCAAGGGAATTCACCACCTTTTTGTGCGAATAATTAATTTCGGAAAATTTTAGGTTTCACCCAGCGGGCTGGATATTTTCCAACATTTCGCACGAAAGGCGAATTTTGTTGTTTTTGGCCCATTTTGCCCTATATTTCACCAGTCTGACCTTACTTTTACCAATATTTATCATTTCGCCATTTCACCCTCGGATCCCAAATAGTTTCAAAATTTTCACACTGACCCCAAAATAATTATTTTCAGGTGAATTTACGGTAGGTAGCGAGAACTCAGAAGACGTGCCATGTCAGCAAGTACGATGTAAGCTGCTAGCTACAAGCGACACGTGTCGCATCGTGACAACTGTCAGCCACCACTTGTCTTTGGTTCGCTCTAGAGTTAGAGAACTCAGAACTGCACAGAACTTCAGCCACAAATGTTGTCAACCTGATGGCGCATCATCATGGCGTCTTGCTTGCATTCAGGCTGCCCCCCAAGTGAATCCTGAAGGTGCCTTCCTTGGCTGAAGACATGGTGTTTGTCAGAATCCCCAGGCTATGCCCTTTTGGGAAAGCGCCGACATCGCGACCGCTGCTGGTTGCTTGTTGGAAAACTAGCGATTGACAGCCACAGCTTGGGTTTAATAGAGCATACATCCTTTGGACATCTGTTGTGTTGTGATCAATCGTGAGCCACCTCTTCGAACATGTCTGCTTTGGTTTGCGTACCAAGAGATCACAGTACAATGTGACTCAAGTCTGCACCATCAGATTGTCAAATGCAGAGTTTGTGCCGGCTGGTTTGACTCTCCTTGGGGGTCTCGATGCATTGAATGCGAAGGAGGGCTTGGCATGGGCTTAAAATGGAGAAATAAAGATGGAGGGGAAGGCAATTGCAATGAGGTTCAGTTCCAGGCGGAATGGAACCTCTCAGGGATTGAAGCCGCTTCAAAATCGATAGGCGGACGGAGCACCTTGACGCCTGCCATTCTGACGATGTAAAGTGGTGACAGGTGAGAGACCAGCCCTTGAGTAGATATGAAGCTACTTGCACCTCCTGCCACTTATGTGTGATGCAGGTTGATTGATTCAAAAGCATTCGCAATTGACCGAGAAATGCACATCATGTAAGGCCCTGCACCATGCACATGTCCTGACAAGATTCCCTATCCCAAAAGCCGTTATGAGCATGTACGGCTGTGAAGCCGAAAAACTTGAAGAGACTGAGGGAATGAAAGAAAGCTGCGATACTTCAACCAAGTTGAAATGACACTGGACTAATCTGATGTTCGATCATCATTTGTTTCACTTTTGAACCCAGAAATCATGAGGCCGTGCATGCTGAATTTTCCTCTTCATCGAGCGGAGTGGACTTGTTCCTTCATGTAAAACCCACTCGAGGCAAGCGGCATTCAGTCAACAAGGTTTCTATGCACTGAGGACACTCACTGCCGCTTTAATGCTAGTCATTGTTTGCCTCAGCGCTAGTGCCAGTTTTGGCTTGAGACACTAGATGCTGGTATGAGAAGCCTCACAGACAAATGCGCTCGCTCGCGCAGAACGGTGACACTTGGGTGCTCTAATGAGTGAACCACCATGTATTCATCAGCAGGGTAAGGTTTTATTTCCTTTTGATGTGAAGTCTATGTCCTCTTGGCTCGACACCCCCTGGATCCTATGAAAATTGAGCCTAGTGAAGATTGGGAGGAAGCAGACTTTGCAGGACTGGGCAAGCTGAGAGCAGACAAACGGCACTGTAACTATCTAAAGTTTGGAAATTAGAGTGTCCTTATCTTGGGTTCCAAAGCCACCTCAAAGGTAGATTGTTTCGATTCCAAGCAGAGCCCTTGAGAACAGACTTTCATTCTCGATGAGGGCTAGACTATCAGGTTTGCATTGCCCAAGTCTTGTGAGACAGAGACGTTACTACTAGAATTATTTGCTTGGTCTTAGGATCACGTTGGTGAGCATATTTTCCCCCCAATTCCTGGCCTTTGCATACACTTGTCTGGCTGTTCACAGTTTAAGTCTGCTTGTTTGCAGGGGAATCCCCGTACTACTTTGACGATGCTCGTCTGATCGGCTGGCCCCAGTACACATGTTGGAGGTAGCAGGCACGTTACTGCAGTACGCAGCACAGTCTGCGATGGTTGCAGAGTACACGTGAGCTTTGTGAATCGCATGAATGGGTAGAACAACCCTTTGAATAAAGTGGCCACTGTGTGTGCCAATCAGTGAAAGATGCAGATCGTATTTTGTGCAAGGGGTTTTGGTGGTTACAGAGCTGTGAAAGGAATGAAGTGTCACTCGCGCCAAGTCATCTGGAACTTTCCGCACGTGTTGAGCGGACAAAAGTTGTGTATTACTACGTTATCAATAGTGTCCCTGATGTCCTCGAATGCTGACTTTCGTAGCCACGTTTCTTTAGGAATTTGATGCCGTTTTCAGCATCTGCTTCGATTGGTAGCCCATTCAACTGTAAAGCATTTTGATGCAAGAGGTGCTTCTAGAAGCCTGCTTGTCCAAATGCGGACAAGCATTTGGACGAGATGATGGAACCAAGAGTGGTGTTGACTTGTCTTTGTCAACAAGATTCATGAGCCCGCTTGTCTGTGAGCCTTTGTTTTATCTCCTATCTTTTCAGCTTGATCAGTGAATTCATGCTCTTATGATTCTATGGTTCGAAGACTGGGACACCATCCACTAAGAGTGTACCAGTACTTGGAGTGGCAGCCTTCTCTTAAATCGTCGCCCTCAGTGTCTCTGGTTCTGCATAAGCGCTTGGTAGAGGGTAAACAATCCTTTCTGAGCCTGCGTTTGATCAGAAAGGGTGGAACTCCGGTTACGCCGCTGTCAGCGTTCCGGCTCGTTGATGAGGTGCGCCCAAGAATTGGGTATTGTTTCCCACACGCTGTTTACTAGGATGCCAGCGACCCAGGCTTATCTTCTTCCTCACCTCCCAGGCAGTTCGAAGAAATTGCGAAATCATTGCTCCTTTGATGTTGAGAGTCATGTTGAGAGTCCCGTTTATAGAGTTGTGTTCGTCAGACTTGATTGGCTACAACCAGCACAGTTCTGGCAGTGATGCGCAGAAGGTGAGCTTTGAAGGTTGAGGCTTGTTGAGCCTCATTGAGAAGGTGCCGCAGTCGCTGATGCCGGCCATCGAAGCCCTCTTGTGTTACCAACTTCACTTCAACTTCTGGATGCGCTTTATTTCCCGTCTGCGTGAGTGGGTCAGGTAGATTAAACGCACAAGTTTTAAATCCAAGTTCTGGAACCTGCCCTTTCGGCAACAAGGTCCACCCAGACATCATCGAGCACCAGCACTGATCATGTGCTGTTCTCGCAAGGGCAAAGCCAAGCTGACATTAACGGAGCCAGACTCGATGGGCTTGCCTTATCTTTGAAGCTCATTACCTTCGAACTTGGAGTTTTTCAGCCTGATTAATCGCATTTGCTTCGATGGTCAACTAGCCTCCGTGAAAGCGATGGCAGGTTTGATTTCGCAATCAACCAGCGGAGCACTCGGTTGTGAAGGCTGTGTTGGTAAACAACAAGATTTTGTTTGCCTGAAGTGTTTGTGGACGAGATAACTGGTTCTCTACGACTTCAAGGTCTTACCCATTAGTCGCTTTGGTGATCCAAATTGTGACGCCGGTGCTGGCAGATCCCTGAGGTCTTTAGATTTGGATGATCCATACTGTTGCATATTGTCCTTTTTTCCTTACCATGGTTAGCGTTATGCTTGCCCTTCTTTTAAGGGGTACTTTCTATCTTGTTCAAACGAGGCTGTGATATGTCGACCCTCAGGAGGGCTTGCTTCAACCACGGAAACGCTGTAGCCTGACGCCTTTCAAAAGCTTCTTTCTCTCTCGTACATGCATGACGACATTTTGACTGGCATGGGTTCGCCCGCAACCCCCATCACATTGTGTCCAAACGAGGTTTGTATCTGACCACATCGTGCTTCCCACGGACTGAGATGTTTTAGGACGTAAACAAGCATCATTGGTTACAGCGCCACGAAAGTGTTTGCACTCGAAGGAGTTGCTCAAAGTGCGAAAGGTTACCGGAGCTCTTTGTACGCCGGACTCGTCTAACATCCTGTGCACTGTCAACACTCCACGTTGACTTCTTCCTCTTCTCAACCGAGAGAAACTTGTGGGGTTTTTACGCCACCTCATTTCCAAACGGTTCATCAACTCAACATAATCTCTGCTCCTTCCGGGCTATAACCGACCCAAAATATTCTACCATCTTGTTTGTAAGGACGCGGCAGTGCTAGCCATTCTTAGAAATGTAATAATTATAAGGTGTTCAAATCCATTGTGTTGGCTTCATGCGTTCATATCCGCCCTATGACTATCAGAAAGATGACGCACTCGATTCTTGCAGCAAGTTCTCTTTCAGTCGATCGACCCCACCTGCTTTTGAGATAAACTCTCCGTTTTACTCAAACACTTTGCTCGCACGATGCTTTGAAACCTTGACGTGAGCGGCCATGATTGTCAAATCTGGGCGCAAAGGTGTCCACTGGCGAACTTGGTTATCCTCGGTGCCTGATGCCGTCTGACCCTACGAGAAGCGCCTGCAACTTCCACAAAACCGTTCGTCACTCAACCATTCAACCTTTGCGTGGCTGGCCCTACTTGGACGTCTTCTCGCCTAACGTGCAGGTTCGGGAGCTGTTTGCATACTGACTAGAAATCAAGGTCCCACTTGCACACGTGAAGCAGGGTTTCTCCGACCTTCAGTTATTCCATGCTAGCCGGTTTCGAAGACGCTTTTCTCAGAGACCGTCTTTGGCAGCGGGGGCGACGGGTCCCTTGAAGCGAGCAGTAGCTAAAGAAGAGAAAGGTGCGATTGATCGTGTCCGTCAAGCCGACCCGCCCCACGATTTTCGACGAAGCTCTGGGGCTAGTAAGGCGACTGAAACGGGCGACACATCTTATTGGTGGGCACTTGGACCCTTGTGCTGGGCCACACGTGACACTTCTCTGAGTGGAGTCTTTCCGACTCTTTGTTCTTTTTGCTTCGCCTCGCCATTTGCGGCAGCCGAAGCAATAGTGCTTGCCAGCATCTCAGCTCTCTTAAGGCGTCACCCCGTTCAGTGTGGACACTCGCCAGGTTTTCGCTGCTTGTAAACAAAGACTGCAAAAGTCTGCTTCAATTCTTGAATGGTTTGGAACTCTTTCCTACTGGGTATCGACTCAGAGACGTCATCCGGCCCCGGCAATCAGAAGTCCGCCGACCTGCCGCTCAATCCGATGTTCTCTGTAACGTCTCTCAAACCGCGCTGAGCGGAAGCCGTTGCAAAATAAGACTTTCTATATAATCCGGAATGTGAAACTTAACGTGCACTCCGCGCAAGTTTTGGCCATGATCATTACGCTGGGTTACGATCTGTACGTCCACATCTGGCGTTGTCGTCACTGTCTGACGCCGGCCATACATCTTTCCAGTGGACAGATCTGCTGATTGAAGCTGCAAACAGGCTTTGTGGTTCGCCCCGCACCCGGTGCACAGCCACGCGCTGTAATTAAAGTATCGAAAGCTTGCTTTTTTCTGCATGTTCGAAGTTGAAGGTCCGCTCAAATCTGGTGGAGCGGGCCTCTCCGCTAATAACAATCTAACGTCAGAGTCTTTGCTTTGTTTGAGTGGTCAGTCTTGTGGTCTACGAGTTGCCAATCTTTCGTAGATTTTACCGGACGATGCTGACGTGGTCGAAGTGTGCCGCCATTCAGGTTATAAGCTCAATCGGAACCACTGGTTTGACGTCCTGATCTGCAATGGCTCGGATTCAGAAGCCGGGTCTTGTATACCGAGCAATCTTCCGTGGCAGCTTTTTCACGCTTTGTCGAAGTGGAAATGGTCCAATCGCCTTGTTACCATCGCTGCGGTGGGCAATGATCCTGCTCCTCCCGTAAGCAATTGCCTCCAGCGGTGATCTGAGCCGATAGAACTGCGCCCATCAATTTCACCGTATCCCGTTCAGGTGCCTGCCGGCTTTTCTCTTGCTTCGCGAATCGCATATACGAATTGGAAGCCGTTCGTGACGAAATGCGTCCCAAGCACTTTTGATCAAACTCTGAAATGCCTCATCAGCTGCTCGTTTTGATTGGTGTTTTTCAATACCCTCAGGCTGTCCACGAGCGAAACTTTGCAGGCCTGACGCCGGTGCCTTTCTCCATAGCCGCTTCAGGGCAGTGGTCGGGCACACAAAATTCTGCCTGAAATTTCTAGCGCCAGTTCATGCTGCATCGGTCGCAACTCGTCCTCGATCAGTCTCGTACCTGCTTGTCAGGGTTAGTTGGTCTTAGTTGGTCTTACGTGTAAAAAATGCGGTGTGAGATTTCGGAGTGCATTGAAACCATAGGCAACGACAAAGTATTTGGCCCGACTAAGCCAGCAAAGCGTGCCGTCCTGGCGCTCTCAAGTGGATCCAGCTAGCGTACACTGTGAATCTTACTGCATGGTCCCTTCGACGTTACTCGCTTGCCGGACCAGCCGGACTTGGACTTGCAATACACAGGATATCAGAACGACCGCGTTTGCTTTCCTTAATCACCGGAGCTTTTTGTCCACCCTGATTTGTCTTGCGAACAAAAGTCGCGCTTCAAGCGTACCTATCATGACATGATGTGCAGAGCAGGCCATGATGACGTCACCTTCTGGGCGATATTGTCACGGAGGCCCAGTAAGGGTTATGGAAGCGTCTGTCTCCTCAAAGTCTGCCCCACGTGTCCTCGACAATAGGCATTGCAAAACATTTACGACTGGAAGCCGATTTGTTGGAAGCTCTGAGATGCCCTGCCTGTTCCTTTGCGAAGCTTTGCATGATCTTGCTTCAACTCTCGCCAATACCTGCTTTCAGTTCGTCACTGTATTGGAACTTTGTGATTCGGGCAGACTTACTTGAGAAACCTACGGCAATGCTGATCAATCTACTGGGCATCGTTTTGAATCCCGCTCAGTGTTCCGCGAATGTGTGTCATATCATGAAGCCGCTTTGCAAAGGTAACCAGGATGAAGCTGTAGACTGCTCGCTTGCTCAGGACAACCGTTTTTGCGATTTTGTGGCCGGGCGACATTCTGGAACTGACTTTGCAAACTAAAGAGCGTTATTGTCCCTTTTGCCGTATCAAAGGCAACCTTGATCGAACTAGGTTAAGTGGGTCTCGATCACAGCTCCACAATGAGCATCTCCCTGCTCATCGTCAAACGCTTTGCTAATTGTGGATGATATGATAAGAACGCTCAGCAAGTGGTGGCTTCCGCCTCAAAATAGTAGGGTCATCGAGGTTTTAAGCGCGGGAAGTCTCTCTTTCCACTTAGTCTTCTCAATGCCGGTTCTCAAAGGACACACTGCACGCGTATGTGTGTCAGCCTTTTCTCCAATTAAAAGATGCCCACTTCTTTTTTCTGCCTCGTCGAAGCCCTGTGATTATGACTGCACCCGCGCTTGTGAGTCAACTGGATGGGACAAAACAGCGGTTGGAGCTGCTGATTGACGCTGAAAGGTTGATCAAAGTGCGCCCACGTACATTCAGCTTCGGTGATGCCTTTGGGTTGGCGGCGTACCGGGTCTATCTCCCTGGCTTGGGAGCCATTACGCATATAGATCACCCGACAATTTCCGGCAGTTAGCCTGGCCCGGTTTGCGCACCCGGTTGTTTACGAGCGTCTTGCGAGTGCTCTCCCCTAAGTGGCAAGGTTTGTTACCTGTATGAAGCCTGTGCTTCGTCTGCACGTTTGTTGTCATCCGAATGGCTCTGATCATTGGAAACGTGTCGCAAACCTGCTGGGCCTCCGTGGGATCCTGGCAAGTCCTCTCTCCGGCTAGCGATTTGATGCCATCACGGAGCTTTTCTACAGGCGGGTAACAGCATCCATGAGAACTGATGTAGAGGATTTTCCTTCCGCCTCGAAGGTGAAGTAAAAGCTGAAGATTTAGGAGCGGCTAACCGGCAAAGGCTTAGACGATACTCGCCGACTTTCGTGCATAAGCACTTGGGTGATTTGGCGAGAGCTCAATCGCAACAGGAAATCAATAAAACTCACTAGTAACATCCATCACAAGCACGACCCAACCACCTTTGTGACGTAATATCGGTTCCGGTCGCAAGCTCAAACTATCGAGGAGGTCAGCGTTTAAACCCGCTAGTAGTTGATTGAAACGTCGTTGATACGAGTTTGTTTTGGTTGCCTTGTTGCAATGCTGCGGTACGTTGGGCAATAATGTTAACTGCTCTGGAAGCACGAGCTCCCAGGAGCGCAATAAGTATTGTTCAGTCGAGCCCATTCCGACTTCACTCTTTTCATAGGTATTATGATAGTAATCAGCTGCCGTACCTAATTTGCTGAGCCGCTCTCATCGAGAGTCGGAGCGCTTTGCAGCAAAAGTTTTGTTGTGCTGTGGTGCCCATATCGGCTTCGCTCAAATCGTTAGCTGCTCATGTCTAAAGTGCCACGCAAGCAGACCTTCTGCAAGTTGGAGTCGTGTGTTTCCATTCCATGCCTGCTTATGTTTGACAAGTATTTAGCCTTGCGCGGGTGTAGTCTTTCCTCAGAAAGCTTCCGTTTCCAGAAAACAAGCGCCACCGCCCACCGCCGCTAAGCTTCGGCGTCTGCAATCATCGTCACTTTCTCCTTCCTGCTTGTCAAAAGCTGGTGGCTTGGTCCAGCTCTGGTTCGTGTTCCACGGATGCCGCATAGCAATCTTCCTGTAGACTGACTTGCTGATTCATGGTGCCACCTTGTTCTGTGCTTCGCCCTGCACCTGGTGCACAGCCACAAGCTGTACGTACATTGGTCCTGAAAGCATGCTTTGATCTGCATGTTCGAGGATCTGGCCAACCCCTGCGGAGCGGGCCTCGCCGCTGACACCTGTGTTATTTCGGAGTCTTTGCAACGTTGGAGTGGTCGCCTTGTTACGACGCTGCAGCGGGCAGTGATCCTCGTCTCCTGGAGCCTTTTGCGCACCTCCAGGCAGGGTAAAAGTGCCATATATTGAGCCGGAAACTTCGTTTCCTTTGGTTCACCGAACGTTCCTTCCTGAATGACTGGTCCGGCTCTTGCTTCGCGTCTTGCATACGCATCGGGAGCCGTTAGCAAAAAAAATCGTCCCTCAGGAAACACCTTTAATCAAACTCTGATTTGCCTCATTAGCTGCTCGTATTGAATCGTTATAAGTGCTCCATGCCGTGTCCCCGAGCGATAATTCGCAGGCCGGACTGCGGTGCCTTTCTCCATAGCCGCTTCAGGGCAGTGGTCGTGCACACCGGATTCTGCCTAAGATGATTCAACGCCACTTCATGCTTCGTCGGGTTTAACTCGCCGTCTGTCTGTTTCTACTTTGTCAAAGTAGGTTGTCGTTTGTGTAATAATCTTCAGTGGCGTTTCCAAGTGCATCGGAAGCCTTAGGCAACGCAACTAGTGTACCCCGACTAAGCTAGCGAAGGGTTCTCCTGGCGCTCTCAAATGGATGCAGCTAACGAGCAGTGGGAATCTTACTGGTCCTTTTGGTATTGCCAGCTTGCTGGCTCAGCCGGACTCGGACTCGCAATGCACAGAATGTCGGAACAAACGCTTTGAATCACGAGGATGTTTGTCCACCCAACGTTTGTCTGGCGGACTGAACTCGCGCCGCTTTGAGCGCACCTATTGCGACATGTCGTGCAGAGCGGGCCATGATGACATCATACTGACATCATCTTCTGGGCGCTTCTCAATACGTAGGCCCAGTAACATTTTCGAAGCCTCAATCTCTTCGAACTTCGTCCCAGGTGTTCTCGTGCATTGCAAACCTTGACAACTGGCCGCGTAGATTGATCGAAGCTTTGTTATGCCCTGCTCGTTGCCTAGCGAAGCGCCGCATGTTTGTTTCAACGATCGCAAGTACTTGCTTGCAATTTGTCCCTGTATTGCGACTTTGCGAGTCATGAGCAGACTTACTTCACAAAACGGCAATGCTGATGTACTGGGCGTCATCCTGAAGCCCGCTCAGTTCGGCCAGTGATACGTATCATACGAAGCCGCTTTGCAAAACCAACCAGGTTGACGCTGTGGAGTCTTCGATTGCTTAGGACAGTCGCTTTTGCGGTCTAACGTTGGGCCAACGTTGGGAACTGCAAAAGAGAAAGGCTTACCAGATGAAAAGTAATCCAACTCGGTAGACCGGGTCTTGCACCTTCGGAAACCAAGTACTGACTGCTCGTCTCTATGCGCTTTGCTTTTGGACGTCACATTGTGAACGCTCCAAACTGGTGGCTTCCGTAACTAAATGGGTCCAGGCCCTAAGCCAACGAAGTCCGCGTCAAACTCAGCTTTTGGTCTTCCCAATGCCGTACGTTTTTAGAGGATTCATTCCATATGTATGTGGCAGCCTGTTCCTCTAAAGATTCCTACTTTTTGTCCTTGCCTGGCCGAAGCCGGTGTTCGTAGTTGCACCCGCGCTTGTGATCTCAACTGAACAGTACAAAACATAGGGTCGGGCCTCTCTTAGAGAATAACGGGGTGATCGAAGTGTGCCAACATACGTGGATCGCTCCGGTGCTGCCTTTGGATTGGCGGCGTACCGGGTATATCTCTCTTGCTCGGGAGCCATGACGCGGAGTGACTCCACCCCGACAAATTCCGGGAGTCAGCATGGCCCGGCATGTGCACCCAATTGCATTCTCACAGAGTGCTTTTCTTTCCGGGACAAGGTCTGCAACCTGTGTGACTGTAGCTCGTCTGCTCTTTTCGCGTACGTCAGCCGGATGGCACTGATTATTGCAAAACTGCTGGGCCTGCGTGACACCTGGCATATTTCTATCCCGCTACCGATTTGATGCCACCTCGGAGCTGATTCGACAGTCGGGTAACAGCATCCATGAAGACCGATCAAGAGCCTTTCCTTCCGCCTCGAAATTGAAGTTATTGCTGAAGTTCTGGGAGCAGCTAGCCATCAAAAGTGTCACCTACGGCCGGAGAAGAGACTGACAGAGGTTGAAGCGCACCCGAATGCTTTGGCGCGAGCTCAATCTTACGTCTTCCGGAGATGGATTATTAGCATCCTGTCCACGAGTACGACTCAAATTCAGTTTGTGACGTCAACGTCGATTCTGGTCGCAAGCTCAATTGAATTACCAGGGAGGTCAGCGTGTAACTGCACCAATCAATAGTTGGTGAGGATAGTCAGAACGAGATTGAATGGACTTCTCTAGGCTGTCTTGTTGCAACGCTGCGCCCCATTGGGCCATGATCCTTACTGCTCTGGAAGCACAGGCTCCCATGGGCGGAGTTTGAGCATGAACCAACTGTGCCAAGTCCAAAGAGGCTTTTTTCACCTTTCTCAGCCAGTTGCCTTGCTTTTGCTGAGCGGCTTGCACTCGATCGGGGGCGCTTTGGAGAAAAAGTTCACCTGATGCTGAGGTAACGCTCCATATCGGCTTCGCTTCGTTAGCTGCCATGTCAAAGTGCTTCAGACCCGTGCCTTGGTATGCAAGCAGACTTTTCTGCAAGCCGGAATCGTGTGTTTCCTCGTGCCTACTTATGATTGAGGAGTGATAAGCGTTGCGCGGGCGTAGTCTCCCTTTTAAGCTCTCCCGTTTTAGAAACAAAAGGCACCCACCACCGCTAAGCTTTGGCGTCTGCAATTTGTCACTCTCCAGGCTTGTCGGCCTGGCTTGCATTTATGCGGTTCTGTTGGTGTCGCGCCATATGAGAACCATTGCCCTTGATCAAGTATCCGCATATTCTAGTAACAAGTCAGCGAAGCAGTCTGCTGGCCCTCTGGAATAAATACTTCGTAAGGGCACTGTACTGATTATTGTCGTATTTCTGGATTGCCAGCCGGCTCTGCCAGCTTGGTCATGGTCATAGAGATACATAGGACATCGTAATTGACGGCTTTGTGTCATTGTTTGGTCTTATTTTTCCTGCCCAATCACCCTTCACACGATCTAAAGTAGATTGCGATTTGGATTTGGACTGCACGCATCAAACCATGTTGCTGTATAATCGGGCCATGATGACGTCATACTTGGGGTGGGCCTTGTCACGCACGCCCAACAGCCTGCCCAGGACCCGAAGCCGTTTCGCAGATGCATCTGTACATGTCAACCTGTATATATACGGTCTGCGCAGTCAGCCTCTTTCTTTTTCAACGTTGATGCTTTCACCAGGATTTACCTAAGCCAAAAAATGATGCAGCGTCGTCAACGGGCCGCGCGCATTGGTCGAGGCTTCCGCATGCCCGCTCGCTGCCTCTTGTACGTGAAGCTTACCAAGCCGGTTCAATGTAGGTCTGCTTCCAATCTATCAGCAAATGAGCCTGTCTGAATCGGGAGAAGCTTCATCCATGTAAGCGGCAATGATAATCGTCATTTGGGCGTTGCTCCAAATCCCGCCCATTGCCTTTTTGCTGTCCGTTCCTGGACCGTCGCAAAACTCTCTCGTTGCCCAAGCGTTTAATTGCCTTTACTGACCCCGTCTGTGACACACTTTCGTAGCCTCTTCAGTTTCTTCTGACGCAAAAAGGCCTCTGTGTTTAGCCAGATGACGTCGTTGCGGCCGGTAATCTTGAGTCGAGCTGTGGGGTTTCTACGCCACTTTATATTTGAAGTCTTGTCAACTTCTATAATCGAGTACAGTTCTTACGTTCACATCTCGGGGAGATGCTTGGAGCAACCTGCTTTTGGGGTGCGAAAATCTGGTCGACTCGAACCCCCTAATGAATGATTGTTGCTGATCAAGCAATTAAGTATCTCACACTAGCGGCTTGGGTAAGCATTGTTTCGATAGCCGTCAAATACAAGACTTTCTTCTGCATGGGTCATGACTTGTGCTCTTATAGTTCCATCCAGATTGGCGAGTCCTCCATCGTCTGACGCCGCTATGCTATTCTAGTTCTTATGATGGTCTATCAACAAAATGCCCTCGTGCTGATAATTGTCAATGCTACGAAGCTCGTTTCTGGCCGGTCGCAAAGATGTTTGCGAGTCCACCGTCGGGCCGCGCTTAGATGCCACCGTCGGGCCGCGCTTAGGTGCCATTGATAGACTACTCACTAGAACCTTAGAAAGCCGATCGAATATATATTCTGAGTTTCCTTATAGAGTTGATGGCAGACTTCGCGACGGGTCTGAGAGGGGCGCTGCGAGAAACACGTGTTGAAGACTTGCTTTTCGGGCGGCCTCCCCTTATTGCGCATCTTGCCACTTATCGGATGTCTTGACGAGGATAATCGTTTAATGACCAAAGCCACCCTCCCATGTAGCCTTCGCTTTCAGCCTTTTTTGTCTCTCAGCTTCTGCCGTTAGTCCGCCTGCATGCCTCTTGACCGTTCTCAGCGCAGGACTAGGAGCTCCAGGTTTCAAGTGGCTCCAGCCATTAGGCTCGTTAAGTTGCGAGTGCCCACTACGATTTTCCTGTGGAATTGCGGGCAAATCAAACCCGTCTCAAACGGCGATGATAATTGACTGGGCGTGGCTTTCGATCGAAGCCCGCGCTCACACATCAACAGCGACGTAAAGCATCTGAAGCCCCTATGCAAGTCCAGTCAGGACGGCGCTATCATCAAATTCTCAATTGTCGCGTGTTTTTAGAAAGCTCTTTCGGCGGTGGCCGGCAGTCTCTAAAACTTCCAAAGGTCCATCGTTGCCGCAACCTTGCCCATATTATCGTGATGTATTTCTTGAGGCTTGACTTCTGAAAAGGCTGCCTCGAAACATCATTTGGATAGGTTGAGCTGGGCCGGTCTCGCTTTCTGTCTTTAAGCTGGGCATTTTCCAGAAGCTAGCTAGCTGTGCGTGACAAAGGCATGGTACCGGCCTAGTCGGCCACCCGCTTCTGTTAGTTGCGGGCATTGGATTCAATGGCTGCTTGTGTGCTTGTTGAAAAATCAGATGAATCTGTCTTGAGTAGCCGTCGCTTTTCGTGAGCGCCATAAACAGTTTCCTTCCTCAGGCCCCTACCCGCAAGGCGAGATACAAAAGCTTATTGTCGTAAGCGATCCTTGCCTGAGCGAAATGATGTTCCCTACCAATGATGGATCCCGGCTTCCCGTCCGCCTCGGTAATGCGAGGTCTCTCGGCCATGATGCGCTCGCATGTCGGCGCCGCTGGCAATATACATTATGCCAAGTGTTCACCCAACACTTGCTCATCCAGGTGCCTTGAGCCGCACTTGAAAATTTACAACGGCAGATGTGCCGTCAGCATTCTCGCCCAAAATAGCTTTGAGGATCGGACCTTTCAAACGTGTATGTCGCTTTGTGTCCTGGCTCGGGTGTACAAAACAATCTTCCAGTGTCCCTTTTGTTCCACAGGCTTGCTGACTTAGCCGGGTTGATTTTCGTAAGCATCAAAGCATATTGCGTCTTAAGGGAAAACGCTTCATTCGCGCCGTATTCCATTATCTTTTCAATTGTTGGGCTGGGAAGAGATCAGGAGATTCGGCGCGTCACGAACAATCCCCGTTCAAGTTGTACGCGAGCAGGTCATGCTTCTGGGCGCGCCTTAGCATACACGCCCATCAGGCACTGCGTGACGCGCAGACTCGAATCCGTTAGGCTCCAGGCGTTTAAAGTTGTCAGTACTTTACGACTTATCACATCTACCTCTTTGATTCCTTTAGGATTGTTCACAGGTCTGTTTTGCAGTGTCCTAGGCAAACGGTTGGAAATTGATGCTATTTTGACATCTGTTCCCGTGCGTTTAAGTTGAGGAAGAACTACACATTTCTCAGTTTCTCAACTTGCTGCTCGTGAGCAGTTTCAGTTTGGTACAACACACCTGCTTTCATGCAATTTGTCAAAGCGCGGTGGCTTCGTGATTCGGGCGAAGCATCGTCATGGAGAACGGCAATGATGATGGGGTGGGCGATCTTGGTTCGCAGCCCGCTTGGCATACTTTTGTCAGTGGACTCATGTGAAGCCGCTTCCATGGAGAACACTAAAAGACGACTGCTTGCGTTGCAACATTTTGGAGGCACTTTTGCGGCGGGTCGATTCACCGATCAAGATTTCCCTTCTCTTTTTAACGTCAGCTGATTGTATTCAATGCGACTGAAACGGCCACGATCTCCATATCCCTGGGCATGCAACGTCACTTGTCCACATTGGCGGCCGGCCGACTTGCCGGGTTTCGGTCGACGCCCGTTTGAGACACTTCAGAAAGAATCGATGTGTATAATGCTCTGCCACGTGTCGACAGCTCGCCGGGTTGCGAAAAAGTTGCTTTTGTTGCTTGTGCCTTCCCAACAAGACGGAATTAGCCAGAGATTTATTATCGGCTCCGGCAACTCAGCTTCGCTGAAACGCTGAAAGCTGAAAGTCCAAGCACCGTGATGCCTTCGTGATGCGCGCCGGCACACTTGAAGACTGTGATCGATATTGTACACTGAGTTCAGCTGATGCTCGTTTCTAGGTGTCAATCTTAAACTTGCTTCGTGAAGCGCTTGCTTCGACATTCGGGAAGGCACTGTCCAAACCCGGCGCGGCAAAGGATGGAGCATTGATTGGTTTGGGCTATCTGCCCAGCACTCAATCTAGTTCGACCTACCTGATGCCGTTTGAGGAAGTCGTCTGAAACAGCTTTATGCTGGACACATCTGCCACGTACGCCTCATGTGTGATATCAGCACAGCTGGCGGTCCGTTGGTCGCTTGGCTGATCTTTAAGGTAGCGGATATGAAGCTAGATCGGGTGGGCACCTCTTTGCCCACAAAGAGAGTTCTGGTTCTTATCAGCTTCCGATGCCGCATCGAGACGCCTTGTATGTGACATACTACTTTCGCTCATAATTTCTGTGTCCCTTGCTTCTTCTTCTAGCAAAACAACCGGACGCACTGAGATTGTTCCGGTCGAGTCAACCCGAACGTCCGAGCCTATCTGTCTGCACCCGCATCTCTGATTCTTCCGGCTTGTGCTTGACGGACTCGCTTTTTCAAGTCTCTCTCCACTTTGTCGAGCACGCCGTTTGCCAATCCTTATAGTTGTGGCAAATTCCATCAGTCAATCTTGGTGCTCGATTTAGATCGATCTGCAAGGTGCTTGCGAGCATCGTTTTAGCGGCCACGATGTTTGGTGCTGGGCTCAAGATAACCAGGTCCAGTAGGCCCCCCCAATGTTTCATCGCTTCCCTGATGCCGCTCCGCTTAACTGATCTTTCTACGATTTACCCGTCGGGCCGCGCTCCTCTTCGCGGGGCCCGCTCATCCCTGGTCCAGTTGGCTCTAAGATTGATTTCTACTCGCGCCTCCCTTGTATTCTTGGACAATTACATACCGCGAGCGCAATGACAGACCCTTCTTGTCGTGGAGTGAGCGGAGCTCTGAGTGAGCGGAGCTCTGATTTTGGTTGCACCAGACGAGTCTTATGGGGGCTTGGCAAGCGCTTGGCGAGTACTCCGATCCACGCTAGAATGTTTGCGAAGCGGCCAGCAACGAGACTCGCAGGCCGCCACGCGACGGCTTATGCCCATCTCAGCTCCGCACCCTTCCCCCTCCACGGCTGACCCGTGCTTCTTCACGCGCCAAAACAACCGTTACGCTAGTCTGTTTGTGACGTATCAACCGCAACTGTTGTGTTGACCAGCCTGGAAGCTCAAGTCGGGTCCAGGTTTTTGCATGCCGTGCTTTGCGTTGTATTCGAGTGCAGCTTTCAAATTGTCGATGCTTATTATGTGGAAATCTATCTACATCATCATTTTGTATGCTCGTTCATATTTGTCCAGGTGGCACTGATGCGAACGCTGCTGGCTCTCAATCGGACGGCGCCGGTTTAGCCGGATTTTGAACTGATACATACAGTTCGTGGATATCAATAGTAAACGCGTCTGGCCTGATGTGCATCTCTCATCACGCATCGATCAAAGTTGGGTCGCAATCTCAGAACTCGCGCGTATTTCTTACTGCACCCTGGCACAGTATGAGTGGGCCATGATGGCGTCAGTATGGGGGCAAGCGCTTTCTGATTGCGCGCGCCCCCAGCTGAGGGTGTGATGAGATCCTGCTGAAGCCGTTCCTTCCAGGCTAAGGAGTTATGCTTAGGCATAGATTGGCTGTTGAACATTCTGCAAATCAGCGTTTGCCTTCTTCAGAAATGGTCCTCATTATGCTTTGCTTGATGAACGGTGCAATATCGAAGTTCGACACCGCACTTCGGTGGAGGGTTATGCATGCCTTGCTCAATTCCTTTATTGCAAAAGCTGTTTGAAGTTGGTGATTAGTATCCCACCTGCTTCCCACTTTTTGTTGCACTGCGACTTCGAGATTTGAATCTTATGCAGGGCTTATGCATTCGCAATCAAAATGGCAACGATGAAGAACTGATGAGCGTCCACTCCAAGCTCGCTCATATGGAAGTCTCTGAGTTCTCTTCTGTGAGTTGACGGCCGACTTCGCAACCGGCCTGGGCGCTGCGAAAAGTGCGTGATGATGTCTTGCTTCTAAAGCGGCTGCCCATTCACGGTTTCGGAGATATTTTACAAAGGTCTTGATTCAGGTCTTCAGGATTGATAACCATGCAATTGTCGAATCTACCCCAATTTGACTTCGCTTTCAGCCGTTGTCCTTTCTGGTCCTGTCGTCAGTCGGCCTGTATGCCTCTTGAACGTTCTTTGAACCAGGGGCTTCAGGTTTGTTGCGCCTGCAGCCGTTGGACTCGTTACGTTGTAACGGTTGTTACGTAAGTACTGCACTCCGACTTGCCTGTACTGATGCGCGGCGTCGATGTTTCGCTAGCGAAATCGGCGATGATGAAATCGGCGATGATGATAGCCAGTGGGCGTGGCTTTCGGAACCCGCTCATCACTTCGCAGGGAACGGCGTGTATCATCTGAAGCCACTTTGAAACCTAGGTAGGACGGCACTATCAAAACAATGCTCTCGTGGTTGTGGAAAGCGCCCTCCTGGCAGTCGCCCAACCTTCCAAAGGTCCATCGTGGCCGCAAGGTGCTCCTCTTATAGTGAACTATACTTCTCTTAAAGCTTGAATTCTAAAAGTCTCGAACTTTCATCTGGATAAGTTGAGCTAGGCAGGCCTACTTTCCGGTTGAGGCTGGGCAATATAGGCGGAGCTGTGCATGACAAACGCTTGGTACCAGGCTAGCCCGGCGCCACCCCTTTTTTCCTGGTTACGCTATTTAATCCAATGGATGCCTTTGTTGACCTAAACACGACTACGAATTGACTATGTATTGAGTAGCCGTCGCTTTTCGTGAGTGCCATACATTGTCCTTCCTGGCCCCTGCCGCTATTCTACCCGCAAGGCGAGAAGCAAAAGCTTATTGTCGTTCAATCCGCGCCTGGGAGGAATGGGGTTTCCTACCCATGATGGATCTGGACAGCCGTCCGCCTCAGTCGATTGGATTCTCTCGGCCATGATGCGCTCGCATGTCTGGGCCGCTGGCAATGTGCCAGGTGTTCACCCAATTGCCTCATTCGTGTACTGCGTTACAGAGCCGCTGTCATATTTAGAACAACAGAGTACGACGTCGTGCCTGCAGCATTCTCCGTGGATAATTTCTTGAGAACCAGGCCGTATCAAGCGTGCATGTCGCTTTGAGCTCATTCTTTGCTCAACCTGGCTCGGGTGTACACATCAATCTTCTTAGTGTCGTATCACAGGCTTGCTGGATCAGCCGGGTTGCATTTCGTATGCATATTGCGTTTGAAGGGTACGCTTTTTCAGCCCTTGCTCCACCATCTTGTCAATTGGGGTGGAACGGGATCAATAAAGTTGGCGCATAGCAAACATCACCCGGTGTACGCCAGCAGGCCATGAAGAATTCATGCTGCTGGGCACGCCTTATCACGCACGCTCATCTCTCTGTCCGTGGTGGGCAGACTCGAAGCCGTTTAATCTGGCCGTTGGAGTTTTCAGTGTTGATTGACTTGAGTACATCCTGCTCTCGGCCCTTCGACTCCTTTGAATCTATCCATCGGGTCTGTTTCACATGTCTCTAACAAATGATAAGGAAATGATGCCCAATCGGCCGACTGCCTTGATGGAGATTATGTATTTCTCTGTTCGCCTCTCGTGCTTCAATCTGGTTGTGGGTGCCGGCTTCGTTGCAATCTGCAAGTGCGCGTCAACTTTGCGAGTTGGGCAAATCTTCAACATTCAGAACGGCAATGATGATGGCGTAGGAAATCTTGCTTTGCATCCCGCTTGGCATGCTTTCGTCAGTCGCTCGAAGCCGCTCTCTTATAAGTCCTCTCAGAATGACACTGATTTACTACCGCTTCATGGCAGAAACTCAAATAAACGGCGCTGGTCCGGCGGGTTGCTAGGCCTTTCCCAGTCCAATCGTCTCTGCGCTAAGGTATCTTTCTTTATTCCTTCCTGTTTGACTCGCATTGAGGGCAGATCTCGCAACTAAATTGGGAAGGGATCTACCAGCAAGTGCTTGGCTTATTGCTCACAGCAAAATAGTGTAGTTTTCTTCTAGTTGAAACGTAAGCAATGATTCTTCGGATGAGCTGATCATTCATTGTGCCACTGAAACGGCCATGATTCCAATTCCTGGACATGCAAATGCACCTGCACACATCGACACAGCTCTGCCAGGATTTGACGCCGTTTGCTCGTCCATATCAGACGTGTTGCAGTATCATTTAGTATGATGTGCCACGTGTACATGTGGAAGGTTTGTCACCTTGCAGAGAACTCGGCTTTGTCGCTGATCGTGCATTTCCGGACAAGACAGAGTCGGGCTTTTCATCGAGTTTTCAGCAAGACAGCTTCGCTTGAAAGTCCAAGCACCCTTGGGGCGCCCCAGTACACTTCAAGAGTCTAAACAATATTGTACACGGAGTTCACCTGATGCTCTTTGTTCTTGTGATCTTTGAACTTCTTACTTCTTGCTTCGTGACGCACTTAAGTTCTGCTTTCAGCAAAGCACTGTCCGTACACGGCGCGGCTGAGGATGGATTATTGATCGGTTTGGGCCAGTCTGCCCAGCGCTCTTGACGAACCCACCTGATGCCGTTTGAGCTTCGGGAATCAAGCAAGTTCGAGGAAGTCGTTTGAAAGTTACCGGCACAGCTGCCACCTCATCCTTTTGATGTCACAACAGCTGGCGGTTGATCATCCGCTTGGGGCCGAGAGTCTGTCATCGCTTTTGCTTGTGTGTTTTGCGGTCATTTGGAGTAAGACACGGGGGCATGTATAAACTAGTTATGATTTCGAGGTTCGTACTCTATTCCGGCTGCTTGGCCAGGGTTGTTCCCGGAAAGAGTGCGGTTGCAGCTTGCGAGGTCTGTAGCATGATGAGGACTCGCAATATCTGTACTCCGCGGAATATCTGTGAAAGCCGCGGCGCCACGACGGCCATGACTCGGAGAACGTTCTGGGCAGACGGTTTTTTGGCTGCCCACGCCGTTCCCGCCACTTAGTCTCAGTGTGACGCCGTCGGGCCCAGCAATTGCAAACGCATGAAGAAGCTAAGAGTTTTGTTTTGTTCGCCGGTTAGCTTCTGAGCAGCCATAGCGGCTACTATGGGCCTGCAAATCCCACCTGGTCCTCACCGTCACACCGTAACATACAGCTTTACATTTCTGTCGCCTTGCCTCCGTTTGCTTCTCCTTCTTTGTACTAAACATATCCATCAAAACTGGTGGCGGATATGCCTCACAACGGTTCTCTGCTTTATGTTTGCTTGCTTTAGTGTTCGTACTTGATATCACCGTTGATCGCCTGAATAACTCCGTTTGGTACCCAAGCTAATGTTTTGAACCGGTCTGCAGTAGCCCACGAATATGAGCGGTTCAAATAGCGCCAGCCCTTATACCATCTAGCCTCAAGCCTCAGAGACCAATCTGTCACATCCCGAGGAACTGCAATTCCGATGCCACCCCTTGCATGCGTCGAGCACTGTACTGCGGCAATGTTCCCAATGCTTACTTGTTTCCAGGCTCTCTAGCTTGATTCTGGCTTACCTATCTGAAACGGCTCCTAAGTATTATGAGAAACGATATCCCCCATCAGGCTATTGATGCTGCGCTCGAATCTATCTCGTCCCTTACCTGCCCACCTGACAACACCTTCCCTCGGAACGTGCATCTCGTGAGACGTACGAAATCGCCATCAGCCAGTCAGAGGCGAGATTTATATAACGGCTGTTCTTCAAGAACTTCGAATTCTCAGGATGTCGAATTACTTTTCGCTTTCGAAACCGGGATGCAGCGTAAAGATTCGGAGGTCGTTCTTCGACAGGCCTTGAGCGACCTACAAGCGAGGCACGCATTTTTGGAGTCACTTTTAAAATTTGTAAGGACTATTTGAATGCAGAACATCCTCGAGTATATGCAGTGCTCATGCTGTGCATGACTAGTAAGGGTGCGATCAATCTGTATATAACCTTTCCATATCCCTCCAAGACGCGCAGTTTCATGTAGCTCAGTGGTCAAGGTGCTCGACATCAGGTAACTTCACCGGGTAGCCAAGGGCACCAGTTCAAACCCCTGTATCGACAGCAGGTCCGTTTTCCCCCTTTTTCCCTTTTCTCTTTTTCAACACGCTTCCTACGGACAGCATACGGTCTGCCTACACGTTGGACAGCTCAAAAATATTTTATCCTGGTTTGGGGGAGATTTTTTGATTTGCCCTCCTTCCCAAGGGTTCGTTTCCCCGGACTTGCTTCCCCGGTGACCGGGGAAGACTCCGGGGATCTTACGTTTCCTCGGACATGACCATCGGCGGGGAAATGGTCGGGAAAAGGCCTTCCCCGGGAACAGCCCGGGCTTTCCCCGACCCCGGGGAAAAACCATTTCTCCCTGTGGGCCGGCCGGAGCTTTCAAGTGCTGCACGGATGCCGAGTATCTCCTTCTGCTTGACTCCGCACATGAAGCGGTTCTACCGCTAGTGCGCGCGTGCGCGCGTACGGGTTCTTCAGCGGTTTGGACACGTTGATGTTGGCCGCATAACCTTTGCAGCGGACCCCGGTCATTCACAAGATAATCGAAGTTCCAACTGCCTCAGCGGCACGGTACGAATTTTTCAACTGTGCGTTTTCGAGATACTTTTCTCGTGACCCTTACCGTTTTGGTCACAAGGCGAGGGGCGCTGGCCACTTGCTGGCAATGACGAGTTCAATGATGGGCGCTCATGATTGAACGTCCAACTAGCTGATTCGGCTCAGCACTATCGAAGCCACTTCTTTTCGAGCTCGTATCCACAGCAATATAATGACCATCTCATCCGTTTCTGTTCCCATTGCCGTCCATTCCGCTTCCACTGCGCATGCGAGGTGGCGCTGGTAATGACGGATCTACTGCTGGGCGCTTTGCTCATTTGAACCTGGTGTTCTAAGCCACTTCTAGGAGAGTCGCGCCGGAACGATACTACCGTGAACTGTTCTGCCCGTTTCCATTTTGCTTCCAATATTGCCGTTTCCGTTCAATTGCACGGGAAGGTGACGTGATTGGTTATGACGACATTCTTGATGGGCGCCCCGCCAAGCCCACGTACTTTCCGCTGCGATTGTCGATCGAAGCCAGTCCCGAGAGAGAGTCTGTGTTCGCAGGACAATAAGCATACTTTCCATTCCCGTTTCCATTTCCCTTCCCCTTGCCATTACTGTCTGCTTACGTAGCAAGGTGACGAGTCGATTGATGGGCGCTCCAATTCAAGCCTAGCGCTGCCAGGTATACACTACGTATTTGAAGCCACTTTTCAAGTTAGGCAGTATATGTCTCTAAACAGGATGATGTTTCATAATGCACATCCGACATCTCAAAGCCCTACATTCGCAGCTTTGTTTTACAGTCGTCTCCAACTGAAGCCAGCTTTGCACACGGGACTCGGTTCAATTGCGGCTTGGCCAGATACATTTCGATGGTGCTCGAGATGAGTCTGGGACTCGCCTGGCCACACGTTTTGCAGCGTGGGCTTGTTTGTTGACAGGTGTACCGTCGTACTCCTTGTTTGACTAGTTTCGAAATCGTAATGATGGTGAAACCTACGCAAGTGGAAAACTCGAAACCAATTCCTTGAAGGGTGAGCTAGAGTACTTTTCTTTCCGGAGTCACTGGTACTTCACTTGAGCTTCGTCGTAGACCCTGCTGCAACTTCAAAAGCGCTTAGAAACAATTGCATGTGGAATCAAGTCATCTCAACTCCGGTCGCGCTCAAATTCGCGTCGCTGCTGCCTTGCTCGTTCCCTCATTACCTTTTTGATATTTGCTTGGGAATGAGCTCTCGAGAACGATACTACTTGCGTTTTTGACTGGAGATCATTGAAAGCGATCTTTCATCAGCGTTCCTTTTTACACGTTCCTCTGCCACGTCCCCCTGAGGCCTCACAGTTCCGAAAGATTTTAAGGTTCACACTGCAATTCGAGTGGCCATGATTGCATTCGTACGTGGGCGTGTCGTGATCCACACTTGTTTTGCGAGTGAGCCTGGTTGAGCAGCTATTCATGCGCGTCCCGCAATCTGCAAAGGCTTGCCAAACCAACCGCAAATCCGGAAAGCAGGCTTATCATGCAGGTTCTTCGCAAAGAGATAAGAATCGCGGCTATGATGCAGCAGGTTTGGGAAGCCGAGCTCTTTCCATGACCTTGCTTATGTTTCCAAACGTGTCACAGACGCCACGATTGATGTTGGATAGAAGTGAGATAGGAGCTTCAACGTTACTTAATCTTCAACGTCGTCTGCATAAACTAGTCAGCGGTTATTGAGTGCATGGGCGCCAGTGAAGAGTTGATTAGTTGAAACGAAACATATGATTTGGCAGTTCAAGCTCGAGCGTTGCTCAAAGATCTTCAATTTCCAGCAATCGGCAAGAGTGCAACGTTCTTTGCCAATGGTGATCGAGCCAACTTTGATCCTTGTAAAGCGTGCATCGAGCCATATTTGGCGGCCTCTATTTGATTTTCCTGTTACAACTGGAAACAGTAGGATTAAGAAGATTGTGTTGCATGTCAGGATAGTGCTGGATTGAGCGGGCCTATTAGTTCTGCATAAGGGACTCGAGAGGGCACTATCAACCCTAGTCCACGTACGCTTTATGCCACTTTCGCTTTGCAGTCTTAAGTTTCTTCTGATCGAAGAGAATCTCACTGTCCTTACCAGCTCACTAAAACGGGTTCATTTTGGCACCTTTTTGGAATACACCAGATATCAGCTTTTATGTCCTGACTCGGGGGCCTGCGCCCCCACGTCAGGGGCAGCGGTGATGAAACCGTTGTGAACCTGGTCTCAGACGAGGTGCAGTCTTTTTAGACGCCAATGCTCACCCGATATGCCTGGCGACTCGAACTGAGACGCTTCCTAGCTGCTTCACACTACTCGCTTGCTCATTCTACGTTCTGTGAGGACGATCATAAGCTTTTCGATCCAGCTTGTGTGACAGGACGTTCTTTCTCCAAGCTTTTTGAATAACGTCGTTTGCAGGCACTTTGTTCTCAGTTGCTGAATCCAACTTCAGGACCTTCCTGCGCCTATCGCATCAAGCCTCGCTGCCTGATACTTCCGACTTTAGCTGCTTCGACAAAGTACATCGATCTCCGAGTCATAACTCAAAAACAGTTATAATTTTTTTTTGAGACGTTGGCCCTCGAAAACGGTTAGCATGCCCAGGCCGCTTGCCTCGAATGCGGATTTTCCTATCTATCATGAAAGGCTATGAGGACGCGATGGGCATTAAAAGCCCACAGATGACATCTTCCAGCCACCTGTACTCCGAAGCCACTTCTGTACTGAGGCCGCGCTGACGATCTGATCTGAAGCGAGTTCTTCGATTCTTCTTGCGGCAACACCCTAGATGTTTGCATGTACACAATTGATCATAAATTTCTTTAAGTTCTACTTGTTCGGAAGCCATCTTACCCTAGGAAGATTTTTGGAGTCTGGGGCTCGTTCTCTTATCACAGTCCGATGCACTATTTCGCATGGACCCACCTGGGCGCTTGACAGAGTTTCAACGTTCACCGATGTAAACCCTGAGTCTAGCGCTCGAATTACGGTTCTAAATGTTGGCCACACAAGCAGATGTCGAGAGTCGCCGAATCAGAGTCTGCTCACTATTGAGAAAAAGAAAGAAGCGGAAGCTTTTGTCCATTCACGGGCCCTCTGACAGAGGTTATAAACTGGCGATGACGAACCATGGACTCCCACGACTTTTCAGACTCTCATCTGTATTAAGGTGCTTCCCAATCTTCGAAGATGTCTTTCAAGTTGAAAAGATGTGCACGACCGGCTTTCAAAGCCAGTGATCCTAGCCCTCATTCTTTTGAAGATTCGAATTCAAGTCCCCCATTCGCCTCGAAGCCTGTTGGCAACCTCGTGCTTCCACGCCGGCTGCTGAGGGCTTCTTCGCGATTTTCCCCTGACATCCTTTTCTGTTGCATCTAAACAATTCATACTCTTCAGACTCAGGCTGATCCTATGAAGTGACCAAAGGTCGACTTGATGTAATTACCCTACCTTAGTTCGTGGTCTGATTCTATCCCTTGATGGCTATGAGAAACTGATCCCTGGGCTCTTGGAAGCTTAAGGACGAAGGACGGCACGTCTCTGAGCCACTAGGCCTGCCGACCGTAGACAGATAATCGTTTCGTGGTGACAGAAGTATGCACATACTAGATCGTGGGCTCTTGGTTGACTTTTGTTTAGCCTTTCAAGTTAGCTCTTTATACACGCTAGCTGGCAGATCCTTTCAGATTCTTGAAAATTTGGGCGAGCAAGATTGGCTGGCCCTTGCTTGAAAAAGAACCTTTGGAGTCCAATCCGGATCCAGAGGTCGGTTTAGAAAAAAAGTCGTTTCCAGTGTTCTTGCTGCTCTTCTTGCATCGTCTTACGAGCTGGCTATGAAGACGCAAGTTATAAAACCGGATCCGTCTCAAGGTTCCCAACCCACGTTCCGTTTCAGACGCCGCCGCTTTCTGAGGTTTTGAGAGACCGCTTTATAGTGTCCAGAGTGCCCGCGGAGGCACCTGTCTGAGCGACACCCCACAGCTCCACCTTACTTTTGGACACTCTAATTAAGGCTTGGTACACTGATTTTGAAGTTGTAGCGGCCAGGACGAGATCGATCGTGGGCTCTGCCGGGTGCCCATGAGGTGGACCCAGGAGATACGGAGATGCCGCATTTGGTTTAAAGATGGGTGTGTTACAAAAGACTCATTTCGGCACTTCACGAAGATAGACCATTTTCTCTGCCTCGTTAGGTGGACCGCAAACCGCTATGAAGTTCAAGGCTCGGAGACTAGTTAACTCAAGCAGTTTGTCATTTTAACACGTCTGCACGTCGATTCAATTTAGTGAGAAAGTTAGTTTGCGCATTGGACGGTCCTGATCGTGTCCGTTGTATGTTCAAGTAGCAGAGGTCCAGCTCAGTGATGCAATTAGAAGCTGCATGGTCCCGAGGGGCGAGTTCGGCCATTGCTGCGAATCTGCGGCCCGCCGCGGCCTGTCCCACCGAAGTCGTGACGCTTGGATCTTGATTGCGCACGCGCGTCCGCCTGTCCCTCGATCGCTAAATGTCAGAAGTGAACTAGTGGCCACGAAGATTGAGCGCTGGCAAGGCTCCGTCGTGCCACGGCGCCAGCGCTTGAGTACTTCTGCTGATGCCAAACTTTGAATATCAGACGGCTGTTTAAACCCTTATTTCTCAGCAGCGGCTTGGCCGCAACGTTTCCATCGCTGTGCTGCTGTTCACATCTCTTCGAGCTACTACATTTGTGCCTGTGCTTTAACAACGACCTGAAATGGTACGAGCCTCCTCCACTGGTTATACGTTGCTGTTTCTGCAACGGCGGCCGGGTATACCTTGTGGCTTCCTTGTATCCTCTCCATCTCAATCAACAGTCTCAAGAAAGTCTTTTGCTTTTGCCATCATTGGGCTCGAGGGCACTTCGCCATCCAGACGAGGAACCCAAGACCGCGAATGAGCCACGTGCACTAACAAAGTTCATGAACGCCTTTGGCGAAAATGCAATCGGTTGCCAGGATGTCCGTCCGTCGATCAAACCTACTCGCTTATTTGCAAACCTTCGGGAGGCCGGCTATGATGATGCACGTGCGTTTTGGGAGCCTCTTAGTACCGGTTTCTCAGTGCCTCCTTAATCTGCGCTAACTGCTAGCGTACATCGAGTCCCGCCATTGTATACCGAACCGCTGAAGGAGCCCTGGGCAAGGACAATATCACCGTGAATGACAGTACGCTGTCGGTGCCACGCTGGGAAATGGACTTGAGCCAACCTCTCTGTGCCTCGAAGACATCGACAGTGATCGTTTGTATTAATGTTCCTTTTCGAGTTCCAGTCTTCGGTCTTTCCGGCTACAGTAGTCCTTTCGCTCGCAACCCAATAGCTTTGAGAGGAGATAGATTAGACAAGAATGTCGCATTCGGATTTACTGCTGAATTGAGCTTCTTAATTCTTTTCTGTGCGTCACGGATTCAACCTTCCCTTCACATATGCTGCTCTGCCACTTCATCTGCCAGTGGATGCTCAGGTGCATCGCGCTTTGTGAGTTCCTGAAACCATGTGAACACAACTCCTTGTCCGCTTAACTCGCCGGACTAAGATTTGCCGTCTCGTTCTGTTGGGAATATGAACAGGCCAATAAGACCGCAGCCCCTTGGAACGACGGGGTCGTTCTCTGTGCGCTCGATCATTTTCTCTCAAAACGCCGGTTGGTGCTGCTCAGGTTGCTGATGGGCTAGTCCGGATGTCCGTCTCAGGGCCGCTTCTTCTCCCTCGACCCATGCTAGTGAAGTCCTGGCACGCGAGGTCTTCAGGCTCCGGCCGCTTTCGCTCTTTTGGTCATCGAGCTTGAAGTCTGGTAAAACCAAAAGGCTCCGTAAGTTGCTATTTGCCTAGGCGTTGAGTTCTGGACGCAGCCTGCATGAACAGGGCCGGGCACCTTTCTCGCGCAGATGTGGAATCATGACGTTCGCAGGCTATGAAAGACCATTGGGCCCGTAAGATCCCAGCGGGACTGATCCTGAATTGCTGAGCCATTATAATTAAGCAATAGTGAGACTCGAAACCTGATCTTCTCAAGTGCGGCGTCGAAAGGGGACTTCTTCTGGATTCTGCTTGCCTTGTCAAGTTCTTCGTGCGTTTGTTGAACCTCTAATGGCTCATCGTACAGTACGAGCTATTGGAAACGTTTACTAGCCTGGATTGCTTGATATTGGTGCGGTCTGAAATCACTACTGTGAGCGGTTGAAACACTTAATCCAAGGCTCGCAAGCATTGGCCGGATGACACTCTGAGATTGGGTGGAGAGTCTTAAGTCGGAGTGAGGCGTGGTAATGGAAAAGCAACGAGGGTGAGCTCTTCAAGCTACGGCTCACTAATTTCACGAACTCTTTTGAAGCCCATTTTCCCTTTGCAGTAAGGATATCCTGCGTCGAGTGTTTTGAGCACAAACCAGAGGATTGTACCAGCTTCAAGAATCCGTCTTAGCTTCTCTGAAACGTCTTTTAGAGAGAAGGCGCCTTGACGCCAAATAAAAGTCAATTCTGGGGCCTCGCAACCTAAAACCTCGGGCCTTGCACCTTCCTACCGAATGAAAGATTCCCGATCGGCTGAGCAAGATCTAGTGCGTCGGAGGCCATAAGGTTGCATTAAAGCTCGTTCTTGTGTTGCTAATGCTCTTTTCTATAGATCTCGACCCAGAGCCACGGGGGCCTGTTAGACACTTGTTTCTCAAAGCCCTTGGGGTCCTCGCGATTGCCAAAGGCTTGCCTCACGTGTATACTGTGAGCCACCTTTGACCGAAATATAATCAGCGTATCTTTCAGAAAGTCGCGCCACTTAGTCTCTGGTGGTGAGTGCAGCCCTTTGGAAAGATTTCAGCCCTTCAGAAAGTAACTCAAACCAGAAACTTTGAGTTGAAAATGATCAAAATTAGTGTTCAAAAGACGTCAATATTGCCTCCGGTTCAACTCAAGAGTATTGATTAAAAGATGCGCCCACGTTGAGAAACCGGTGATTTGGACCATTTCAAAGGCGTCTGGGATTACATTTCAGAATGAGCAATAGACTAGCCATAAGGCCAATCCACAGCCGAAGTCACGCGGCTCAGAATGCTTCTTGCTAAGTTACTCATCTCGCGTTCCACTTTCGAACTCCAATCGTGTTTGGCAGTGGGGAGAAGCTGAACGAAGGCATCTTGAACCGCCTAAGTAGCCAGCGCGGTACGGTGAGAGTACGTATTCTCCGCTCTTGGGCTCGGAAACGGCGGTACTTCAATCTAATTTTGTTGCCGAATCATGGGTAACAATTTGTAGGCTTGCTTTTGCCTTGCCGCCTGCGATTGCTGGCCTTATGTCACAACACTCAAGCTGCCTAGCTTGGGACCTTTGAGCTTTTTCGAGGAAAAATTAAAGCAGATCATAAACCAGTCAGACATGATCGACAGAAATGACATGCATATGATGCTGATACCTAGCAAGACGTCAACGCGTGGGTACTCAGCCTGCTGCATGACCAGGCCACCTTTCCCTTCGAATTGTTCCTCTCGAGTCACGGCAATGAATACTCTACTCATGGGCTCGTAGAAGCTCATGTCGACTCCCTGAGCCATCAGTCGACCCGATCTTAGGAAGCCCGTTCGTCTACCGGGCGGCAACAAGAATATGCGCCTACTTCATCTTTATAATGTAAGATATGTATGTTGCGTGCCCTCTTGATTGAGTCTGCTTGTCTCAAAAAGCGGTCTTCCTTGTGTCTGCCTAACACTAGATTAAAAGCTGCCCACGCCTACGGCTCACGGTAACATGTAGCAGCCCGGGCTGACTGGCCTTTTCCTGAAGATCGACTGGAGAACATAGACATATCTTCGCGAATTGCGGTTGCAAAAGACATTAGCCTATTACTCCGAAGTATTCGGCCGCCTATTCATGCTCTGTAATCGACGGGCCGTGCCAGCTCCGATAAAGGCCTAGTGACACATCTGAAAACAGTACAGACGTTGTTTGAGGCACCTCAAATCGCCAATCTACTCGGCTGCAACACGTTGTGGAGTGCCTTAATCTTGACTTCAACTTGATCCTCGGACTGCTACATTTCTGTCACTTGAACTGGCACTCGTGATGTCGGTTACGTCCAAGGATATGATTAAGCTTCAGATACTGCGTAGCAGAAACACAGATGATGCGGCGCAGGGCAGACGATGCCATGATGATGTGCTGGAAACCCGAATGCCATGTGGACGTCATTGTCTCAATACGCGACGTCCACTAGTGATGTCAATCACGTCGCGACCATGATTATGCTCCAAATGATGCGTCGCAGAGATGCGGCGCAAGGCAGCGGATTGTTCTTGACGGCCAGCACAGCCCATGTGGACGTCAGTGTTTCAATTATAGTGCGTGGAGTCTTCGGCTCAAATGTGTCTTCAATCTCAAGCGATATTTCTGGCCCCGCGAGGTACGTGCACTGGCACTTCGTTCTTGTACGTACCACTGAAGGGGCCGGGAAGGACCGGATTTGCAATCACTTTGTCCATCAATTGGCCCTTTCCGGTCGCAAAATTGTGCTGGCTCGGCGGAACCTCTCCAAACGATCAAAACTGCACCACGAAAAATCACTACATGGAGCTTAAAAGGGAAACGTTGCTGCTCGCTTCATATTGAACAAATATTCGGGGTGCCCGCTTTCAGGGAAACCACACAGCTGCCTCGAGCAACTCTTAACATTTTTTCGCGTTCCGGCCGTGGTATCTAATAGTGGGGGACTTGTCTCAAAAGTTATTTTTGTATCATTTGTGCTGGAAAGTGTGCCATGTATGCCTCGAATAAATTCCTGTCGCTATCTGCTTTGACAAAGCTGCGGCGCCCACGTCCTCTTACTACGTCATAGTTTGTGCCTGACGGGTATTATCCGTGGCCGGCCGTGAACGTCGTACTTCCACTGGGCAAGTGTCCCATCATGACGGTGTCTGACCAACGGGAGCCACGATTTATCTCACAGCGAGAAAATTTAGAATAAGGTCATTCGTCTTCCAGACCATCCCCGAAGTAAACTCAAATCAAAATACCACCATCGTTTCCCACCAATGAACGGAAATATTCGTTCGAGGGATTGTAAGCATGTCCTTCCATGCCTTGTTAAATTAGTGTTTTAGCAGTCAGCTCCATCTACTCGTCGGTTGGCACTCGCCCTTCAAAGTCTGGAACTTCTCTGTGAGGAATTCTTGCCGGCCATGTCAGAATGATGCAAACAATGAGCTTGAATCCGCATCCGACACCTCTCGTTCCTTTTTCGTAACTGTTCAGCGCTTCCTGGCTCTTCCGACGGGGCTATGAAGAGGCGATATGTGGGAGCGTTCTCAAGCTGCCACATGCCACTGGTGATAGCTTTGCGAAGCCGCCGCTAAGAGCCGCCCCTTGAAATTTGACGGACCCTTTGGCGAAAGAAACGCTTGTGCGACACCTGCTTTCACGACCAACCGATAGCCCACATACCAGATTCTAAGATGTTTTGTCGGACGCAAAAAAGTTCTGTCGATGGTCGCGCTCCTTGATCTCTCAATTCTGGGGCCAGTCTGTTTGCCACATGGGGCTTCTTTTTACTCAACATTCTGGCGGAAAAGTGGGAAACTTTCCAAGAGCGGAGCGCGCCTTCGTTTTCAATGCTGCAAGCAATGAAAGGAAACCGCTCCAGACAAAGCGGACATGCGGCCAGCAGTAAGGCAGACGTAGCAACGGTCCATGCTCCCTACGACTCTAATACTTCCTTCACGACTCCAGTATCAATGCGTTATTGAGTTGACGTCCACCATCTTCTCCCATTTCGAGGTGATGGCGCGTGTGCTTTGTACCCCCCAAAGTTCTCATCTCGCCGCTCGTCAGATCTCTGCCCAAGTACCCAACGGCCTTTCTGTTTGGTCAATGTTTATCCATGACGTACTACCGGCGATGAAGGTCGTGCCGTGGGCACTTTCCACTACCAGGGCAGTTTCCAAGAGGGACGGACCCAAATGAGCCACGACAACTCCTCTCTGAGAGGATATGGATGTCACTTCAACTGCGTTCACGCCCAAAGCCCGCATCTTTCCAGGACTGTCATCTTCGAACTTAAAGCACACGTGTAGTCGAATACACGTTTCTTCCTGCCCACCAAATAAGAAACCCTGTCAACTACAATGGAGTGCTACTGTTTTCCTGCTCCTGGACTTCAAGTGGATGCGGAGAACCCTCGGATACTTTCCGACTGGCAGATCCTTCCACCCAATTTCGATAGTTTCAGTGATTTGCTGGTCACGTAACTCCATCCAGGGGTCTCGTACGTTTCTGGATCCGAAAGCTGCCGGTTTCTACCATTGTGCTGACCGATTGCTTAGCTGTACTTGGGTCTGATTGAAGTGTGCTAGTGTGGTGGCGGTGAATATACGACATTTGAGAGCGCATCCGTTCCTCGGGTCTATGTCCGCCTTGGAACTCGGACGCCACCGATACTGGTGATGCATGTCCTCCAAATAATTCTGTTGAAGCACCTGGCTGAGTCAGGATCCGCAGCCACAATCACTTCTGAAGAGTCGAAAGAGCTTTTCAACGTTTCGGGACGATTTGATAGTTCTTCAGAGCCCTGACAAAACATCGGAGCTTTTTGTAACGATTCGAAAGAATCGTTAAAGTGAGGGATGTTTTGAAGCGCGGAGAGCTTCAGCTGGCTTTGTATTCTTTCATCGAGCAACTTGGAAAGAATGTAAAAAAAGAAGCCCACCAAGCATTCTACGGCTCCGATTGTGAAATTTGGCATATGAGGTATGAGTAGCCATAGAGACGCTGACAGGATTCAGCAGCAAGGTATGCCAAAGGCTTCTGCAGAAATTTCTCCTGGATAAGCCGAGTTGCAAGAGGCTATGGCGTGCCTTTTGTTTCTGATGTGGTCATCGTAGTATTCCGACTCGCACCCCAGGCGAATATTGGTGAGGTCGTTTCAGCTTTCGAGGCCATGATGACGCTCCGATCATTGCGTTGCTCAATATGCGGCGCAGCTCTGGGCTGCAATTTCCTTGGAAGCGATAAGCCTCTAGTGATTAGTCGATCGTGACGCCAATAGTTTCCACACCCTCAGCTTTTTCTGGTGAATTTCTGTGGACTTCGGATGCTGACGGTACTGAAAGACGGGGCCATAGCGCTGCTGAGACGTGGCGGCTGTCTTTTGAAAATGAGGCTTCTAGTTGCTGCTTAGTTGCTGCCACTCTGCTCTTTGGCTTGCAGACCCTCTTGGCCAGCGCTCAGGTGACGGTCGGATCGGAAGCTTGGGAGCGCGCTTCGGTAATTCTGGAACTTGAGTGATTTTTCTAGCAGATCCCTGCAGCCCAATGACCGGGAACGCAAAAGCGAACCTCGTGCGTAGCAATTTATTTCCATCAAGCGGCCGTGTTTCAGGGTAAAAGCGTTGAGCCGGCTGAACGTTCTGTTGTCGTCGATTGAGTGCTTCGTGGCATCAATCGGAAACGGATTGTATACGTATATTCAAAACTTCTTTTCGCACCTCCTCCAGCGCTTTCGGGTTCTCGGAACGTAGGATTATTCCAACGGCTTTTATTCTGCGGTATGCTTAAGATGATTATGTGCTCTGTACGCCCGAGATGTTCCCTTCGCCACATACCGCTTTCCAAACCACGTCGGTATTATCCCAATTACCCTGATGTGCAATTTGTGCCTGATGTTTCGTTCGTGGCGATGATTGTCGTTCCGTGGGCACTTTACAACCCACCCAAAAACTCAGCTTCAGTTGCCGCTTGAGCCGTGGGCAGGATCTGCTTTTGAAAAGTAATTGAATTCGGTTCCAATGTTTCGACATGATTGCAGTGGCACAGTGGCACCTGAGACGTTTCTGTTGGTTTCGGGAACCGACTCAACTTCAAAATAAAATATCTGCAGCATTTGAAACGGTCTGGACGAGTTTCTATTAGAGTCGCCATCATTATCGAGTCAACGAGAACACAATGATTGAGGACTTGGTCTGCTTCTTTCCGAGTTTTTGTAAAGCTACCCGGCACTCAACGATTAGGTGCTTGCCAGGCGCTAGGAAATGCACTTTTCCTACATTAACCCTTTTGGTCTTGAAGACCCGCAGGTCACGTACGACTCTTAAGCACACCTTATGACACTGTTTTCAAAGACTGGCATGGGTCCGACCGCCGCTTGTTTGTCGAACACTGTGCCGCTTATAGCTCTTGTTAGTATTACGAAGTGGCTGTGAAAGAATTAAGTGTTGGGAGCGAATCGCTTCTCAAGTGGAGTTTCTCAACAATTGGACGCCACGCTAAGAGCCTTCATTACGTTGGGAGATGGCCGTTCGCGGATGCCTCTGCTGCATTACCTGCCATGCTGAAAGGCCAAGCCCACGTCCGTCATTTTCAAATACTCCAAAGACTTGTGTTTCCATGCGCGCTCGTCGACGTCTAAACCGGTGTCCTGTTGGCTTGCCATTTGCCACAGTGTTTTGTCACTGAAAGCCTGGTTAAGGAGCTGTGGATGATTTGAAGCGCAGAGTCTTGGCATCTTTATGCTGCAGTTGGTCTGTTCACAGAACCGGTTCCGTTCGTAGAGTCGCAGTTGCTGCGGGCAGTGTGGCGGACATCGCATTCACATCGTTTTCCTAATTTCTTACCTATAAAAGGTACTTTCTAGACAAGGCCAGGCCTTTGGATAGCCCATATGTTTTGCCGGGTTGACGGACGCTCTCAGCCTAACGGCCTTTTTCTGTTTCGCAGGCACGGGCACCCCGTTTGGAACGAGCTGGTAGAAGACGCGCGTGAACCCATGCTGTCGCAACCGCTGCGACGTTTCCGCGGCGTCAACCTGGAGGTTGCAAGTAGCTCTTCAGCTTCTGAGCTTAGGCCCTTATATCAAAACGAGTACGTCAGAGTACGTCAGGCAGATACGTACAGCTGGTAAAGCTTGGGTCGCGGTGCGCTAATCCAGGACGCCTTTCGATTCAAGGCGATGGGCTGCAGATTTCAGGAATTCCTGATCTACTGATATTACCGAGTCAGTCTCTCTTCAGCGTCGCTATATCAGAGAAAGAGTACCAGTCATAAGAATGTTCGTATTCTGTCAGGTTCATAAGACAGAAAGATTTCGAACGGGGCACAAAGTCAACGTACGCCCGGCCAAGCTTGCAAGGATGTGGCAAAGTTTATCAAGCTTTTTCGGACTCGAGTTGACCTATGCGCGCTCTGGTCACAACTCGACTAGGTACCAGAATACATGAGGCTTCATGCATCCAAGTATGGCGCAAACAGTGGTGCATGAATGAGACATGGTCGGTACTCGCGCCGCGACACGTTGCGACGTCTATCAGCCGTCGAAGTTGAAGATGTCTGTCATCCGCGCAGTTATAATAGCGGCCGCAATATATATCGAATGTGTATGCACGCGAAAGTTGCATGCTGTAGCGAGATCGAAGCATTTCAAGCATGTGACGTACAGGCGCTCATGAACAACTCGTATTGCCACCACTTAGTACTACTAGCGGCCAGACCTATCGGCGGGCGGCCTTTACGGTGCAGCCTGCCGCGGCGGCGCACATCGTGCAATTTGCTAGTACGATGATGAAATATGACCTCTTCTCCCCAAACGATCGTATAGCCCCTGCCTGACTCGGATGGTCCTTGTAATAGAAGTATGAATGAATGAATGACCAATTGGCCCATCAAAGCGCAGGCAGGATGCGGCCGCGCGGGCCAGACGTACAAGTACCGCGGCCTGATGAAAGGGCCCGGATGAACGGATTTGGACGTAAGATCATGTCAGTTAGTCCAATGTGAGCCCTTCGAAGCCACTGCGCAAATAAATTACGGCCGGCCTAGGTGCTAAAGGAGGCACACACATGGTACATCATTGCGTGCATGTTAGTACCTGTTTATTATCATCACTGCATGCCAGACACTGCATGCCTCGTGCACAGTGACACTGAAGCCTTGCAGAGTTTTCAAAGTCCGAAGGTCTTCCATATCAAAGACCAACTACCGGTAGCTGTCCATCGAACTGAAATTCACCACGCACATTTTCATGAGCATGTGCAGAGCGCGCGCACCAAGCCAAAGATATGTGGCCGTTTTATCCATTTACGCGGCCGGCATGCCGAACTAAAATTGTTTTGCCCCGGTGCCGCCAGTGTCCACGTGGTGTCTGGCAAATTCTGCATGCTTATTATTCGAGTCGAAGCCAAAATTTTGACCTTGAGCTGCGAGCAAACGGGATCAAAATCAGTGTAGCGTGCATACTTTTGATCTGATGCGCTCAATTGCCAACTTTGATCACTGAGTCCGGGACGATCTGAAGCGATGATCGCAAAAGACATCCGAAAGCAAACTCGGGTTGCTTACGCAATAGAGAAGCGTGTTCAATAGGAAAATAGAGTCAAGTAAATAAATGTCAGTTTGACTTCTGCGGTTTTATACTGTACGAACGACGAGCGAATGCCATGCATGCTGTCCAGCTTTGACTCGAGCGTCCAGTGTTACTACCCCGAACTGCTTCCTTCAAGCTCCTGAACCTGTTGCCGTGTTACTCTCAATTAAATGGTCTAAGTATCTCGTTCAAGCGCATGTCTTGGGAGGCTAGCGACCGACTTAGCAAAGCAACAGCAAGATAACAAATCGAGCGGCCTTGGCAGTTCGTATCAATTACCCGTGTTCAGTTGAATGCACCTACTTCTTAACCTTGGCGTACGTACTTCAGCAACTCTATCCCGCGACTGCAGAAGTAGAGCTGACGTGGAAGCTAGTGATTGGCGGTTGGATCGAACCCATTTTGGGTTACCTAATGGTACACAATTCTCTGCGACTGCAAAGGGCTGTGAAGTTTGTCGTATGGTACACGTGGCGTCCGTTCGCGGGCGGTGTGAATACGCTGCCGATGGGCTGCTGCTGCGGCGCAAAGTTCAGAGCTTTATTGTTAACCTAAGCGCTAGTCAGGCTGGCCAAAACCCGCGAAACCCACAAGAGTCAGTTTACCTAACCCACATTGTCGTAACCAAACGCAGGCTAGCCTACAGCGACCATCCCGCACGATCGTGCCTCCGCGTCTGCAGACTGCCAGCTCAATCGGGTTACCCTAACCTCGTCAACTGGTTACACCTGACCGAAGCCGTCACCAAACGCGCCTAGCTGACGTTCTGGAAGATGTTGATGATGTCCCCCGTGTGCCACAGCGAGTAATCCGGCATGGGGAACCCGTTGGTGTCCAGAACCTGCCCCCCCTTAACGGTGATTCTGAGCCCGACCCCCCCCTGGCCGCCCAGATTCGAATTAGGGGACCACCAAGCACCCCAGCCCTGCACGCGGAACCCGGTATGTACCACCCGGTTCCCGTTGCCGGAGTTGCCGCCGTTGCGGTCCTGGGCGGTGTAGAAATCGACGGCGATGATCTCGCCGGTCGCCCCCAGGCGCGAGATGACGACGGCCTTGGCCCACTGGTTCCACTCCTGCAGGCGCACCACGATGTTGCCGGACGGCATGTTGGGGGCGCCCATCGTGTTGCAGTTGATCCTGGGAAGAGTAGCGGAGAAACGAATGAGTTTCGTTCACAAATGGAGGAACCTTCAGAAGGATTTCCATCCTGTTGGCACCTCAACCTAAGACGAGAGTTGAAATATATGAGCCAAGGAGATTCGAGAGCGGGGAAAAGCAAGGGAGTTGAACGGAATAGAAGGAAGAGGGTGCGGATTCAATGCTTGGGGAGCCGCGTTGTGAAACCCATCGTGTCGTAATTAATTCGCCAAACGGGGGAGTCACAGACGAGAAACAATGTCATAGTCTGTCCTTTTGCGACAAGGGGGGGCGAGAAGAAAGTCGTTCGAACCGAACCTCAAAGGAAGACCTGAGAGCTTTTCAATTCAACCAAATATGTCAGAAGAAACAAACAGAACGAAAAGGAAAGCGCAGAACAACGGCAGGAGGTCGGAGGTGCCAATTCAGTCGAGAGAGAACAGAATACGAAAGGGCCATGGCGATATGTTTTGGGACGCCCTTGCCACAACAGGTGGTTCTGACCAGTACGAGCGTGAGGGCAAGCCAGAAAGAAACCTTGCTTATCGGTCTTTTGAGTCAGGTAATCAAGGTTTTCATTGTTCGCTGACTCAAGTTCTCATTACGAACCCACCAATCGCACCCCGTTTCTACAGCGGTCCCCAACAGGAGCCCAACACCGAGGCAACTCCCTCAGAACAGAAAGAGCACGCACGGACCCAAAAATGGAAGGAAAAGATCTGCTAACCTGGTCCATGTTCCGGTGAAGATCCCTCCTTGCTCGGTCCGAGTCCCCGGGCGGTAGATCCGGAACTCGGGCAGGCACAGGTCGATGTGGGAGCCGAACGGAGGCCACTCGCGGTTGCCCAACTCGTCGAGGGCGTCGGTGACGTCAGTGATGACGAAAGCCAGGTTGATCCCCCCCTCGGAGAGGATCCCGCACGCGCCACAGCCGCCCAGGTGCTCGAAGTGGCCGGAAGCGGCGTGGAGGGGGTCTGCAAACCAGAAAGGCAACTAAGTTCAACACAGAAAGGTACAGCTTTAAGTGGGTTTTAGAAAAGCTTCAGAACCGGCCAGAATGAAGTCGAAGCGCGTGAATCAATGGGCTGCAACCTGTCAAGATACACCTCATCGAGTGACGCAAAGGATCCAGTCGGGTGTTTGATTCGATCTGGTGATACTGCTTTTTGTTGGGCATCACATCGAAGCGACCAGGATCGGTGTCTGCCTAGCACTCTCTTGATGTATACAAACAGGAGACTTGCGAGACGGCACGGCAGCTTCTGACGTCGCACTTCTTTAAGCGACGGCGGTGAGAAAGGATGTGCCAATAGCCTGCTGCTTTGACAATCAAAGATTGCGCTTAAATGGCAGGTAAGGCACGCAACGATCTTTCCAAATGTTCATTGAGAAGGACCATTGCTGGGTCGATGAAGATTTGCAGAGACTCTTGGAAATGACAACACGATCCAGAAGGGATAAAGAATCCGAAAGTCTTCAGAGAGATTCGATGACTAAGGGGAGGGTAAGAAGCATCAAGCCATCGCGTCTGAACTGTTTCTCTGAGCAAACCAAACGAACAGCGAAACTCGCGCAGCAAGTCAAAGCTTAAACAGAAGCCCCTTACGAACTGGTCATGAAAATATCTAGAGTCCGTGTCTTGCTACGACCTTGGAAGGAAGGACTCATTCAACGGATGACGTCATTGATGTGCTCATCCACGGCCCAAAGCTACCTGTGCTTGGTTATGGTAACTGACAGATGGCAGCTTGGTGAGGAAGAAGTGGGGACTCACAGAGGGAAGTCTGGAGGAAGTCACCGCCTGGGCCCCTTGCTCGTCCGTTGGTGTCAGTGCCGTAGCCGCATTGGCCTTCACCTGAGACACAAAGGACAGCAGTCAGCCATAGCTTTATATTCGTGGAAGTCAGAGCACGCTTCGTCTCCCGTGGTTTGATCTTTCTCATATGCTTTATTCAGAGGTCGACTCAGTGTTTGTTTGTAGGCCTCCTATAGAAAGGAGCCAGCTCAAATAGTGTAGCTGCTTTGAACAGCTGAGCTCAGAAAGAAGCCAAGCTGGTACAACCAGGGTGGGCTAAGCTTCTAGATGGCATATTTGATCACGCGCTCAAACAGGAAGAGCTGAGCCTTGTTTGCTTTTGCAGCTCAGCTGAAGATAAGGGATGGAGCTCAGATCAGACAGGAGAAGGCTCCAGCTAGCAGGACACCAGCCAAAAAGCAGCGCTGAATGGACCAGAAGCAGGGTGAGGAGCC
This sequence comes from Klebsormidium nitens, assembly GCA_000708835.1. Classification (NCBI taxonomy): domain Eukaryota; kingdom Viridiplantae; phylum Streptophyta; class Klebsormidiophyceae; order Klebsormidiales; family Klebsormidiaceae; genus Klebsormidium; species Klebsormidium nitens. Next base: position 54,633 of record DF236991.1, on the reverse strand, counting down.
TGGTGTTAAATCGCCGAGTGGAGTACCAGTTCTGAATCTTCAATGCAATCAGCCCAGAGAAAGCTGCCAAAATTTATGATTGGTACCAAATACCCACATGTTTAGAGTTCTCCTAGGGACCTTGCTCAGCTACAATGGAAACAAGGCCCCGAGAGGCCTTCTCAACATGTGGCAGCTCAGGAGAACACAAGGAAACACGTCACATAATAGCAGCAACAATCAATGCAGCCAACTCACAAAACTCTTCTGCATAATTGGAAAGTGTTGATTTCATCGATCAGTTCGGAGGATCAGAAATGACAACATAAGATCAAGGTCAAACATAGACATTTCAAGGCAGTTGTTTAAGTCTCAAGCCAATGAAGCAGCAATGTAAGGAAAAAGCCAGCTGCTTTCAATTGAACTTTCTCTGAGATCTGCTATTCCTTCAACTAACTATACGAATTTACTGAACTTCAAAGCCAAGACCATATATGGCAGCTCAAGAGCCCTCGGATGGCCCAATGTCAACTCAATATTTAGACAGAGAGTCCAATCCAAATACCCAGCATCAGCATCCACATCATCAGAGCCCTTATCAACAAGAGCGCACATCATCGCGCAAGATCAAGGATCAACGGCGGCAGCTTGGATTGAGACCAGCCCATTTTACCAACAGCTCAGGAGCCCATTCACACCCCCAAAACGCGGCTCCCATTCTCACCATCGGTGCAGTACATCCCGGGGGAGTCGTAGAACGTCACCGTAACCGGTGAGCTGTCCCCCAGCCTGAGAGTGGAGCGCCGATCCGCGTGTTCCTCAGCAAGGGGGTCTTCCACCGTCTCGTTCCACCAAGCAAAGCGCCCCTTCTCCTCGTTGTAGATCGCGCCCGTCTCAGCGATCGCCTCCTCAATCGTGAATCGGCGCCCCTGCAGCTCGGAGGCGGAAACTAGAGCGGGGACGAAAAGGCAGAGAGCGACGAGCGCCGCGAGGCGCAGACCGATGGGCGCCATTCTGGACGCCTGGGAAGGTGAAGGAAGAATTTCAGCTGGGACGTAAAATGAACTGAGCAACGCAGCTGAGATTCGATCTTATAGGAGGGGAACCAGCTCCACCTTTGATGATGTGGGCCTCAGCTCTAGCTTGCTGACTGATGGCTGGTGACAACACATGGGAGTACATAGGTACCTACAACCTCTTTTCCTGAGTGTCGCCTTGTCAGTCTGAGGCTGGTAGAATTCAAAGATCTACACGACTAGCGCACCCGCCCTCAGGCTCAGAGGTCATCGCCTTGCCCCGCAAAAATTCCGCCGGTGGTTATGGCCGGGCGCTTTCCTTGTCCGCTTCTCACCAGGTTTTAGGCCCGGGGCGGGGGATTCCTAAGTACTGTTCAATATGCGCAGGCAGCTAGAGCCGCCTTCTTTGTTCCTGCCGTACCTATGTATTTCTGCCCTAAAACGTGTTCTACGTGTTACGTGAACGGTACAAATCACTTTCTACAAAGTTGGGCAATGGGAAGCCGAAACGAAAGTGTGTCCACATTCTGAGCACACCAAATCCAGAACTGGGGCGAACTGGAGTTATGGACAATGTCAGTAGATTTGGTACTTCCCCGGCCAGTAGGTACTGTCAGTACCTGGCTACCGTAGTAGCTGCTAGACCTTGCCGTGCGCCTGAATCATGATACCTACCTAGGTAGAGACTACGGCGAGAGTTTCAGTACCTATCTAGGAAGGTACAGTAGGTAGGTCGGTTGCGATTTTCAAACTTGAATTGATTGCAACGGCTGTGCAGTGTGGACGTTACATGTACCGACGAAAGTGCTGCACGTTGGTAAGTCGGCACGTACGTACTACGTGCGTTCCAAATCCCGCAGGGAGCTACCGTCTACGAATAAAGGCGGCCGGCAGTTAGTACCGGCGAATCTCGGAGCAGCAGACGTCAGCACCTATGACGTTACCTCAGATCGACTGTTAGCCCGTACCTACATGGAAACGGTGGGGCCACTGAGCACTCGGGTACTTGTTTCCGGGACGTGGCGCCAAAGCTAGATTCGTCACAATCACTCCGATCAGACTGGCCGGTACCGAAGCTCGGGGGATGGACACCGATGGGGTCAAGATGACGACAGAACGCTGGGTTTTAATTTGGAAAATGGAAGTTGCGTACGAAATCGGAAATTCCTTTTTTGCCTGAACGACAAGAATTCGGCCAATGCTTGTTTGCCACCTGTGTCAACAATGATGACTGGTTACAACCTCTCGAGTCTCGACAAATTACATTTGTCTCGAAGCTCTGTCAGGACCAGCTCAGGATCCCAGTTTCAGCGCCTTCTAGTCAGGAATCAGGAGTCAGGAGGCAGTACGGTGTACCTGAGTTAGACTACCGTATGTCAATGAGCTTGAAGCGCGTATGAACACTGTCATCGATCAAATACCTAGGTATGATACTCTTGCACAATGGATTGCCATGTCACATGTGCGCGACAAGCTTATCTACGAGAACTTCAGACCGTCGATCCGGGCCCAAGATCTCACGGCGGCTACTCTTTATACCCTACATGAACAATCTTGGCAGTCTAAGTTGAATAAACGGGCACTGAGAGTCTGGCAACAATCACTTGCAAACATATTTTCAGGGGCTACTACATGAGCCTGAGACAACAAAAAATCACAACGTTGCATTGGACTTGATGTCAATCACCATGCTGGGGAGTATCAAACACAAGGTCCGGTATGGACACGCCAAGCAGGTTTGTGTAACCTCTCCGATGAAGCCTATCACATAGCAACTATGGTCCTGGACTTATTCAACAACAATGGAACGGCAAATATGGCACTCATAACACAAAGTGCTCTCTGATTTACCCAGACAAGCTATGCAAGCATGTTTAAGCGCAGACCCACCACCCATATGTAACAATATCTACATTGACAGCTTCACTACCTCACCTCTAGCTAATGCCTTATCTTCTGGTACTTACAACCTGCTAGTGCTTCGACCGTGGGCTGTAAGTAGGTCATTTTCATAGGCGCACCCCCAGAGTTGTTGAAGCTATTGATACATCCCATATTCACACGCGGTAGTTGCTGTCGATTATCTGTGCTTTCTACTACACCCCTCGGACTCGAAATAGAACTGCTGCGAAAGATCTTGACGCGTTTGTACACATTGGCCTTGAGCTAAGGCCGAATTAGTCCTCCGCAATCTGTACAGTGTATGCAGATGCAGTACAGGGTACAACGAACAAGTCGCCAGCCCTCATGGCCCCCCACCCCTTCGAAAGCCGACTCAGCAGCCCGGAACCAGCAAGGTGTCATTCTCCTCAGTACCAACTCCCGCAAGAGTCAAAACTTCGTATTGCAGCCTTCCCCCCACCCCCCCGAAAAAGGAGCTCTGAAGACCGTCTCAGGACCCCTACTAGCACATTTTGCCCAAACTCACTTAACCCGCTCAGACCCCCCTCTCCCAGAAACCTTACACGTAACCCCGATGATCTTTGGGGCAGACGAGCGGCCGCAGGACTTCAGCGACTTCGACCTCGCCGAAGCCGAACGGAACCGGAATCCGGCACGTCTTTTCTGCCCGGCGCTTGGCCTCCTGCCGTCGGAGATGCTCGAAGTACAGGCGACCACCCACAAAGGCCGTCAGGATTGAACCTGGAGAGAAATCGGGCATCGGTTTACATGACCGAGCAACTTCGGCTCCTGGTGAGGCTTTGCCGACGAGTCATCAACGAGATTTGGAGAGCTGGAATTACAGTACTCCCCCTCGAAGGCCGTCAGAGTCGAAGCTGGGGAGACACATAATCAGAGGAAGAGCAGAAAGAAGCAAAACACAAAGCGAAACAGGGAAGAGCAGAGAGGAGCACACCGCAGATTCAATAGGGAGAGAGGAAGAGCGACGCACATCCAACCATCGCCACCATGTTCCACTTATATGGTCGCGACGAACTGCCCAAGATCTTTGTCCTACCTTCGTTGAACTCCAGCAAATTGAGTATCCAGGAAGCTAAAGAATTACGCCAGAAGTCATAACACAAGTGGAAAACGGGCAGAGGAACAACGAAAGAAAGGCGAGAAAACGGCAAACACGGCAGAAAACGAAGAAAAATGCAAATGTGCAGCACTCACATCCAACCATCGCCACGATGTGCCACTTGTTGAACCCCACCCCACGCTCCGACTCCCACTGCTCCTCTCTGCCCCCATAGTCTTCGCTCCTTTCCCCCGTGTTCACACCGTGTCCGGCCTTATTCATACCGCTCCGCGCCTGCTCCTCTGTGTCCTGAGCGGGGTAGAAATTGTCGCGGATGCGGGTGCCACGTGTCAGCTCCTGGTTGGTCTGGTCGTCCGCGTCCGAGAGGTCGGCATCGGAGGCTGCGTCGGAGTCGTTCTCCTCTTCCACGAGCTCGATGTCTGCAGAGAAATCAAATTGACATACTTTTCTAAAAAGGAAATTCATAGTCGCAACTCGTAAATCAGCCACAAATTCCTCCTGCTTAACAAACAAGACAGACTCCGAAGTGGCCACCAAAGTCGGTAAACAAGAAGAGGCGTACTGGAGAGCAAGAAAGGAACATAGGTACTGCAACGGTGCGCAATACACGGAACAGGGACTTTCCGACTTCTTTTCAGGGAGGGCCGCATACTGGCCCTCCGTATTAGGAAAGGTAATAACATCGTCGAGATGTGGATGGCATTATTCTACGATTAACACAGGCGAACGGCTGTGCTGAGACAGAAGGAACAAAAACGGCCGCTCCCAGGCTTAGAATCGAACGAAAGAGGAGCCGCGGACTGGCTGGGAGCACTGTAGGAACAAAAGTGCAAAACAACGTACTTGCTGAGGGTAGCAACCGCTGACCCAGCAGATGACATCAGGAACCAGAACATACCGAGTCTTCTTCCTCAGGCCAAGGGCTGTTTTGTCGGTGTACGGTGCATTTATAGTCTTTATTGGAACTTGACACTCGCTTCTCGAGTAGACGAGCCCGTCCTATCTTCTACAGATTCAGCAGCGCCCCAGAGATGCACTCAAGTTTGTTAAACTATGAAGACAGAAGAGCCTGAGACCCATTCCCATACCCCATTTCACGACTTGCAGTAAACCCTACCCAACAGAGGGCCAACAGAACATGAATACAACAATGGCGAGGCAATCGACTGGCTGACTCCGTTACAATCGCGGAGTCATCGAACTAAAGTTTGACGGACAGAACACATAGGGCTCTAGGCTTACCTTCCGTTTCATCTTCCACATCCGGCCCCTCCTCGGAGGTTTCCTTGCGCACCACGTGCTGCCACCTGTCGCCTGCCAGGCGCGGCTCCCTCGGTTCCGACACGGACGCATTCACACTAGACACGTCGCTGGACCCGTCGCCTTGGTGTGAAGCCGCGTCCTTCGCCTTGCCCTCGGACTGCGCTGACGTCAGCACCCCACTTGCACGCAGATTCGCGCCTGATACCTTCGTCTGCTGCCCCTCAGGGTGTGAATGTTCACTGCCCACTTGTTGAGATCCAACCTCACCCTTGTTAGCTCCCCCCGCTTTCTTAGCAGCCAAATGCACGTCGATCTTGTTTCCTACCCGTTTCGCCCCCTCCCCGACGCCTCTGGTGAAACTGCCACCCCGCTCCAAAACCCCCGAACCTTGAAGGCCCTGTAATGAACTCGAGTCCGAGGCCACAGAGTCGTTCTCCCCAGCCTCGGCGACCGCCCCCCTTTCCGACGAGGCCTTCTTGCGGCCCTTCCCCCGGTTTCTTCTCCTCCGCCTCTTCCCCTCAGCAGCTCCCCCCGCACTCTCCCCCTGGGCGTTACTGATTCCAGACCCCCCCAGAGCGGGACTTGCAGGGTTTTGGGCGGGGTTTTCGGAGTGGGGGGTGACCAGGCCCCTTTCGTGATACCCCTCCTCAGTCACTGTGCTGTAGTCCACCCAGCTTGGCGCATTGCTAACCTGACTCTCGATGCCGGCTCGCCCCCCTCTGATTGCAGAACCCCCAACGCATTCTCCCCCACCCCTAGTTTCTGACTCACGGCCGAAATTGCCAGCGCGTCCCTCGGCGTCTTCGTCTTCTTCTTCCATGTTCCATTCGACGTTCTCGACGACCGTTTCCGGTGGAGACTGATTCCACTGCTGGGGCTCGCTGCGGGTCTTGTGCAGGTAGTGGGCATTCACACTCTGCTCGCCCTCGTAGTTTTGCTGATGTGAACGCGGGGGCTCGAAGTAGGAGAAGGCGTCGGGGCTCGACTCGGGGCTGCGGAAGAGCCCACGCTGCGCAGGGCTACTGCGCAGTGCAGCCTGGAGAAATTCGATGAAGACTGGTTTCACGCTCGTCACAGGCACGTAATACAGAGTCAAAGGCTGACCTTAGTTTGTGAACGTCCCAAGACAGCGGCTTGTGGAAGTGATGCCAAACTGCAGAATTGTATAACCTGGAAAGGCTGGAACTTTTGCAGAGAAAGGAGAATCACAGGTCGCAGGAACCTACACACACAACGAAGCTCGAAAGAAGCATTTTAGTCCGATGTTCGATTATGTCAACTGGACGAATTGCTTCTGAGAAGCTGACGACTTCTATCAACAAACGCAGGTTTCAAGAAAAAACGTCGGTGACAAGGTTATCTATGAGCAGCTTTGTGCATAAAGCGGTTCTCGTACAGAGATCTTGCTATAGCTAGACAAACAGAGGCACGTAACATTTCCGGATGGTGGGCCTGGTCGAGCGCTCAACAAAAGTGCGAGTTCTTCCACCAGATGAAATGCGAAGCAAAGGGACGGACCTGCTGAGACCCAACCGACTTGGTTGGCGTCACGTTCAAAGGCGCCGATGTGGTGCGGGCAACAGAACGGCGTCCCGGCCCGGTTGGAGAGGTGGCCCGGGAAGATGTAGGGGAAGTAAGCGAGCGCGAGTCCTGCACGAGAGATCAAATTGAGGTGGTCATTAGGACTCCTTGTTGCACTGAGAAAAGCAGGCCTGCTGCTGTTGTACAATCAGTTAAGACGTACATGCAGGTCAGGAAATAACGTCCAGGAAAACTTCTCGTATGCTTCAAAAGATCTAGATACGCCCAGGGCATGTTTAAGTTTTGAAAGAGACAAGAGTTTCAACATAATCAAGAAGTCAGAGCAAATTACCTCTATGTGGCCGTGAAACGCAGTAGCCTGACAATGCATACCCTTCGTGACCAAAAGCTTTCCATAGGAGAAACTCCAAATAGCTGGCTCAATCGCTCTGTCCACCAAAGGCAGGCCCCTCGCTGCACGTTTCCCCCAGGTTCGCTCACCTTTCCACGCCCCTGAGGCGAAGATCGAAATACTCACAGACGCAAACCAAACGCGGTACTCCTTACGATCTTCAGCAATCTTGCTAAGAGGTAAGCCCACCTTCAGCTGTGGGGTCACTTGCGCCTCCTCCGTCTTCCGGAAAAGCTGCAGCCCGGGGCGCCGCCAGAAGCTCGTGAATGTCGTTCCCGAGGCCGTCTTCTCCAGCCGGGGCCTCATGGCCGTCTTCTCCATCTGGCACAGGTCTGGTGGGGGGCTGCTCTGCGTGCGCTGGTTAGCGGTCAACTGCGCATTGGGCTCCGACTGGTTAGCACTAACCTCCGGCTGACCCTCCTTCTTGGGGGAGCCCTCGACTCCTGACAGGAACGCCTGCTTCATCCGCTGCGAAAGCTTGTCCTCCGGCGAGTGTGAATGCCCCCCGTGACTCTCATCATGCCCCTGACCTGCAGCCTTCTCGCCCCCGTTCACACCACCACCGCCTTGCTCCTTTGGCGTCTGCGTTTCAATCGGTGTTAAAGACTCGCCCAGCTGCAACGGGTGGTTGTCATTGACACTCTCTCGATTCAGCCCGCCCTCCTCCAATAGCCCCTCGCCTTCAGCCTCCTGGACAAGCTCGCTGCCCACGAGGGAGAAGTGTCCACAAGCCCAGTCGCAGTCTGCGGCGTTCTCATGCCGGCTACATTGATTCAGACTGGCGTTGCCGAGAAGAGGCTCCATGTTCAGGCTCTGGGAAGCTCCCCGTGTGGCCTGGTTTTCAACCGACTCCTCAGTGCCTGAAAACAAAGAGGGGCTGCGTAAGAGTGCCGAACATCTTGCGGTCCACATCGAGTTTCTTTCTGATCCTGGCAGAACTGTCCAGAACTAGAGATATTTGTCGGACAAACCCTGATTTTTATCCTGCAACTTTGGATTTTGCGTCAGTTTGCAAATCACAAGAAGCGAAGAAAAAGCGCAAGGTTAGAAAGGCACAGCGGCCATCAGAAGCAGAAGTCGAACTGCTTCCATCAAAAGGCTATCCAGCAATACTTACGAAAGAGAGAAAAAGAGTACCAGGCTGCACCCTGTTGAGGGCGCTCTATTGAAGGCTTTTGCCAACAGGAGGTTCAGCACTACGGTGGAATACGGACATGTAACAAAACGACAGAGACACATACAAATTTCAATACACAATGCACCAATCGGGGAATCAAACGGGATCGGTCTTTTAAAAAAGTTTCTAAAGCACAGAGGAGCACTGAACAAGATGAGCCAGTCCAGTTGCACTTCTCTCAGCGCTTCCTTCACCATCATGATCAGCAGTATTTTCTGACAGCGAACGGACAGAAACAAAATTTGTGCGAAATAAAATCGACGCGATCTGAGGTGGGAGGAAATGCTTTTGTACCACCAAAGGTTTCTCAGACAACGGTTTCTTGGACGGGGAAGAGCAACAAGTGGACTGAAGCGCCAAACAGCTGAGGTGGTAGAGCAGAAAGCACAAGAGCCGAGATACATTGTCCAGTCTGAGAACCCTAACTTAGTAAGCTCACAAGGTGAGTAGCACCAGATCAATTGCTCCCTGAAAAGAAGGGCCTAAAATGAACTTTCGTGCAGCCAAAACCCAGATCTCACGACTTGCCACATGATCGCCATTCAACCGGGAACAGAGACCTCAGGGCAAGTACGGTTATGTCTCTCAAAACAGTGTTAAAATCTCCTCAGGCTGAACCACCGTTCATTTCAACATCACAGCACAGTAGCTTGATTCACTGCACTTTCCAATCCGTTTCTGCAAATTTGAGATCCCGAGCTCGTGCTTAGCCCTGTAATACAAGAGAGGCGGCCAAAAAACTGGTGCAAGAGTTGCAGTGAAGAGGTGGGGCAGCCGTTGTGGAACATCCAGAATTTGAGTTGCGCAATTCCCGTTCAGTTCATCAAGTTGGAAGTTAAACTCATGAGCCAGCAACTTGATTACCTGACACGCACTCAGACCAACAGTTGTTGTTCAAATGACTTAAATGAAAGAATCAACTAAGAATCCTCTGATTCTGAGGAAATAGGCTGTTGTCTGAACAAACACTCTTTGGTCATTTGAGGGAATTAAAGTGCATGCATTATGGAGAAACGAAGGCAACCACCTTAGAATAAAAATGTTGCCAATGTGAAAGTCCATGATTGTTAGCAAGCTTGCTCCCAATCCAACCGTCAACTTGTAGCAACAGAAACCATCTGCTTCTCAAGAGAAAAACAACAGGGAATGTCAGATCTTGTCAGTGGCCAATCGAATGTAATTGATCTCTAAAAAGGAGCTCCTGATCCACGCAGATGAGCTTCATCATAGACGCTGCAATGGAGGCCAATTGCTCGAGAAACAATCACCAATTGCCATGCTTCTGCTGATCACAAGACCAGCTCCTTGCCGGAACTTTCCAAAACAACCATGCGAGGAAGTCGCTTGCTATACCAATTTGATGCAGTGTCCACAATCTTTTGGGTTTGTGGAATTGCTCTGGGTTTGTGGAATTGCTCAAAAAAAATAAAATAAAAAAATGTGGATTTGGAAGAGCGATGCACATGCATGCACTACCACATGGTGTGAGCAGGGCACATGTAGTCTGCAAAAGGATTTCCACTGATGATCAATGTGTCCGAGCAGAAGTGCAAAGCAAACAAAGACAACTTCTCAGTGCCGGTACAGAATTTCACATCCAACCCTACCAGAGTATAGCTGCAAAACAAACAATCCCGGAAACAGAGACAAAAGGCAGCTAAAATCCTAACCTAGACACCTTTCTAAATTTGAATCAGTAGAATGCGTTCCAAAGAGCTCACCGGCATCCTTGACGGAGCTCATTTTGCTTCACCAAGCTGCGGCTTCCCTATCAGCCTTTGTCAAAGTAGACGACCACAGTTACGACCAGCAAGCAAGCAACTTGAAGTCTTAGCAAAGCAGCAAGCAGCAAGCTGGGAGAGGAAGCCCTTCCTCTTCGTTAGCTGGAAGGTTTGCAGCTCAGGAGCTTTTCAAACCGTGTGCTCTAAAAGCAAACCGCTGTCGCCCCTTTGCACAGTCACCTTTTTCCAAGAGTGGATCAAAAAGTGGCGCAAGATATTTATGGCGCGCGATTCGCAACCCGTCTCAATCATTGAGGTCAAGAGATCGAATCGAAACTAAAAGCATGAATTTCCCCCAGAAAGACTTCGACGCGCCGATGTTGGAAGAAAAGCGGTTGGTGAGTTGCTGACGTCAAGCTAAGTTCGTTCTGTCGCGGGGGTTTGAGGTTTTGACTTTACCGATGTCGGGACGCGCGCAGTGGTCGATTGATCGCGCAGGCGGCCGCCATGATCTATGACCGGCGCCTCGCTATAGCGTAGTAGGCTCAGCCTGCAAATTACTTGAAAGCTTGCATGTTAAATCGTTCGGTTGTGACTTTCCCCCGCGGGACTCCCCGACTTTCCGACGACAAAATCGGCGACGTACTGGACTAGCGCACCGTGGCACGGATCGATGTTATTGCATGTTGATTTCAGCCCAATCCGGCCTGGCACCACCATTTGCTCTTCTTTCCTCAAAAATGGATGATACTTATAAGTTATTACTCAGCCGCTCAGGCCGCCCGAGCGGTTGGGGCATGCAGCAACAAATTCAGACCGTAAGCTTACAATTGACAAATGGACGTCTGCACAGTGATCGCGGCAGTTTTGATTTGATTGTAGTGCAGCCTGCCAAAAAGGCAGCCTCGAGTACATAGCCCTGAGTCATTGGACCTCGGTGTTGATCGAATACATGTTGGATCTGCCATTGCGGAATTGCCCCGCGTCAAGGATCCGATCGACATTCCCATTAGTGCTCGTCTCCACAGATTGGACTTCCACAATGATATGCATGAAGCAGCATGATGCATGTCAGCATGATGATTTGATTCCTCTTAAGTGGGCGGCTGGCACTCAGCACCACGAACGGACAAGGGATCCAAACGGATACGTCCCTAACACGGTTCTGGCGCTTGAGAGCGTGGAGAAACGAAACAGGGCCTTCAAATTTGCGGCCGTCACTAGCGGTATACATCGTTGATTGATCGGGGCGGCCGTCTTGACCGCCCAGGTATGTCAAGGCTGGAAAATGTGTCGAGCTTCAAAATCGCGGCCACGGTCTTCATTCCGGACGCTTTGAGTTCAGTACAACATACGGAAAATCAGAGCGGTGCTTTCCATCCAGTTTACGGGTGGTAAAGGAACACTTTTGCGAGCCACAGCGTGATTAAGTCAATAATCAACAATCAACACCCATTTGCCATTGAATTCTGTAACCTCAACTATCATAGGAGTCCACAGTCAGCCATTGTGACTGAAATTCGTGGCTTCCCATCCGGCGACGCAGCCTCAAGCTCTGCACAAGCAATTTTGTGACACGAATGAACCGGCAATGCCTTTAGTAGCAACCTTGAATAGAAGACCACCGACTGACGTTCAGAAACTGATGAACGCTTCGATCGAAACGCTTCGATCGAAAAAGGATCCCGGAGCTCGAAGGATCCAACAGTGGTCAGAAGCTTAGGTAAGAGGGCAGTCTGACGAGGGCCTCGGAACCCACAATTCCACGAATGGGCCCTGTCAAGACGTTCAAGACTAGCTGCGGCTCTGCGTCCTCGAGAAGCCGTTGTCGGAAAGTGCGATGCATCAAAGGGCAACCGGAAGATGCTGAGCGGAGCATTTGTTTCTCCGAAGTGTTGAAATGTCTGCTTCGACGGTGAGACGGTACAACGTACGACGCTGCAACTTACCTATTCGACTCAAGACGTCTAAGCCTTCGACCACCCTTCCGAAGACCACGTGTTTACCTGAAAAATGCACAGCGCGTCAAAAAGCTCAAGCTCTGAACAAGCAAAGAAACAACGTCGGTGCGCACACAACTCACGAGGACGGAAGCCTTTCGCTGGCTCGCCAAGATAGATTACGGTCGCCCTAAGCATGTTCACATACGAGGGCCGAGGCTGTATATTTTGACTGCTGTTCTGCCAACGGGGACGACTATCTTCCAGAAACCAAAACCCTCGTACATGGTTCGAATCATTAGTATCCTTGTAAAAATTCATATTCATCCTCGTAAAAGATTCCCTTGCGAATCTTCAAGTTCTGCTCATCCTCAGAAAGCTTCCTCTGTACATGCTTCAACGCTCCATTCATCACCGTCTCTTGCACAGTTGCGAAGCTAGCCTAAGCAGTTTCCCACGAAGATTGCTCAAGTCTTTTCATGTCAAACTCGCTTATTCAAACCCCTGGCTCGCGACCACGTAGTATGGACGGCTTGAGAAAGATAACCACTTCATTTGGAGGCGATCGGAAACATCCTCGAACTCTATACGACGTTGCCAGAGACTGAAGGACTTGTCCTCAAAAGCAAGCAACGGGTGCTCTTCGTTCTACGCAGTACGAATCTTTGCGCGCCTTAGAACTACGCATGACCTCAACGACGTGACACAGCAGGGCCCGCCTTTACGAAACCGGCAGTCACAGGACCTCAAACCACCCGACGAATCCTCAGTCAGTGCCTCAAATTCCCCAACGAATCTTCGATACAGAGTCAGTTCTACATCGCGCTACAACGCCGGCCTGAGCATCCAATCAAAACCTCCGTCCAAAAATCTTGTCCAACGACAACCTTGTTCGTCACCCCTAATTTTCTGAACCTCCAGGATCTCTCAAAGCAGCAGGCGCTGTTTTTAACCGTGCAAGCGCGGAGTTGACTTCCGGTCTTACTAGAAACACATTTTTCATTTCTGTATGTGTAGTCGCGCATTTTAGTTCCTCAAGACCGTAAATGCTTATCCTTGAGGGCCAAATCCGAAGAGCCAATCTCACCATCTAGTTGCGGGGCTGCTTTCAGGGTAATGTAAAACTGGCAGCTGTTGCTGTTCTTTCCTGAGTTGGCCATCCCAACCACGCCCGGCCCGTCGTGCTTCAGCTTCAGGCCGGGCTTCTCGTCGTTGAACTTGCCCCCGTATATACTCTCGCCCCCGCTCCCGTCGCCTGGCGAAGGCAGAAGATGCTGTTCATGAACTATAGTTCAATGAAGTCTTTCAGCGTCAAATTTGGCCCCGAACATGCTCCGTCCCTTGGCGCGGGCAGGAAATGTGAAATTTTGATTCATGAAGCATCGAGATTTCTCATTTGTGAACTTCTAGCGAACTTCTTAGACTTGCCCCCGTATATGCTCTCGCCCCCGCTTTCGTCGGCTGGCACAGACAGAGGTATGCTCCTCTTCGAAGCGTCTACCTATGATACGATTCCTGTCAAATCATTGATATTCGCCCAACATCTGTTTTTGATCCAAGGGCAAAAGAAAAGTTAGAAAAGCGAGCCCGGTGCCGTTGCTGGGTGCAAACAGTAAGTGTTTATTTCGAAGACCTTTCCGTTCTTAAACATTCAGTTCCTTCTTCCGCCGGAGAGCCTGCCTGGTAGACTGCTTTAGTTCCCGCTGTGATTGCCGAATGCGAAGAAGTAGGGGTCTTATTTCAGAAGTCTCCAGTCATTTATCGTGAAGGATTGTCCAGTGATTCTCTCTCTTAAATGGTCTCGCCGTCGCTTACCCCGCCTGATGACACAAATCTACAAGCTTGAACAAAACAATCCATCCTTCATGATTGATCTGGCAAATAAAAGGTTCGGAACTTGTCACTTACACGTCCTACATGACAGCGCAAGTCGAGCAAACCAGGGTCCAAAGTCCCGAATCAACCAATTTTTAACCTCGGAATTCACAGGATATTCTTCGACTTCAAGATGCACTACTTGTGCGTGACCCGTCCGGTTTGTAGGTCCTAGCACAAATCGACTTCGACGCAAGACGGACTTTTCTTTTCTCTTCGCTTTGCTGTCGTCAATGTTTCTTCGACGGGCTTCCAATAGCACGAGCTGTTACTTCGCTACCAAGTAGGAGAAGCTACTTCAACACCTGAATCAGGAGCGAAGCAGCCTCTGATTGTTGGCATGACAAACAGCAGCGGAAAGCACAAGAGACTAGGAAGACGCAGTCGCTTGCAATGGCCTTTCTATGAACGGAAAGCATCCGTAAGTAGGAAAGACGAAGCTTTTCCGGTGTGATCGGATCACTTTGCATTACTTCGGAAATACTGGACAATGGCCACTACCATGAACGAGCAAATCAAAGACTTCCAATTGTAGGCTCCGGGTGAGGAGCTCAAGTACATTTGAAAGAGGGAACTTGTCAGTCTCACCCCTCACGAAGTCGCCCCCTTGGCAGACAAATCCGCTGACGATCCTGTGAAAGGGCACCCCCCGATACGCCAACTGCTTCCCGCTCGCTTTGCTCTTGCCTTTCTCTCCAGTCACTAGACACCGGAAGTTTGCGACCGTTTTTGGAACCTGGTGCCAGAAGAAGGAAATGAGTGACGTTGGAGTACGGGGAAAAAGTCCTTCAGGCGCGCGCGCTTCAGTCGGGCATGGCTATCAAGTCACTCGTTTATGACAAGCTAATTTGGGCCAAAGACGCTTTTCTGCTCGACTTGAGGGCCTCAGAATTGAGTGAATCACTGGCGGGCTGCCTACGTGGGGGCTCTTTGGATGTTTCCTTTTGAGGGGGCTGGTCAGCTGCGCAGCCCGAAACGTCTTCAAGACCGTGTGCATCTCCACCCGCTTCCTAAAGCGCTATCAAACAAGAATGTGTCTTGCATCTTGACAAGATCAAGAGGCATAGATTAGAAGGAAGAGGGGGAACGTGGCGTCACCTGATCTGGGTACGTTTCAATGACCAGACGCCCTGCTCTCAGTGGCCTAGGTTTTGCAAACCTCAATTTCCCACCCTTGCCCTGGGCACCTTCGTAAGCCTCCTCAAGTAAAGTGCGACCTGTAAATAGGACAATCCAGTCGTTAGTGTTTCCGTATCACATGAACATTGGCTGACAGGGCGAAAAGTGCAGTAAAGAAAGACCAGGGTCTAATAATGTCCTCTGTAAGAAGTGGTGAGGCGGGTGCAGATCAGGTTCCCAAGCATGAAATCAGGCTGTTCTGGTGAACATGAACGTTCTGAGTGGAGTGCATAAAGCGTTCTGGCCCTGCACGTTGACTACCTACACTTTCATCATCTGAATAATCCTTGCCAAATCATTGGCACTGGAGATTGAACGCCCATGATGACTAACGGAGGACGCCTATTGTTTCAAGCTGAGAAGTTCTGAGCGTGGAGGTTCATTCTTCAATGTCCATTTATTGCTTCATAGCATCATGGCTTTGAAAGAGTGTCCCGCTCGATGTGCCCTCTTATGGTTAAATCGCTTCAGCTGAACTTGCTGCCTTCTTAGCAGACTTAGGTGGACAATTGATACTGTTAGCTCGACGGAGTCGTTCATTGCGCTGCTAAGAGACGTTGAGAGGTTCAGAAGTTGCACACAATCCACATATGCTGCGCGAGTTGACAGCTGTTTTTTGGTGGTGAAGGACTTTGTTCAATAGCATACAGCCGCATGCTAGGGCACTTTTCAAGGTCGCTCATGAGCTTTAATGCAGGGAATGAATACATTAAGCTTGTAATCCAGCTTCCAAAAGAAATGAACAATCAGTTCAGATTCTGAATGGATCGGTCACCTTCCTTGTCCAGCTCGTCAGGAGTTGCAGCATCCAAGCCAAGCTGCTTGTGCCCCACGTCTTTTAGGTACTGGCATGTTTGATTGTACGCCTCCGTTTCCTCCTTACTCTTGGCAGGGTCACCAACATCGATGTCCAGAAACACTCGAACCATCCTCAATCCCTTTGAAAGATGGCCCACCACTAGGGCACCCCTTCAGCAGGCTCCTTAGAAGTTAGATCCAGAAAGGTTCAGGTCAGCGTTCTACGTACTAAGATAGCGCCACGCTAGGCTAAGCACCAGCACTAGTGCCCTGCTTTGAACTTGAAGCTGGTCAGGTGATGCAAAATGCAGAAAGCAAAATGCAGAACTTTGCGAGAAATCAGGCACAGCCCCGACGGACTTGGACCGTCTCTTGACGTTCTGGCTCTCTATGCAATTTGCAGCGGTCTTCAAGGGGAAGGGTCCGTACGATGGTCGCCGTCATTACAAAGCAAAGACGTCTTCGATCATGTGCAAGGTCCCCGCTCGTCTGCCGGTTCCTCTGTAGGATAGGGCCAAAACCATAATTAAAAGAAGAACTTTGACGCTCAACTTCTGCTACGCAAAGCACCAGGTCTTGCTAGCTAGCTCGCAGATTCACTAGGTACCTATCCAACCATTCATCTACGGCGCATGTCAGCCTTCAGTGGAAGGGAGCTGGAAGGAGCAGAACAAGGTTTGCAAAATGCGAAAGAGCTGAAGAAGAGGTCAAAGATAAGGTAGCTGCTCTTGCTTCACTAGGGCTTCACTCTTGCATTGCTTTGGCGGCAGCTATGGTTGCCAGCCTGCGCTGGCAAATCTTATGCATGTACCGGCAGATGGAGAACACCTCAGACCTGGTTGAAGCATTGCGGAAGCTTGGGGGGGGGAGCATCTCTCGCAGAGTGCAGCAATATCTGCTGGAAAAGGTGGTGCAAGATGAGGTGAGCAGTCTGGCCCGTTTCTCTTCTGATATGTAGGAAAAAGTGGATCAGCATAAATTGTTCAGGACGAATGAGTGAACAAGGGGTCATGGTGTGAGAGTTTGGTCTTAAACCAGCATCCAGATGCATCTCATCATGCTAATCTGCTGAAGGGTTGGGTCGCCTGCTTTATGTCAGCACATCGGTGTAAAAGACTTGTGCAATCATGCACTGTGAGTTGCCTCATAGGTTTGCAATAAGGGCTGCTGAACTGCGTCATATCCCTTGGGCACCTTGGCTTCAGCAGAGGGACACTGCCACAGCAAAGGGCTTTTCGCATCACAAGCACATCCTTAATCCAGTAAGATGTAAGATGCCAAGAACTAGACTGCAGCGTTCTCCAATACCAACACTTCTAAGGCGAGAGTCAAAATCATGGTGTATGGTATGGCGCGCCATGTATAGCTGAAGTGCCGTGATACACAACGCGTACATGCAACCTGTTCCTCCTGCTCAAGGTTGGTTGATGGAACCCCGGATCTTGACCATAAGAAGCCAAAGTCTAGCTGCCCCACCGCTTTTCTAAGAAGCTGCAAGTGAATTTGCAGACGTGGAAACTCAGTCAACGTTCGCATTGTTGTGTCCAGGTTGTCAAGAGGTGTCCTCCTGAAGTAACATACACCGCACGCCTCCTGAAGCTGGTAATCTTGGGGGCAGAATCTGATGCGCTAAGGAGGCGTGGAGCGGACAGCGATGATGAAGAGGAGCCAGTGCTTGAGGAGACATATGCAGAGCATGCAAAGTACATGGAGGCTGTGTCCCGACTGGTGAGGACGAGGTGATCGATTTTGGCGAAGCTTGAACTCTCCATGGTGTATTTTCTTATCTTGTATTGTTAATTTCCTCAGCGGCGATGATGTGTTTTGGAAAGCCTCTGTCTCAGGTCTCAACGTGTGTGCCGTCGGTCTCCAGTAGCTGTACTTGCAAAATTAGAAATCATAGAGGTGCCTGTATTCGGGATGCACCTTGCCAAGCCGTTGATAAGGAAAAGTTTGTCATATTATCGTATCAAAGACGCCTGAAAAGCGGATTCGTACCAGGATATGACAGGAGGATCATGAATCAAATGCTGCACTAAAAGCCTTGGACAGGACAGGGTGTGTCTCTATTGCTTAGTCTTTCAGACTTCCCAAGCAAAAGACGTGAACAGGAGAATGTTTTCGCCTCAGGTTCAGGATGTTTAACGGACGTGTTGGTAGATCCAAGAGACTGGTAATTTGTCGACAAATTGACCGGTCATCTGTGGCCCTGTTTTATATTCATACTGCCCTCGTGAGAACCCTTCATCACGAGTACACGAGGTTTTTTTCTCGTAAGATTTCCCGTCAACTTGGTGTCCAAGCATGAAAAAATCTCGGAGATGCAGCCTTGTAAGAAAGCGAGGACCTTTGTCCACATTACTTACAGATGATTTGCGGTACCTGCAGGAGCATGACGACTCTCTGGATGCGAAGTGGTGCTACCGGACTTATGCGTACGCGACTCCCACTGCAAATCTTGAAGGTCTATTGCATCAACCAAGATTTTCAAACGGGTCAACAATAGCTGAGCGCGCCAGAGCTTCCGATGGTACCCAGGAAGTTGCCGAGCAAGCAAGGGTCGCTTCGTCTGTTTCCCGAGCAGCCTCCAAGAAAACGTCACCTTCGATGGACCCCTCAACATTAGAAGCAGATGACGGAACCCTCTCCGGAGAATCGACAAACCCAGCGTTAACCCAACTTGTTACGGTCCGGGTTTCTCTTAACCTCTTTGAGGGCGGCACGGGCTGCACCACATGGTCTGCTGGCTTCTACCTGGCTGAGTTTGCGCTAACCCATCCCGAAACCTTCGCCGGAAAACGAGTCCTTGAGCTGGGAGCCGGGGCCGGGGTTCTCGGCGTGGTAATTTCCAGGTTACCGGGGGTTAGCGACCTTGTTCTCACTGACGGGAACGAGGAGACGTTAGAGAATCTACGGGGAAACCTCAGCCTAAACGAAGTGGAAACGAGTACAGAAAAATCGGACGTGGTGAGAAGCTCGAAACGGCCAGATACCAGCGGACACTTATATTCCATACCGCCGTCCGATTCCAGGGGCCATCCACATGCGAGCGGCAGTCCGAAACCCCCGGAATCTCCGGGGTCGAGCGCGCATCCGGATCCCGTTGGATCTCTCGAGTCCCCCACAAGTTCTGGCTGCACTGGGTCTTCAGGATCCCGCGGGCGTCCGCTTTCTGCTGAGCGTACGGATGGCAACAGTGCGGACGCACAGGGGGTTCTGAGAATTTGGAGCGAGTTCCTGGATTGGGAAGACGTGTCGGAGCTGCAATTGCGGGAGTATAACGCTGACGTGATGTAAGTTTGGCTGCTATTCCTTTGCAACAATCGTCTATGTTTCATTCAGACAACGTTTCCAATGGTTGCCCTTTGAGAATGATTGCCCGTTACAGTGGTGAAGTTATCGCCTCGAGGATCTGGTGGTCAACGAGAGTCGCGGTATCTCCTGAATGATTCACAGAAGCGGATGTGTTCAACACATGCGCCGTTGGCGGCTTCAACGACTCGTTGTACTCTCATCCATTGCTAACATCAGGATACAGATGCTTGCGGAAGGAGACTCGTACGGGGCTCAACAGTCTCTCGCCTTCTCCGGGCAAAAGCTTCGATGCGTTACCAAACTGTGTCCCAAGCTCTTCCTTGGATGCATCTCGACAGGAGGTGTTTGCAGAGCGCTTTGTTGAGGAGGCGGCTCCCTTTTGGAGCTGAGGCTGGGAGGACATTCCCAATAATCTAATGCAGGTCTGTATGATCAGCGACCATTCAAGAGTTGACTCGATCAGTAGAACATCTCAGGACATGACTGGGGTGGCAATTAGTTGAGCCATTCGGCAAGGTCTGCCAAACTGAATCGCTGGGCTTGTTGGTTTGACCATATAGCCAGTTTCGTCTCCTCACTTTATCATTTACGAACTTTCTGACCGACCCCCGCACTGTTGGGTCATCGTCTGCAGATTGGGAGCAGACGTCTTGTACGATCCAGGGGTCATACCGGACCTGGTCCGGATTCTGCTTGTCACGCTAGTGGCGCGTGGCAGCAGCTTAGGAGCTACCTTACCAACCTCTACGGTCGTAAATGATGTTCCAGAGTCTGCAAGCGACAGGAGCGGGAAGGTTGCATATATTGCAACTGCAATCAGGAATGTAAGCACGCTGGAAAGATTTGTTCTGGCAGTCAAAGCAGCGGGTTTATCGATTGAACTGGTTGCTCAACAGGAGGAAGACTGCTTTCAGTATTGCCGCTGGATGAAGCGAGAACAGATTCGTCTCCATCGGATCACCTGCGAAAACTGAGACGTGGTTATCGAACTGAACGCGCGGCGTTTTGATGCGATCAGGGATCCTGTCGAAGTCTTAATTGGGTCAATCATTTCTCATGTTCAATTATGTTCTCAGCCCGAGTGGATCAACCGGACAATCAACGATGAGTGCGGCTATCATAAAGTTGACAGTTCAGTTAAGCCTGCAGCTACAATTTCTTTCTGTCTTTGCTACCCTTCTATCATGGCACTGCCTTGTTACCACACCATGGCATCTGACTGCCGTGACGGTGTGCACGATTTTCTTCGATCGCAACGGAGGGGCGGCCTGGCACTCCCCTGGAAAGGTGGAATAGGCGCGTCTGCTCATCCACTTTCGGAACCCTATGCTAAAATCGCGCCAGCCTTTTCGGGCACCCTTATCTGGAACGGCGTGGGCCATTCTTCGACCCCTCTTCGTGAAAGGGAGAAGGCGCAGTTTGGCAAGACTCCCCCCTGGAAATACTGAAAACCGTAAAGCCATTTCTAGTTATTATGCACGTTTCCCATGTATAATTGTCGGACAAGCTTGAAATGTGGGACAGTACTTATCAAAGTGTAAGGACCCCGGGAGGCCCGCCTCCGTTGGCCCAATGGTACTATATGACGGTGCCTCCCCGCCTCCGTTGGCCCGATGGTATGACGGTGACCCATAATTTTCTAGTATCTTAAGTATGACCGGGCCGCTTTTTCTGACCCCCTTCACCTATATAACCGCCGTCACTTAACTTAAGTAGCTCGGCCCAAGTTCCATGACCTTCAATCGGATCGACGCGGCTCCCTTCCAACTATAGGTACGCTATGTTTTGCCAAGTTTTGGGGCCGAAACTTCAGCTTCCCGGAAGAGTGGCCGCCCCTAGTCCGGCATCACAACCTGAGCTTTATAATTCAATACGCACATGCGCGGCCATTGAATCTGCACTGCGATTGTCCATATATGTTGCATGAAGTGAACTGCATGGAAGGTACAGAGTCATGCATGCTCATTATACCGTACTGCTTTGGAAGCAGCTGCACATAGCGAAGTACACGTCCAGTTCATGTGAACGACGATCACGCAGTAGCGCGCGGGCGAGCTTTGGAAGCGACGGGGGCGCGACGCCGGCCGCTTTAGCGGGCCCGCGCCCGCTGGGGGTTTTGAGGGTTTCGAGCAAACGAGCGGCGATAGAAATTGGTGCTGATCGATCTTCGACGATATTCAGAACGGTTGGCAAGCATCGGTCTCGAACCACCTTAGCGTCGTTCCGGCGCCGTTGGATGTGCACTTCTCAAATTCGACACCGAAACGTGCTGGTGACTGTATCGAAACTGCGAAGCTGGCAAGCAATTGAACAAGGAGGAACTTGAACCACCTTTCAGAATGCTTGAATGCAATGCAGCTAACTAGTCCTACCGTCTACGGTACTGTAGGTCCTAGGCAGGTCCTAGGTCTTCTTGTGCAACATCAAGGAAGCGAACAGGATTCCACGTGGTGGCGTCCTCTTTCTAGCTGTGCAGCCTGTGCACTTTCCGATGCTGCAGCTTCCGGTACATTTCAGCCAAGGTCGCCCACGATGAGATAGCGGTCTACACAATCGAACCTCAAGCACTTAAGATCTGAATTTCGTTCAAGCTTTCACTGATAGAGGCCTTGGATGCACATCAGCTGAAGCCTGCAAAGATGCCAATCACTCCAGCCTATACGTGGAAGGAAACGGAGGATGAGGTCACTGTTGAAGTGGCCTTGCGTAACACCACCCGCAGCCAGGTCGCTATTGCATCCACCGAGTGCTTTTTGAAGGTCAACAGCTCCCCGTATCTGCTGCAGGTGGGCCTCTTAAGCCTCCCTTCAAAAAATGAAAGCAATTTAATGGCTGTCCTCAACTTAGTGCAGCTGAATATCAAAGCAAGCTCCTTGACTTGAGCGCTTTAGCGTGTACGTTGAGCAAAACTGAAGAAACTGTTTTGATTTTGCTGACAGTTCAAGATCTCTACTTCAGTGTTAGGGTTAGGGTTGAATTGAGGTGCTGTGCTTTCGTCCAGCTGGTGTGGTTTTCAGGTCAGTGTTCTACCTTGAATATCAGGGGGTATTATTCAGATTCTGGCTTTGTTCCTGGACTTGTTTTGGCTTTGTGATAAAGTGTTCTGAGCTTGCTTACGGCCGCATGCTCAACGTGTATTGAGCTCATAGTATATTCCCACATGGGGCAGTGGTTCTGCATATTAGAGCTGGGGGTCCATGTTGTCAGTGCCTCCTGCCTCCAGCAGCTAAGCTCCACCTTCCTTAACATATTCTGCAATAAACTTTCATGACCACTGCAGCTGGCATGAAAGCCAACTAGATTTCACTTTATTCTCAAATGTCAGCTTATCTACTCCATGGCTTGACGCACCTGTCGCCGGGGAGCTCTCAAGATTCGAGCAACATAGAAGAAGACACACAACTTGCTACTGCAAGCAGATGGGCTTGGGAGCATGTTCTTGAATCGCTATTTGTGAGTCTTAAAGTTGATACATGAAAGCTTTTGCTTCAACTATTGCCAGCATGTAACATTCTACTTTCACATGCCCACTCTTAGCTTTTTTGACCCTATCAGTCATCGAAAACAACACTCTCTGCAGATTGACCTGTATGGCGAGGCCGATGCCAAGCGGAGCACTGCGGAGGTGAATCAGTCGGGAGTGGTTTTCACTCTCCACAAGGCAGCAAACGGCCTCTGGGGCCGTCTGACTGCAGTGGGAGAGAAGCAGGAGCTTCTTGAGCGGCGACAGAAATCACTGGAATCATCCCGGGAGGCGGCGGGGAAGCAGAAAGAAGATGCAAGGCTGCTCAAGGTGAGAGACGCTGCTCTTTCTTTGTTGGTCTGAAACTGGGAAGCCTGGTTTAAAGAACTTGGCGGCGGTGTGATAACCAAAAGAGCTGGAGCTTGCTAGTGATGAATGAGAAAGGCTGCAATCAGAACACGGTCGTTAAAAATGAATTACTCAGGGGCGCAGAGAAGGCGCAGAACAGGAGGTATATCGCCCCTCCAGGGAATTTTCAGTGCACATGCCCTCCGCCCAGGGGCGCTGGAGCGGCCCAAGCCAGAATCATAAGGCACCATAAGATGACGGGTCGCTTGCGCCCGTGCGTCTCAGGGAAGGCGGCATGTGCCCTGGGGTTCCGTCTACACTTTAATATAATACAATACTATCAATACTCCCCTGCATATTTCGATTTGGGGGATCTGAGCAGGGCCCACCAAACTCTGAATCCGCATGGCAGAAAGCATCCCAGGAACCTAGATGCTCGTTCTGATTCGCACAGAGAGCTGATCGGTTGTATACGGTTCACGAGTGTACGGTCGACGCTTCAAGTCGTTGACCTCTTAAGGGATTCCTTGTGAGCAATGAAACCCAAATGAAAATACTGTTAGCCAGCCAGAAGGGCCACTTCTGGCAGATTAACATTTGCCTCAGAAGGGGACAGCGGGTACTGGTTCTTACCCTTTTCCTGCAACGCTTCTTTTGCAGGAGCGGACCAACAAGCTCGCACTGGAAAAGCAGTGGGCGTTGGAAGAGGCGAAACGGCAGACTTTGGAAAAGAGAAAGGCAGAGGAGCTGAAGAGCGCACAGGAGGACCTGCTTCAGTGGCAGACGAACACTACAAAAACCGGCTCAGAGTCGGAAAACACGCTCAACGGCCAGAGGTTGTCTGGCCAGGACAGAGATGGGGTTCGATCGGACGGTAGAATGGAACCTGTGTTGGACGATATGGATGCGGACGCTTTGTCAGACGGGGAGGATCGGTACATCCCCGCAAACAAGGGGAGGGCTGCAATTGAGGAGCTAAGCGAATCAGACGAAGAAGAAGTCAGAGGGCTCGTAAACCGGGCCAGTGAAGAAAGGAAATCTAAACTGCCGCCGATAGAGGCTTCTGAGAAGCTGGCGATTCCAATCCTGCTTAACAAGGCCGCTAACCAAGACTTCAGCAAGGACGGGCCGATCCCGACCGTGGTTAAGCAGGCCGCTAACCCAGGGTTCGGCAACCTGCTATCTGAAAGCGAGGAGGCAAACGACGAGAGCCCGTTGGTCGCTAGAAGCTCCCGACGGTTGCAGCCGCCCACGTCCGGAAAAGAAGCTCCCATCCAAGAGCCGGACATCCAAGAAGGTGGCTCCGAAGGGGACAAAGAAAACCAACAGCAGCTAGAAACGTCGAAACCGGCGGCTTCCGATAGGGACAGAAGTCAAAAGAGGGGGAAGGTTGCTGAGGCCGTCCCTGCTGCGGCGCTCCCCCCTCCGAGGAGGAGAATGGTGGTTCCGGTGCAATTTACGGCAAAGGAGCTGCGGCCAAATGTGCCGGCGAGAGAAAGTCGGCTCCAGGAGATTGAGTTGAAGAAGGTGAGAGGTTTCGCTTTACTTTAATGTTTAATGCTTCTTTCGCTCACCGAACCGCTGAAAGCTGAACGGGTGTCAAACGTGTTCGTAAGAAGGCTCAGTTCGCCAGGCAAGAAGAAAGCCTAGGCTGGGTTCGTGTTGTTGCTGGGCTTTGTGCTCTCTTAAACAACTCTGGCAGCTACAGGAAGTCGTGGCAGCCAGCTTCAAAGGATGTGAAAGATGGTCAATGACCATCGTTTTCTAGTGAAAGTAGCGACTGGTCAGATGTTCGGAACAAAACGTGTACGAGGGCAACTCCCTTAAGCCATTCGGAAAGACATTTTCGATTGCCTTGGAAAAGCGACTGAAACTGCTATTTCAAGTGGAGGGAGACATCGCTGCTTGGCAAGGTCCCCCGCTCTGCAGATTCCCTGGGCCCAGCTGTCCGTTTGCTTTAGACTACTTTTTTGGGGACATTTTTCTTCCAAGTTATTCCACTGACTCAGATTTAGCTGGGGTCCAGCCAAACTCCGATTTTTTAATAAGCGCACCAATCATAACTTTCTTACCAGCAAAAACGTACTAAGTTTCGTCGTCAGAAGTCCGCTGATCAAATCAAAGCGATTGCATTGGTTTTGCAGAACGTACGGAAGAGGCGCTCCCGCTCTTGTCGGTCGATGCGAACCCGAAGACCTCAAATTCTAAACCACCGTACTGCTATTCGACTTCGGCCAAAAACAAAGTACGTAAACATCTGCTCTGCCGGAATCCGCATATCTTCGAGCGATGATGGTCGATAACAGTATAATTCAGCAGGTAATTCTAGGTCTGCCGAAAGGAAAGAAAGTTTCACAATCGACTTTTCGGGGTCGAAGGTGCCGAGATCAAACAACATTACGGTATCTCGCAGGCGCAAGCCGCAGCCGCGGACGACGACGCGATGGACATCTCGGAGCGGCAGCCCGCATTCCTCAAGGACAAAGGGGACGCGCTCTACAGGGCGGGCGACTTCCAAGGTTGGCTTCCGCTTGTGTTTGGTCTAGTTTTCATAAAGTTGGTCTTTTAATCTTACTCTTTTGAGGTTCTGCTTACTAGTAATGTACAAAGTAGATCACGAACTTGAAATCGGTCACCTCACCAACCGAAAGGATGACCGAAGTTCCGGATCGGGCTTAGAAAACTCGTGCTCTTTGACAGGAGAACAAGGACGGGCAGATTAGTTGGAGGGCCTTGTTTCAAAAAGGGCCTGCTTGCTGAAAATGCTCTGGTGCTATGGTATTGGAGATAGTGGTCAACAGAACTCTGCAATCCAGCTCCTCCCTTCGTTTTGGAAGTCTTGCCTCAGCACTTTCACACGTGCGCATTCGTCCTTTAACTTGCTTCCGACGACGTCGTGACGTCACAATATTCTTAGGCAGGCGCCGCCTTCTGTGTTTGCAGAGATCTTGTGATCAAGCTCTTCGCGCATATCCAACCGGGGCGCCTGTACCGCACACTTTCCGTGCTACTTCATCACGTTGCTTAATTCCGTCTGGCGACACAAGCTTTCCCGCTCCAGGGGTAGATTGAGCATTGTCCTGGGCGCACGAGAAGGACCATGTCGTTTCCCTAACCGGGGCGCCTGCCTGCTGCGCTCACGAGCAATAAGTGCATCAAGCTGACGTCAGCTGACGTCGTGCCTGACGTCATTCGCTGCCCCTGCAGGGGCTAACTCCGCTTGCTCCTGGGCACTTGAAGAAGATCCTTACGCCGCGCTGTGCTTCTCCAACCGGGGCGCCTGCCAGCTGCGCTCACGAACAATCAGTACATCAAGCTGACCGTCAGCTGACGTCGCGCCTGCCGTCATTTCGATGTCCCTGCAGGGGCTGTTTCGGCTTGCTCCCGGGCACTTGAGAAAGACCCCTCCGCCGCGCTGTGCTTCTCCAACCGGGGCGCCACTCGCTGAATCTCATTTGCACATACGTAACTCGATTTTCCGTTCCGTCTGACGTCATCTTAGAACTCTGCAGGTGCCATTTTCGCCTACTTCCGGGCACTCGACAAACACCCCTCCGCCACGCTGTGCTTTTCCCGTTCGGTGCCGCAAATTGCAACCTTTTATGGCACCAACGTCATCAGTGTGCTTCGGCCCGTCTGACGTCATCCTAGTATCTCTGCAGGTGCTGTTTCGGCCTACTCCCGGGCACTCGAGAAGGACCCTTCCGCCTCGCTGTGCTTCTCCAACCGGGGCGCCTGCCAGCTGCGCCTCGGTCGCGTGGACGAATGCGTGTCCGATTGCACGAGAGCCGTCGATCTGCTGCGGCAGCAGCTGGAGGAGTGCGAGGACGAAACGGACGGCCAGGATGGAGCGGCGGGTGAATCGGACGGTCGAGATAAGATGAATGGCAAGATGGACGGTCAGGATCAGGCGGGTAGGAAGTCGGATGGTCCGGAAGCTCCCGGTTCTACGGGCTCAGAAGAAACAACTGAAAGGACGAATGCGTTGGGGAAGCTAGACGGGAAAGAGTCTGACGGAAGCGATTCGCAGGGAAGCGAAGTTGTGCTGACTGAGCAAAATGAGGAACGCGATCAGGAAGACGGTTTGGTAACTCGGGCTGTGAACGAAGACGGAGCTTCTACAAACAGTCCGGGTCCTAATCCATCAAAGGAGACTGCCTATCCTTCCTCCCGAATAGAAGAGAAGGGGTCCTTGGTTAGTACGGAGCTTCCGCCTGTATCAGAACAAGCGGATTCCGAAGGGAACGGACAGAACGGGGACGGAAAACCCGCAGGGCGCCCGAAGCGGCCAAGCGAAAAGAAGCGCCTTCGCACCGCGCTGGTCAAGGCGCTCGTCAGGCGGGCCGCGGCTCGGTGCGAAAAAGCCCTCCTCGCAGAAGCAATCTCAGACTACGAGAGCGCGCTTAGACTGGATCCTGGCAACCGGGGCATAGAGAGAGATTTGGAGGCGTTGAGAGACTGTGTAAATCCGCCGACGCAGTCGGAATGGAAGGCGCGAGGCGATGTCCGGTACCGGGAGGGAGAGATCGAAGGGGCGGCGGAGGCTTACACGCGGGCCGTCGATTGCGAGGTGAGACTTATAGCTCAACGGTTAGATGTGCCTCTTGAGTTGGACTCTATGGGATTGCTTACTGAAGGAGGCCGCGAAAATGGGAGGTGGAGGTGGAGGTGCTTTCGAAAGGTAGTAGACTATGATTCGGCTTAGTACAAGAACGTTACTTGCCCTGGGTTTTCAGTCCGCATTTATGCTGCTGGAGCTTTATGTTGCTCAGCGGGAGATCTGCTGAATCGCTGTGACAAGCCAGTTGAGGCTGCCAGGAGCCCCCCAATCCAACCGTCCCCTGAAGGTCGTGGTATCGTTATGCAGGCCTGAAACCCCGTCGGGTGCAAGGACTTTGTTACATATTTGAAACTGCGGACCCCAAAGCGTTAGGCTTTCCTTACCAGCGAGGCAGATGCGTTTGAATTCAAGGGTTCAGACAGGCACCCGGTTTTTACGTGCAGTTCAACTGAACGGATTTGCATCTACTCCACCTTTCGCTTCAAGGTTACCTTTTCAGATCAGATGTGTCTCTTCCCCACCATTCAGATCGTACTCACTGTGCCGAGTCGGAGATGAATGTCACTTCTCTTCGCTGCCGAATCATTACTGCTACGATAGGATTCGAAAGGGTGATGTCGACATTTTCCCGCCTTCAGGGTCAGGACGCGGCAGTAACTAGAGCGTGCGTTTCCAACCGGTCGGCGTGCTACCTCCAGCTCGAGCGGTTCGCCGAGGCGGAGGCGGACTGCTCGCGAGCGCTCGCGCTGCTGGGTTACTCGCCAGTGGCTGACGTCACGCCTCCAACTGACGGTGAGCTTGCCTTACGCACCAGTGTCTTTTCAATACCTTTCCCGTTGCATGCTCTAGAAGTGTTCTGGGTGTTGTCAAGTTCTTCTCGGGAGCTGGATTTGGGTCAGCATGAGTCGCCTACTCACGAGCGCGTCTGCTAGACTTCCGTTGGCAATTAATTTCCCTATTAGAGCACCGTGAATCGTGCTTCGTTTGCTCCTCAACAAAAATCTAGATGTCGGCCCGGCCTGAACGCATTGGGACCTTACCAACTGTCCTCACAAATACTGAAGTGGACTGCCGGCTTAATATAAATGCCTACTGAAGAATTGCTCCCGTGTTGGATCTGCTGCTTGCCTGCGGTTCTGATACTCTTTCAGAACGGTGGACGCTCAGTCCGCACTTGAAGCGTCAAAACATTCGAAGCTCGCCAGTTGAAGTATGCCGTCAATGTTTTCCCTCAAAATTTGCTCACTTTTCTCAGCCCGCACCAAATGCGCTCGTTGACCGTGCACACCTTTACTCGCAGTACCGACCGCAAATGTCGCTGACAGCCAAGCGTGCCTCAAGCTGCTCAGTCGGCGAGGTATGGTGTTTGGGCACCAGAAAAAATATGATGACGCCATGCGGGACTTGGCGGCAGCGGCAGGGATAGCCGCGCAGATCGGACGGCTAGAAACGGTCGAGGACCTGAATAGGGACATTGAGCTGCTTAGGGAGCTGCAAGCTCGTCAACTTGATGTGAAGTGACAGACGCTGAACATCGTAGAAGAACATAGACCTGTTATAAAGGATTCCAGAAAGCTGTTTCAATCGAAGGAGTACATGCATCTTCGCAGATCAGGTTCGCAAGGTTCTAAACTTCAAACGCCAGTGATCGACGCTCTTTCCTCCTCACGTGGACTCATCATTTTGATTACCGCGGCGATAGTGTTACGTCCGGCTGCCTCAAATGCATGCGAAGGCGCACTGAAAGCTAGAGAAAGCCCTGGCTCTGGCCAGTGACTGGAATTGGACCGCACCAGCAACTCGCCCTAATCTTCTGAATACAACACAAACTGCGTGGTATGTCATGGATCGTGACATCCGAATAATATCCTATATGGCATTGTTGACCGTCTGATATTGTAAGGATTCGCGTGTAGATATTGGTTGGCTAAATGATGTCTGGGAAGCTTGGTACGTCATATGCACTAATGGAATGATGACTCTACTGCTAGGCCCGATATCAAGTATAGTTTTGCACTGGTAAATGCTACCATAAACCGTCCGTACACTGAGCAGTACATCGAAATCTCTTGGGCGTCCTAAACGATCAAAGTCAGGCCGGGCTCAAAACCAGCCTGTTCAATGATGCATGGAACCCATTCTCAATGGGCACGTGCACTGAGACTGTAGTCCTCGTCCGTCGAGCCGCGCCGGGATTGAGCATTTCTGGCAGACATGAGTCACTGGCAGCGTCCTTTCCAAAGGAACCGGTGTATAGCCAAGTGAATAGATTACCCTCGTTTGCGCATTCGTATGCAGCAGTGCCCTAGCTAGTTATGTGGGCCAGGAGATTGAACTTTGCGCATGCATCCAATAATATGTATTGTGTACGGCTGACTCAGTGACGCCCCAACCAGGGTTTATAGAACGAGGCTGGTCTGGTGCAAGCGGCTCTCAATCAGACTGGTCAACCCGCGTTGACCAGAGCCTGAGGCTGGTACATGCCCCTCGTCAACATAGCGGCGGGTTAGCGGCCTGGTTAGCTTGCTGGCCAAGGTGCTAACGACGTGAGGCTCCTGACTCGCATTATACGAAAGTGCGCGCGTGCGCGGCTGGGCTGTTTCCGACTTACTTTCGACGCAAGAAGGAAAAGTTTTTGTTTAATCGGCCGTTCTTTTTAACAAACTCCATGCAAGCACTAGAGTCAGTATGAGTCTTACGCGGATTTTTCATGTACTGGCTGATCTCTTGCTTTCGCGGCTCCGGTCTTACTTTAGTCTTCATCAAAGTGCTAAGTAATCATCTTGGGTCTCCTTTCACGGCCAGATTTGCGCGTAGAAAGCTTTTGGCTGAAGGCTCTTGCTTTAGAGAGAGCTGCACGTTTTTGAAGCTTTTGTTTTTGCTCATCTCCTGCTGGATTCTGCGATCGGCGAGTATTTGGCCTACCAGCAAGCAGCATCGCAAATGCTGTTGTTCACCCTTACCAAACTTCGCAGGCTTCGCAAGTTTTTCTGCAGCCTTTTCTGGAGAGATTCAGGATTTTGAACAGATCAGGTCAAACGCTGGCTCTGTTGCTTCGCGGTGCTTTGCGCTCAGTGGCCGTTGCTCTGAGTAGTCTGAATGACGTGTTGGAAGGTGACAGATGACGTGTGAACTTGGTGACGTTATCACGAATCGAGTAGAGGCTTGTTGTCAAAGGTGACGTTACCACAGGTAGGTACAAACTTTACAATGTTAAGAGCGACCTCCTCAGGCGTCGGTGTAGCAACCTCTACTCGTTATGCAGCATGCTGGCGAACGCACATCGGGACCCACTGGTCCCGGGTTCGACACCGGCCACCGACCCCGTTGACTTTTGCTTTGGCCCCTCTAAGCGGCTTTTTGCTAAGTGCTTATTTTGTTCAATCTAGGCTGTTTTGTTACAGCAAGCTGAGTCTTGTACGGCCCAAACTTCTACATGTGCGCTCTTCGTTAGCATCCACACTCATTCGCATCCTGTTATGCGCAGCGATCATGCCTCTCACAACCTCTTTGACCATTGTGATAAGAGCGGCAACTCATGTTGTCAAGCAGCACGAGCAGAGCGGAATGTGAGCGGAATACGAGCGGAAGGAGCCGCGTGCGCGGCAGTGTGTCTCTTGTGACATTTGCCAAGACGTCAGAAATTTTCAGGGAGTGAAATGAGGTATGCAAATTCCTTAGGACGATGCCAAAAGTCGTGCTGATAAGATTCTCAACATCCTAGAAGTATGGATACGTGTAAACTGTCAGATAAGGGCGTTAATACAAACTGCTCGGAAGCTCCCTGAGCCGCTTGTATGTTCTGCGCTCGAATGCCTCACCGCTACTAACTGTACAACTAATTTTGCCAGTCCGCCTAAAAGCGTGCCACCACGGTATACGAGTATCTCTTACCCTTTGCTACAGGCATGATTATTTGGATTGGGCTCCTATCAAGGCGAAGCTCTCTTGAAAACTTCAACGGAAATGTCCCAGTACCAGAAACTAGAGCGGCAGGTGACAACTGAGACCATCAGGTTTTCATTGAGGGCGGTCAATAGTTCTCCTTGAAGAATTCAAAACCGGTGCTTGCGGCCGTATGCTTGCAGCACAGGCGCGAGAGCGTAGAGTTCAGAGATCGGGGGCCGCAGTAAAACACGCCTGCAGTGCAAGGAAAACGTTCAAAGAATATTGAATCGGTGGCCCGTCAGATCTTAGGCAATGGGTGACCCATGTTACTTCTGGCGCATATTCTGTGCTTGCTTTTTCCGCCGACCGACAGCCCGCCCGTGCCTTGGAAAGATTCCGCATGGCATATCAGCAGAACCCTTTCGTAAAGAACTCTACTGGAAGTCTCGGACCCAGGCAATTAATTTACGGACATCTTTCTCTGTCAAGTTCTTTTGAGAATGTACGTTGCGACGTACCGATCCTTGTGTTTGCGTGCCGTTTCCGCGCGGTCAAAAACAGCAGGTCCCAATCGGGGCGCCCAAGCTTGGTAGCAATCTGCGCAATCGGGCCATGATTGTTTGCAGAGACCTATGGGATCTGTAATACGAGCTTCCAAATTGAGTGTTGGTCTCTCAAACATATTCAAGGCCTTCCGCTTCAGATTCTGAGCGCTGCCTAATGAGAGGCGCCATTCTTGGCTTCTTGCTTCGAATACACGGCCACCAGAGGGGGCACGTTTCAACCCGCCTTTCCATAGGGTTTCTAAGTCCATCTCGCCATGGCGCCAAGATTGCTGACGAGTAATTGGCAAGGTCGCAATGGGTTTTTCTCCTAGTGGAAGCAGGAAGCAAGAGTTGACAAGCTTTCTCAGAAGTGGGCGATCTCAAACCCTTATTCTCGGAGCTCTTGAAGACGGAACCCAAATTCCTCTCAGAAAACGCACTCAAGATCAGAGTTCTTTCCGACGTCGCCTTCTCGTGAACTTTTTCTTTATTTTGATAGCCACTGATCACCTTCGGTGGAGGTGTTCGAGAGCAAACGTTTACCTTTGACGCCGCTTCAGAATCGCCGCCCAGTGCCACGTCGACGGTGCCGCGGTCAGCCCGCGCGAACGCCCCCGCGGTCGCGGCCGCGGCCGCGTCTAGCGCTCTCTCTCTCGTCAGATAGCTCGTCATCTCTAGCTGCAAGGAAGCAATTTTCTAACCGATTACAATATCTCCGCAGTTGCTTTGTAACGAGGTTCTGCCAATCGGGCGGTTGCGTAAAGATAAGTCCGTGTAACGCAGAGCGCAAAAAGGCTTCTGAGCAATCGGGGCCCGTCTGCACTATTCCTGTCTGATGCCAAAAGGCAGTCTACCGTGTTTTAGTTTGCAGCTCCAAAGGGCTCTATTCAAATCGTTGTCTAGCTTCTTAGATGACATCCCATATCCTCGGATATTCCGTTAAAAAAAGCGTATGCCAAAAACTCACTTTGTTTCGGGATGAATGCGTCCAAGGCGCATCGTCGAAGTGACGCTCAATCCAAGCAAGGGCCGCGCGGTCCTTTGCGACCCAGTGCAGATACACTTTCTCCAATCTGGCGGCCCCGTGTGCAGCCACGTGTCGCGTTGCGACTGGTGCGCAGCTTTCTTGTTCCGCGGGCGAGAACAGCGTCTCCTGGCTTGCTGAAACGCTACTTTTGTTCTCCTGCGAGCATACGAAGAAGTTTGGGATTGAAGTTTGACTGACCTGCGTTCAACGGTGTTCTTATCGAGTCAAGGTGGAGACGGAACGAGCCGGAAAATAATTCAACCTGATGCTAGAGAAGTATTTTCTGAATGTCGAGAGGAAAGCCGCTGAATGAGCATGAAGTGTCTCCAGGCAAAATCCCAAAGCGCTCCAGCTAGAAAGGAAAATAATAAGAGTTCGACAACTGCTGCGGATTGGGGACCTCTTAAAAACGCGGCGATTGCAGGTACAGGTAAAATCCCCCTTCAGCATACGAATCTTGTTTGTCGGCTCAGGTTGACAGATTGTCGTGCCGCCTTCTTACCTCAAACCTTGGTCTCAGATGGCGTAAGTACTCTCTTACAACGCTCGCAAACGGCGTCACACCGATCCCAGCCCCGATGAGAATGACCACTTTGAACCGGGCGAAGTCCTGAGACGGCGCCGCGTAGGGCCCGTCCAGAAGCAGCCGGGGCAGAGCAACCGGGGGTACACGTGGCGGCTTGTCAGCGTCCAGAAAGACACGTGGAAACTTCCCAGCCTCCAGATCAGTGCTTTCCGTGGCGAAACTGTTCCCAGTAAGAGCCTGAGAAAAGAACAAGGCATGAAGTAAGAAGCATTGACCAAAAAGAGAACCTTCGGATGCTCGTCAGGACTTTTTTACAGAGTAGTAGGGGCAATATAGTACGCCCAGGCCTCCAGGAATAAGCGTATGCGAACTGAAACCAACTCCTCAAGAATACCGCATTCAGCCGGTATCTTTACAAGTCCGGACTTTATGGTTGGAAGAAAGATGGAGGAAGAATATTGTCTGAAAGCAGACGTCCGGACGCCGACAGAATTCAACGTCCGCAGGAAGAAGGCACAAACCAAGTTTTCAATTTCCCGTCTGGAGTAACGACAACATTTTGAGTTCCAGAGACGAGAAGAGAGACGCGAGACGGGATACGAGAGACGAACCTGGTGAAAAGTCTGGCCCAGCGCGGAAGTCCAGTCGCCGACGGACGTCCGGATGTGGACCCGCAGGAGGGCGTCCGACGGGGCGGACGTCAGGCTGAAAGGGTGCCTGGAAGAGCCCACTTACAATTCGGTAAGCCATTTTGTCCTAGCACAATGAGAACTTCGTCGGGAGCGCTTAGATCGTTCTACGACGCGACAGAAAACACGGAATAGTACGACGTTTCTCATACGGCGACAGGAAGCCCGAATCTATACCTCTGCAGTCGCTCAGAATGCTACGTGGTTCTGAATCCAATAACGGGCATTCAATAGCCGTTACGGATGGGCCGCCACAAGCCTTGATGTGGGACGCTTTTCGTGGAAGTTTTCATATCCAGGTACGTACACGAAAACGGGTTACCACAGCGGTACGGTTAAAAGCGCTCACCATTGGAAAGCGGACACCCGCGGGCAGTTTATGAAAACGTACTGCCCCGGCCGGTAATCGAAGCCCGGGGGACGGGCTAGCGTCAGGCCAAGCACCTCACCGGAAAAAGTCTCCGCCTGGACTTGATACAAACATTAGATCTTCTTGAATCCCCTTCTGTAAATTTAACCTTCTGCTTCTGCCTACTGAAATCTTAACGGAGCCCAAACCTCGCCCGCTTGCTTTTGCAAATATAGAAGCGCAATTCTGCATCTCTAAAAGACAAACGCTTACGATACCGAAGCCAGCGACTTTGAGACATTTGAGCCCAATAATCTATCTTTTTCATCTATGCATTAGTATTATTGAATCTCCGGAATTGACACTCCCTAAATGGAAGTGCTCACCTTGCTCCAAATGAATACTCTTTCCTCTGCTAAGTTAGAGACTTGATACCGCGTACTGCCGGCTGGAATTAACGCGTTGCGAGATCCGTAGCGCTAACCTGGAGACACGGCGCCCGGTTCCGGTTCCGCCAGATCCTTGCTGCGCGGAATCCGCGGTCGAGAGCGTAGAATAGCAGCGGCGCGGCCAGCCATATCCAGGTCTGTGCATAAGAAAGATGATTGCATGATGAACGCCAGCCAATCCACACTTCGTGTCAACAAAGACGGCGGAAGCCTGCTACGGCGGACCCCCTTTCTTTCTCTGCGGATTATCTGTCTTGGTCAAAAAACAGAAGATCTGCTCGTGCGCGAAACTGCTTCGCTGAAAATGGAATTGGGAGGGATCCATAACTTCCTACCATTGCATATTCCGTACAGGAAAACACAAGTCGTGAGCAGCGATTGGACACCCGCGTGGTTACAAGACGCCCTCTTTTCGTTTTTATAGCGAAGTCTTTAAAGGAGACGGGAACTATGAAAGTACTGAAACCTAAAAACCCCTCCGAGAACTGGCCCTCACCGAGGTCGTCGGGTAGCCGCCGAGCGGCCGCCGCGAGCCGTGCAGGATCACGAGCGGGAAGCACAGCAGGAGCAACACGTGGCTGTACCAGAAGGCCTCGAACCCGGTCACGTGGCGGAGAACGACGTTCCTGCGCCGAGAAGGAGAATTTCAGGCTGAGGGCTCATATGAAAGTGCTGAACGAATCTCGAAGCCGAAGCCGTTCTCGCGGTTTCCCTTCCCCTCTTGATTCAGTTCGGAATCAATCAGCAAATTTCTAGATCAGATTTGAAGCTTGCGAGAACCTCACAACCCATTTCAAAAAACGGGTTCTTGTCCGCCCAGAGAGCTCCTACTATTGCCGATATTCCATCGCGTTTTCGCTTCTGCGCTCGAGACGAGATCAACTTTCTTCTTTTTCTCGTTCGCCCCAACCTACCCTCATCCATCAAAGTCTTTGAAGCGCGTGCAAAAACTATCAAGCGAGCATCGAAATTCAGATTCTCAAACCATTTATTCAACAATAGAGAATCAACAGCGGTGACTCCGTTGCCTTACTTCATCCTGCACCGCCGGACGCACGGAGCGGCGAGCGGATACGCTATGAGCAGGATCGCGATGATCATAAACCCGGTGACGGCCGTTTGCGTTTTCAGGAGCGCCCAGTAGTTGGGCTGCGCGTCGCCGTAGACGTCGCCCACTAAACCCTCAAACCTCCCCGCGTTCGCGGCCGCGAGGCGCGGGTACGTGGCCGTCAGATGGACGACCGCGTGGAGCAGAGTCCAGAAAAGGAGCGCCAAGCCGATGATCTGGAAAAGGAAAACGATGGGTGTTACTGTAGACTCGAAACACTTTGATTCTTTGACCTTTACTGGATGTGTTTCAACGGACAGAACATGGAAACGGATCGCTCGCTAACAAGCGTTCAACTTCAGTCACTCCTTTTCGAATCGACAAGATGGACTGCCAACCGTGAATCATGATGAAGTGGGTTAAGAGGTTAACGATGCGCAATCTTGTGAGGTTGCGACCAGTGGGCTCTCAATCAGCAGCGGTAAATCGTACGCTGGACCGTTATTTCCTTCAAATTCAGAGATACCCGTCGACTCCAAGGCTCGTGTCTGCCAACATGACTCCCGCGAACCTTCTATCAACATTCAAAACGTTTAGATCCGTTTTCAAGCCCGCTCGATAAGCTAGGACAAAAGGGGCGTACCTCATGGAATGTAGAAGCCGATTGAACAGGAAGCGCGGCCGCGCGGCCGCGCGCGTGATTCCAGAGCGTCGTGGTGGTCAGGCGGGAGACGGGGAGCAGGATGAGGGCCAGGTTCAGCTTGAGCGCTTCGCCCGCGCCGCGCGCAATGCAAAACCAAAAGCTGCGGAAGTGCTGAGTGTTTTGACCTGATTCTTCGAGGTAGAAAGAGTTCGAACCGTTAATTTCCATCCGAGCGCGCCTTATTTTGCCACGCGGAAAAGAGAAAATACTGAGAAGGGCCAAAGTAATGGTTACAGACATTGAGTGACGTAGTCCGCCATGGATCAGATCGTCTAACAGCAAGTTGCCTTCAAAGGAATTGCGGTTGAGGTGAGCCTTAGGAAAGTTCTGAAAAACTTTTTCAAATTGATCAAGCCAAACTGCACTTTGAGGTCCCAAACCTCCAAAGCGTAGGGGAAAATCAGAATCCAAACGAAGACCTTCCTTCAAATCAAAACTTGCTTACCCCACTATCTGGTACTCCGGTTTTTCCATCGAGTACACGTACATGTAGGCAAACAGCCCCGCATTCGCCGCGAGCCACATTAGCAGGATCGTCGCCTGCGCTTTCCGGTTGGCGAGGTAAACAGCCCACCGGCCCGACCAGCCCCGGACAGGGAAAACCGTCGGCCCTAGTTGTTCCGCTCCGTATTTCTTAGATTCCGTCGCCGTTGTTGGTTCCGCTTCGTTCCGCTCTGGTTCCGCCATTGCTGATTTTCCCGCGTTTTCCACCATCACATGTAGTTCCGCCACGTTCCGCTCTGGAACCTTCACCGCTGATTGTTCCACTTCGTTCCCCTCTACTTCCATCACGGCGGATTGTTCCGCTCCGTTCCGCTCTGATTGTACTACGACGAGTGGTTCCGCTCCTTCCCGGTCTGATCCGCTGGTCCTTGGGTTGCCCGTCCTGCCCGTTTCCGCTTCCCCTACCCAAATTACAACCGTACCGTGCTGTCCTGATTCAGTCGTCCGCTTTCCTGCCCTTCCGTCCTCTTCCGGCTCCGGTGGCGTCGTCGGCTTCTCTCCGTCCTTCAGCGCCGCTTCTTCCAAACCCATCTCTAGATCGGCACACTTTCTGACGTCACCAACTGCTCTGGGTACATCTGCTGGTACAAACGCCTTCCTGGCAACACGATCCTTGTTTTCAAGCACCTGGGTCATGTCGGACCCCTCTGATCTTTTCAAAGCATTGCTCGCAGGATCTTGCTGATCACGCTTCCCCGTTATTCCACAGGCGCCTGGATTTTCTGCAACAGCTTTTGCGCACTCACTTTGCTTGGCTTTGTTAGCTAGCACGTAATTCTTAGAATGATCTACAAACCCCTCTTCAGGATATCTCGCCAATATTGCCCCTCTCGAAGGCGCTCCTTCCCCCGCTTTCACCTCCCAGAACTTAACCCTGGTCCGGACGCTAACCGGCGAGTCAGACCGGCGCCCCGTTTCCAGCCTGAAAGGAGACAACCCAGTTGAACGGGTCTCAGAAAACCCTTCCTTGTTCGAAGCCCCTCCCTCTTGCTTTGTGCTTACGTCACCCGTTGACGATCCTCCCTCTGCAATCAAAGGTGAACCGCTGACGTCACCCTCCCTTGGTTTGCTGGCCTTTGAAGCTGCCTCTGACGCCTTCCAAGAGAGACGCCTCTCTAGACGAAAGGTTCTGGGAGGGTCTTCTTCTTCACGGACCATCTGTAAGACAGAAGAGTCGAGGCTTCTTCTGAACGCGGCCGACATGCTGGCGCGATCAAGATAACCTCCAAACCGCCTGGCGTTTTCTGGAGCGTGCTTCCTCCTGAGCGACTTTAGTGGATGTTTTCAGCGATTGTGCTACAACAAATTGCTTTGGAAATTCACTAAAGTGGACGGCACATGCTTCGCGGAGACTCGTACTAAACCTTCTGCCCACTTTTCTCTAGTTCCTTCTGTGAAAGCTTAGTCATGCGCTTCATCATTCTCGCAGCACAAACTCTGAAAGCAAACATCATCCCATACGCAAGCAAGGAGCTGGTTTCCCCAAGACCAGATAGCGCCTCACCAAAGGCAGACGTTGCAGGGTTGCGCCGATATTGCCGTGAGGTCGAAGAGACTATGGGACGTTCCAGAAGATGCAGTCAGCTTACAGGCCATCTGATGAAGGTGAAAGCTTAGAAGAAACCTGCCCCAAAGTTGAAGCAGGCGCAACTCATTCAAGAAAAGATTGATCGATAGGTTTCACGCCTCCAGTTGAAAACAATCTGATAATGGCTGTGATTAGGCAATCTCGAGGTCTGCAGATTCTTCTTCATACTCTAATAGAAATGGCAGCATCGCTGTCGATTATTGTTCGAATCACGAAAATTTTCCTACGTTGTCCTTCCCTTGAGGAATTGCTCAACTTTTTCCTTGCTCATCGGCTCTCTCCTAAACGAACATGCTGGATTCCTCGTTTCTCTTGAAAGGAAAACATGACAGATATTATGAGCCTACTCTTCAGATTACATGTTTCTGTCTCGTCTATCGATTGGACCGCGAGTGACGCTGTCTTCTATCACAGCTTAAAAGCTTTGCCTTCATCCCTGACCGCTTATTCAAGAATTCTCGACAAGCTAGGATCTTATTCGACTTGACGATCGGGAAATTGCTTTCACAGATGAGCCAAGCTTTTTCTCGAACTTTTCAAAAGCATCCTTTGCACAATTCAAAAGTCAGGGGCGCCGCTTGTTCGTCAATGAACCATTTTCAGGACCGAAGAGACTTGTACGTATCTACACATTTCGTTTCAAGCTGTCTCTACCCTATTTAAACGCATATTGTGGTCGTCGAGACCGACAAAGGTTCGAAAACAGTTTTGTTCATTCTTCAAAATAGTCCAATTGCAGCATTTCAAATCTTCAATGGACAATTATAGTCGCATCGGAACAGGATTCATGACTTCCGGCGTGCCACAGCTAGTCTGCATACAAGTTGTGCGTACTTCTCATACTTTTCTCTCGCATCTCTTACAGAGGCGGTATTCGAGCCCATCGAGGTAATCCAGTGACCTGTAAATTCAAGGCGGCCTCGTTATCCACGAACTGGTGAGTAAATCCTTTCCAGATGTCCACCAGTATGCCCTTTAAGCTGTCAATAGAAGGCTCTCGGATTCTGACGTTAATTACCGCCACATAGATAAGGCCGATGACGTCATGCAGGCCAGGAACGCTCTCGCAGTATCCGCCTCCGCTTGTTCCAGATATTACGCGCCTATGCACAAGGTAATATCAAAATGATCTGGTGATGTTATCAGTGGATGTTATCGGTTCATGATGGGTACCTGAGTTGCTATAGCCCCCCAGTGCACTTCCCCCCAATGTGACTACCACCGGCACAAGGCTTTGGCTTTGCTGGAAAAGAGTCTGGATCGTAGATGCAACCAAGAACGACATAGAATAAGCAGAATCCTGCGCTGATCGCTAACTTCTACACTCTGCTCAAAAGAGGGAAAATGTCGCAGGCTGTCAGGCTGTCGGCGGCCAGTTTCGAATCGAACCCGCGACCAAGGACCCGGGTCGCGGTTGTGTTCGACGACTAGCAGGCTAAATACGAGGGGATGTTGCTACACCGACAGCTAAGAAGGCTATGTTTGAAGGCACGAATCGTAGGTGCTGAGAGCATGGTGGAGAATGTTCAGACCTCGACACTGGAGTCTAAAGGAAACAGAAGGTTTCGACTCTTAACAATAGATGGTTCTTTTCTGGTTATGGGCTAATTAGAAATTAAAGTGGTTAAGTGTCCAATAACCAAACTTGGGCGGTAACTAGCCTAGAAACAGATTAAAGCCATATTCTTTGTCAAATCATTTGAGACATAAGTCTGGTAATAACCTGGTTAGCAGCCATACCTTTCTGTGTCGAAGCTGCTTCGACTTACATACTTGTGTGAGGGAGCCCGCTGGGTTTGCACACAAAGCACTTTTTGCTCCGCTACCCTCTTCCAAACACCACAAATTAGAAAACCGAACGTCGAGCAATGAGTCCGCCTCTCCGCGACTCTATATTCACCAGTTAACCCATCGAATGCGACCCTTAATTTTTCCTCAATCAGTCCGCTTGGCAAACTTTCAGGGTTTCAAAGTAAGACGCCGTGCTACCTTTGTGAAGGAGGCTCAGTCGATCTTGGTGGGCCGTCCGCAAAACCGCGCGCGTACGAATCTGCGTGAAGCCATCCACAGGGGTCATCTCCAAAGAGCTGTCCGGCACCCTGAAGCGCGCGCTCGACGCGCTCGCGGGGTCGCTGCATTCGAGGGTATCTCTTCACGCTACACGCAAGCGCTGTCCTTCGTCCGGAACGACTGTAAGCAGTTCCCCTCGCGGACGGACGTATTGACGGAGCTGTCCGTGCTTCTGGACCGCGGCCGCCTCGCCGCGCTCGCGCTATCGCTCGCGCGCGCGCAAACCCTGCACGACAGGTTTGGCGGGGTGCTTCAAATCGAGGCGATGCTAGCGGCCGAGCAAAACGACGAAATTGCAGAAGACATACTCTGGACGGCGGGCTAGACGCGCGCGCTCCTCGCGGCCCTGATGCGCGCGCTTTCAGGGATCACTGGAGGAGCGGATGGCGGAGCTGAGGCGAGCGTGCACTTCTGCAAGCGGGAGACGCTGACCCGGGTGATTACCAGCCGGGCCGACCTCGGCCTCGCTGACGTGGCGAAAAAGTTCCAGCTCTCGTGTACCAGAAGACGCTGGCGGACATTGGTGAACTCGGAGGTTGGGGGGCACTATCCGACGTGTAATTTAAGCCTTATATCGTGTGGCCCCCAATATGCTGTTTGATTGAAACTACAGTTGCCTTTTTAAATGAGACGCAATTGGTAAAGAGAGCAATCTTCGAGAGCACTATTCAATTGCTTTAAAGGGGGGGGAGTAGAATAAGTTAGGGCATACAGGATAGGCATCTGCTTTTTCAAGATACAGTGAACCCCACAAAATCACGTGCGCCTCGAAGAGGTTGCAATTGCGGGCACGCGTAATGAAGAACGCCGTTCTCGAGGAAGGAATGCGTCTGGATAGCTCATGTTGGTTAAGTCGATGAATCAAGCTGTGGACTTGACGGGACACTTTTCGAGTTCTGCATCGGTTGAAAGTCAAGCAGAGCGGATCTCTTGTCTCGCAAAGGCTTACCCGTGTGAATATGAACTTGCACGTTCTTTGATGAGAATCGTCTTGATTAGAGAAGACTCGACTTTCAACATTCCGGCGTGCAACACGTTTCCGGGGATTTCGAAGCCAACCGCCGTGTCAAACGCGTGTCACACTTGGTCTTGATTTGCGGTTGCTGGTCCTCGTCACTAATAGTGGCAGCAATAATCTACAGTAAGGAGCAGCTCTAGCTGTCTCTTCAGGCTTGCATTCGCCAGTAATCACTAGGTCTTCGACTCAAGTAGACTGCCTCGAGAATTGAAAGCTCATTGTCGCGTATAGAACTGAGCTGTTCGTTCCAGACTTTCAATTAGTCTCCTACATGCACTTTCTCTATCTCAAACAATCACGTCTTCCAAGCTTCGTGTCACTCTCCCCCAGGATCGTACAGCCGTAACACTCTCAAGCGGACGCCGGCGCGCTGTAAGGTGAACCTGTTGTAGATCTATCAGATCATACGACCGGAGTTGAGGACAGTGTTCGATCTAGTTCTAGGTTAACCGATAACTTGGTTGGTTAGCCTAACTACGAACATTAGCTTAGAGTACAGTCATACTTAGGCTGAACGTGATTGTGCTGAATTCATACTTCACGAGACAAGAAAAACAACTCTCTCTGCAAGCGCCTCGATCCATGGTGTCCACCATGTGTGTGCATCATATCTAAGCCTAGCTGCACTCCTACAGGTTATGGGCCCACCACGCCACGGTGGTGAGAAAAGCAAGCAATCTAGCATCATTCTGGTTGGTCTGGTTTGGAGCCGGTCATAGTGGCACCAGGCCAGCTATGGGAAAGGCCTGAGTGAAATATCCAACCACCTTCCAGCTCTCCCTGGGGAGAGCGTGATGCAAAGATTTGCAACTGTTAGAGGCAGCAGAGCTTGCAGATAGAGAGACGGACAAATCTTCAACAAAACGATCAAGACTTTCTGAGCCAAGCAGGGGACCTCTGAAGCGACTCGCTCAAGTACCTGTGAGAAGAGCTGCAGAAAGATAAGATCGAGCAGAAGACTGTCCGAAGATTCAGCTAAAGAGAAGAAATGGAGTCAGAGAAACTCCTCATCTCCAAGCTGA
Organism: Klebsormidium nitens; assembly: GCA_000708835.1. Taxonomy (NCBI): domain Eukaryota; kingdom Viridiplantae; phylum Streptophyta; class Klebsormidiophyceae; order Klebsormidiales; family Klebsormidiaceae; genus Klebsormidium; species Klebsormidium nitens. Next base: position 11,656 of record DF236991.1, on the reverse strand, counting down.
ATTCAGAGAACTATGTCTCCTGGAAGACTCAGATGAGACTTCTCCTGACACACAAAGATCTGGATTCTGCAATCGAACCAGAGACAAGGTCAGAAGAGGTGCTCAACCGAAGGTCAGAGGATCAGAAGAAAAGAGAAGCCGTCACTCAAAAGAAAGCTCTCGCTCTGATTGGCCTGAAGGTGGAAGAAGAATTCCTCGGGGTGATTGAAGATGCTGGGGACTCAGCAAGGAAAGCATGGAGTACCTTCGAAGAGATGTTCCAAAGCGTCACGAATGGGAGGAAGCTAATGCTCAGGCAAAAACTCGCGACGTTGAAGATGGAACCTGGAGAAAAGGCTGCAAAGTATATCTCCAGAGCAAAAGATCTCAAGAGGGAGTTGCTACACGCCAAGCTAGACACCAGTGACGTAGATCTAGCTGCTGTTTGTGGTTTGTCTGCAGAGTTCAGGGAGATCAGGATGATCCTCGAACACAGCTCTACAGAAATAACTCTCGAGAAGGTGCTCCCCCTACTACTCCAGCATGAAGCAAGAATGGAGAGAGACGAAAATCTCGAAGAAAAGATGAATTCCACAGCTTTCTTCGGGAAAGGGGATCAGCCTAGGAGAGAGTGGAAGGGATCAAGAAAGGAGAAAGATCCTGGAGGCCTCGAGTGCTACACGTGTGGTGGTAGAGGACACAAGTCTGCCGTGTGTCCCTCAAGAACTCCCTCCAGATCAGAGTCGAAGGGGAAGAAGAAACTCTCAGCCAACAAGTGTGAACACTGTGGGAAGAAGGGTCACTCAGAAGACAAGTGCTGGGGAAAGCATGGAAAGCCTCAGAAGAAGGAGAAGCCGAATTCTGTTGCTTTCTCAGCATCTGAGGACAAGTTTGCCTCTAATCACTGGCTCCTGGACAGTGGAGCCTCTCACCACTTGACAGGTGACAGGTCAAAGCTCTTCGATCTCAGACCTGCCCCAGAAGGACTCCAAGTCGAATTCGGGAACAAGGGAATGCTGAAGGTTGAGGCTCTTGGATCAGCTGAGCTCAACTGCGTCACGCCAGAAGGAACTCAAGTCGTCTTGCTGAAGAACGTCAGACTGGTTCGAGGCGTTGGAGCAAATCTCGCTTCCCTGACCAAGATGCTCGAGGGAGGAGCCGAAGTGAGGGGGTCAGGAAGTCAGATCAGTCTGCTATTCAAACAGGAAGTGGTGATGCAGGCAATCAACTCTGACAGCATGTTGATCATTCAAGAAGAGGGGAATGGTCAAGCGTTTTCTGTCAAGGAAGAGCAAAGTGCTGAGCTTTGGCACAGGAGGTTCAGTCACGCTAGTCCTGAGGTGCTTGCCAAGATGGCAGAACAGGAGTCCGTTTCCAATCTCCCAGTCAGTGCAAAGCAATTCAGACAGCTCAAGGAGAAAGTTTGTGAGCCGTGCATCTTAGGCAAACAAACTAGACTCCCCTTCCAAAACAGCTATAGCCACTCCTCTCGCAAGCCTCTAGAGCTCCTTCACATGGATCTCTGTGGTCCTCTCCCTGTTAAGAGCAAAGGAGGTAGCAGATACATCCTGACAGTCACTGATGACGTCAGCCGATGCTCAGTCGTCAAATTTCTGCTAGAGAAGAGCCAGGCCAAGAGTGCAATTATCGGGATTGTGAAACAACTCGAGAACCAGCTAGACTCCCGAGTCAAAGAGTTTAGAACTGACAGGGGAGGAGAGTTTCTGAACAAGGAGCTAGCTCAGTTCTGCAGTGAGAAGGGGATCGTTCATCAGACGACAAATCCGTACTCCCCCCAGGAAAACGGAGTAGCAGAACGTCTGAACAGAATTCTCTTGGAGAAGGCGCGAGCGATGCCACTTCAAGATGCGGGACTCTCAAAGGAGCTTTGGGCCGAAGCAGTTTTCACAGCCAACCACGTGCGAAACAGAACCCTGTCGAGAGCGCACGGGAAGACGCCTTTGGAGGTTCTGACTGGAGAGAAACCGTCAGTTTCGCACTTGAGAGTCTTCGGCTGCATCTGCTACGCTCACGTCCCTGCACCGAAGAGGAAGAAGCTGGACGCCGTTGCTGAGAAGGGGGTGTTCGTCGGCTACGAGCCACACACCAAGGGTTACCGGGTTTTGAAGTCGGACGGGTCGATCCAGGTCTCAAGGGACGTAACCTTCCAAGAGACTGCGGAGAAGACTGAAGACAAGCCTCCCTCAACAATCCCCCAAGATGCAGATGAAGGAGATCTGGAGTCGGAAGGAGAAGCAGAGGGAGAGCCTGACGTCATCAACCCGCACGGCGAACCGGAGGGAGAACCCGAGCCAGCTACCCAACCGGGTCAAGCTAACCCTCCTGCTGAGCCAAAACCCTACAACCTGAGAGGGGACGGAGAGAGACGGAGCAACTCTTGCTACACAGGTCGAGAGTGGGTGAGAGCCAACGCAGCGCGCCAAAAGGCAGAGGGAGAGCCGGAGACGCGAACGGAAGCGATGGCCCGAGAAGATGGGGAGCTGTGGGAGAAGGCGATGGACGATGAGATTGCCTCGCTCTTGGAGAACGGAACTTGGACGGTGGAGAAGCCTCCGGATGGGGTGAGACCGGTTCCAGTGAGGTGGACGTTCAAGCTGAAGCGGGACAAGCAGGGGCAAATCGAACGGTACAAGGCGAGGTTCGTGGCAAAGGGGTTCAAACAAAAGCACGGGGTCGACTTCGAGGAAGTCTTCGCCCCTGTCAGCCGATTCCCCACAGTCAGAACCCTCCTAGCCGTAGCCGCAGCGAGAGATCTTGAGATCAAACAACTTGATGTCAAAACCGCGTTTCTGAACGGAACCCTGGAGGAGGAGATTTGGGCTGACCAGCCAGAGGGGTATGAAGTCGGGGGATCAGAGATGAAGCTGAGACTGAAGAAGTCCCTCTACGGTCTCAAGCAAGCCCCCCGTGCCTGGTACCTGTGCCTCTCTTCTGAGATGCAGAAGATCGGGTTTAGCCCCTCCACAGCGGATCCGGCGCTCTTCTGCCGGAAAGATCCGGGGAAGGAAACCTACACGGTTGTCTGGGTAGACGACAGCCTAGTGATCGGGACTCCGGCCGCAGTCGAAGAGACGAAGGAGGCCCTGTCAGCCGTTTTCGACATCCGTGACCTAGGGGATGCGAACTTCTTCCTGGGAATGGAGATCGAGCGGGACCGGGTTATCAAGACCCTGAAGTTAACCCAGAAGAGGAGCATCAAAGACCTGCTGGCGGAGCACGGGATGGCGGACGCGAAGGCGCGGGCGACCCCGATGAGCCCGGCGGAGAAGCCGACTCGAGAGGGAGAGAAGTTGGACGTTTCGGCGTTCCCCTACTCCCGTCTCATCGGCAGCCTGCTCTACATCGCCAACTGCACCCGTCCTGACATCAGCCAAGCCGTCGGGGTCCTGTCCCGGTTCATGAGCAAGCCAACCCGGGACCACTGGAAGATGGCACGGGCGGTGCTGTCCTATTTGGCGGGCACACCAGAAGTCGGGTTAAGCTTTGACGGGACAGAGGGGCTGAAGTTGAAGGGGTTCTGCGACGCCAACTACGCGGGCGACATCGACACGCGGCGCTCAACCACTGGCTACGTCTTCACTCTCGGGGGCGGAGCTGTTTCGTGGGCGTCCAAGTGTCAACCGACGGTGGCGTGCTCAACTGTCGAAGCCGAATACATGGCGGCCGCGTTCACGACCAAGGAGGCGCTGTGGCTAAAGAAGCTGTTTGCAGACCTGGACATCGAGTGCGAGACGGTGCAGATCGGGTGCGACAACCAGGGAGCAATCCAGCTGTCCAAGCATCCCATCGCCAGCCAGAGAAGCAAGCATATAGATATCAGCCATCACTTCGTGAGAGAACGCATCATGAGACGTGAGATAGAGTTCAAATACGTCAGCACAGAGAGACAGGCAGCAGACTTTCTAACCAAACCAGTCTCAGCCGATAAGTTTGAACTCTGCCGTAACCTCATTGGTCTGATGTAGTGTGAGAGAACTCCGTTCGAGAGGGAGTGTTGTAGATCTATCAGATCATACGACCGGAGTTGAGGACAGTGTTCGATCTAGTTCTAGGTTAACCGATAACTTGGTTGGTTAGCCTAACTACGAACATTAGCTTAGAGTACAGTCATACTTAGGCTGAACGTGATTGTGCTGAATTCATACTTCACGAGACAAGAAAAACAACTCTCTCTGCAAGCGCCTCGATCCATGGTGTCCACCATGTGTGTGCATCATATCTAAGCCTAGCTGCACTCCTACAGAACCAGAAGCAGCGAGGAGCGACTCCGTAAAGGCTCTGTGCTCAACCCAGGTAAGCGGTTCCCCCTAGCTTCGGACACTGAGTACGTGACGTTTTCCAAGTGGGTACTATTAGGTGTTGGATTCTTCGCTCTAATCTTTCTAGTTGTCTATGTGGGGGCGATTGAAGTTTTGTTCTTAATCGTTGTAATGATGCTGGATATTAAGATTGCTCAAATGCAAGAGAATGTTCTACGCTATCTTCCAGTAGGCGGTATGGTTGGACAGATGTTTCTAGTGATTTGAGAATGATCTCGTTCCCGTATTCAGTTGATCGTTTGCCTCGTTCTTCAAATCGGCAGCGTATCCACCAGCATTCTCGGACTCGATTGGCATGTTGCGGAGAACAGTCTGAGGCCCACAGTCGATTCTCAGTATCGCACGGATTTTGCTAGCGACCTCTAAGGGACTTCAAGACATGACTGGTCGCCTCCTCCTTTAATCGGAGAATCTGAACGATTGGTTTTCGTCCTTTCCAAGCCTCTTCGAATCTTGCCAGCATATTCGGAACGACACACTTACAACTATGTCGTCACCGTGTGTGGTCATGTGTTGAGCATCTTTTAAGCACGCTAAGTTCACTTCCGCATTCTCATCTCGCCTATCGGAATGCTTTCACGGGAAGCTTTCCGCCCTTAACCAAGATCAAAGGGCAGTGACCCAGATGTAGACCCAGGTTCGCTTGGTAGAAGGGCACTTGACCAACCACAAACCAAACTTGGTTGCATACCACTTCTCCCCGTGTACGACCTTCTGAGAAATCTGTTCCTAATTGCTTGCAGATTCCCGCGTTCGTCATGGCCAAGCAGCTGGCGCTCCCTTTCCTGGTTGTCGCCGTCTTTTTTGCGGCCCTAGTCGGGGCCAACACCCCGAGCTCCACCTCCCCCAATGCTGAAATCAACACCGTCCGCTACGGCTCTTTCTCCCTCGCGCCCTTCGTCATCCGTGACGTAAACAACCGGCGCCCCGGCATCACCGTGACGCCCTCAAACCAGGAGCTGTTCACCAACGTCACCTCGTCGCCAGCGGTGACGTCAGCGGATCCGGTCGACCCGCCGGCTGCCGTCGCGTGCACCGGGACGTCAGCCGGACGCAGGAGACCGTCTTCCGGCGACAATGGCCCGGGAAGTTGTCCTGGGACCGCGGCCGACCCAAGCCCCACGAATCAATCGACCGCGGCTTCCGTTATCTCAAGCATGGTGAGCAAGATTGCGGGCATGTATCTGAACTGCAGGATCACGGAGCCGGTTCGAGGGACCTGACCGGCTACTGTGAGCATGTTAAGAGTTACTCTCTTTGAAGACTTGAACTGTTCCTGGGAAGTGAGAAAAAGCGTTCTTGAGACTCGGAACTGAGAAAAGATCTACTCTCCTTGACGACTTGAACCGTTCTTGAAAGGAGAAAAATCGTTCTTGAGAAATGAGACTTTAAAGATCTACTCTCTTTGAAGACTTGAACCGTTCTTGAAAGTGAGAAAAACCGTTCTTGAGAAGTGCTTCTGGGCTCGGTCGTGGGATACTCGTCTTCGAGTTTGGTGGTCAAAGATAGTCTGCTCAGGGAAACTGCCAGGGCCGCAATTGCGGCTCTTCGCAGTTTCAACTTTCGGTCACCTTAGAGGCCCTGGAGGACGTTCTGTCTCAACAGAGGTCTCTGAGAATGTGAGCCGTTTCGAGATCCTTCAAGAAGAGCCTCGTGCATTCTTTTGATCCAAGTCGAGCAAGCCTGTCTCAGACAGATGCTTGCTCGAAAACGCCGAATGTGGTTTCTTCCGCGAGTTCCCGTATCGAATCGAGAGACCCTTTACTCTCCATAAGTCTTGATTTTATGTTTATGTGTATGTTGAGTTAGATCGGTTCCCCGGGCTAAAACAAACTGAGAAACTAAACCCCAGTTAACATGCTCCGCATCCGTACCCACCCCAAACCCCCAGACCAACCCCACCCGTCCCCCGGGCATGATCTGACTCAACACAGCCGTAACACAACATAAAATCGAGACTACTTTACTTTCCCCTCTAAAGCAGGACCCCTCGTCGGCGCGACACGCCTCCACCCAATTCTTCAAGGTCGCGCTCGCGCCCCCCCCAAGCGCGCGCGTCCTGACGTTTGACGGGATCGACAACCTGGATCAGCGGACGGCTGGGACGGGCATTTACAATAATACCAACCCCGACGTGGAGCCGTCCGATGGCGGGCTGTGCGCGGGCAACGGATTCGTCGTCCAGGTCGTCAAACGCGCTCTCGTCGTCTTCGATTCCGCTTCCGGGGTCCAGCTGACCGTTCCGGTGGCGCTGAACCAGTTTCTGCAGGTGCGCAAGAATCCGTCTTGAACCTTTTCAACCTAGCGGAGGTACTTTTGAAAAGCTGCTTTGATTGCATGCGGGAGAGAAAGATTCAAGGCTTTCCTTTCTCTTTCACTTTCTCTTTTCTTAATATCACACGCGTGTTAATTCGAAAAGGGGAAGGCGATCTTAGCAAACCCCTAAAATCACGATAAGGGTTCTTGCCCTCAGAAGAAGGGAATCTGTATACGAGTGTCTACAGGAACACCTAATCAGATAGGCTGAACACTGGTGTAGTTTAAAACCGACCTCACGGTTCGCTGCCGTGTTCAGACTGCGCTCTGGACTACTCTTCGTTTTTCGGGCAATACGGACAGTTCTCGTTTGTCGAGCATTCGAGAGGCCTGATTGATGTGCCGGCACACAAACAATGCTGTTCACCCTTTTACCTGGAGCCTTGAACCATCTAGCCAGTTTTGCACGTTGCCAAAACCTTTGAACCAAGACTCCTGTGAGGCGACTCTTTATTCGGGAACATGGCCCGAGAAATCGAAGTTCGCGCCCCTCGCAGGTATTCTCTTCAACTTAGAATTAGTAAGAGCTAGAATAGTAAGCTCCTCCACTAACAATAAAGACCTACCCACAAAAGCACGGCCGCTCCGCACCCAAACCCACCCTAACCCCCAAACTAACCCTACCCGTCCCAGGCTGGTTAGCTTACTATTCACTTTTGCTAAATTGAAGTCTCTTCTCGCAGGTGGCCCCGTTTAACAGTACCACCGGAGCCGCGCTCGGCGCGTATACCTCTAGCCCCCGCTGTGTATTCGACCGGGACACCGGGCGCTTCTTCTTCTCGTTCCTCCTCAACACGCTGAACGAAACCACGTTCATGCGCATGGCGCCGAGCGCCACCCTAGTTGCCGTCACCACCAGCGGCGACCCACGTGCGGGTTACGCTCTCTACCGGCTGCCCACCACAAACGACGGCACCGAAGGGACGCCCGATCTGAGGCCAACCTGCCCGTGTTTCCTGGTAAGCTGCAGCCGTCACCTCTTTTACCAACTTACCATGAACAAGCGGTAATGATTGATGCAAGGGAGCAGTCCACTTTTTCGGGTTCTAGGCTTTTAGGGTTTTGTCAAAACCCTAAAAGCCTAGAACCCGTGAACCCGTAAACAGACGTTCTCCAGAATAGTGGACTGTGGTCTCTGCGCCCGTGACCAGACTTCCAGAGTTCGGGCGGACCGCTTGATACGAGTCTTTGCTGTGTATCAACTTTCAAGCGCAAGGGCTGAAGTATCCCAAGTCCCTCCAGCGCGCGTGTTCACGTCATGTCCTTCTCACTCCGCATCTCAACAAAGTCATGAGCCACCAGATCGCAAGCAGCAGGCCCGGATCCATTGAAAGAGCACTCTCTCGGCCCAGGACCCGGCACTTCGTGGGTTTGGAAATCTCAGATTCCAAGCGTCAAATAAGCGGATATTCCGGCTTCTTGAGATCACAGAAAAGCTCTGAAGTTCTGGAGGATTTCTGGATGCCAGATTTCTATTTTCTGAAACCTAGAGATGCCAAATTCCTGCAAACATTTCAGGCGGATGCCAAGATTCCGGTTCCAGGGCCGAACTTTCATTGGAACGTTTTGGACATCTCCGGCTCTCTCTAGGCCGCTGTGCTCACAGAAAGCGTCCCTCTGTCTCAGAACGAGCCGAAGCTCGCCGTCAATGCGGACGTCCTGACGTTGAACGGAATATCGTTCTCGCTCTCCACGTTCGAAAGCTCAACTCAGGACGTATACGCTATGTCCAAGTTTGCGCTGGCGGCCGGGGACGCGTCCATCCCAACCGCCGCTTATATCAACAGCACGGCTACGCTCGTCGAGGTAAGCTGCACAGGAGGTTTTCGCCCTTAACCATAGCTGGTTATGGGCTGATTCTGGAACGGTTATGTGTCCGATAACCGGACCCGGGCGGTAACCAGCCTCGGAGCAAGATTAAAGTCCGGTTACTTGTCCAAGAATCTGAGAAAAAGGCTGGTAATCAACCTGGTTAGCAGCCAAATCTTGCTGTGACTGTTTGATGTCGGCGCTTGTCTTCTGTCTCCCTCAGCTTCGAATTGTTTGTCAAATTGAGATCTTTCAGTTATTTTTTATCCCTGCGTTTGGCTGCGGCTGAGTCGGTTTCTGGGAGCCGCAGTATGGAAGCGGACTTCGCTCTTTGACAAGAAATCCTCTCTTCAAGCGCTTTGTCCTCAAAGGAGCAGATTATTCAGACATATGCGAGTCCCCCGTTGAAAACATTTTTACCGCCTTCATTGTCACTCATGTCGAAAAGAGAATTTGCACGTCCGTTCCAGAATAATTATCGAACTCAGGTCGGAGGGAAAAGCTGACTTGTGACTTCAACCAACCTCTCAAAACAGATTCCCAATGCTTCAATTGGCGATCGATCATAATGTGTAACGTCGGATGAGTCTCCCTGTAAGCATTTTCAGCAGGGTGAACTGAACTGCCCCGTCTTGGATGATTTCCCAACGGGTTGAGGTAGCAACCGCCGCTTTTGAACGCACTTTTCTTCACGGCCGTCAACCAATTATGCTTGTCACACAAAGCGCGTGTGCCTTTGAAATGGTAGAAGTCGGCCTCATCGCGTATCCCCATCTCGAGGCATAACCGCAGCAAGTTTTGGCCTCTAACCAGGCTGACTACAGACCGACTCTCAGGTTCCTGGACAAATAACCCGGCTTTGACCTCGTTCCGGGGCTGGTTAAAGCCCAAGTCTGGTTGCTGAACATACAACCAATCTTTGACCAGCCGTAAACAGCCCCTAACCATCCATGATTAACGACCAAAAACTCCCGTTAACCGTCCAACGTGCAGGGCATGCCGGCTATAAACCTCAATGTGGCGCGCGTGTCCCCCGATGAGCAATTTCCGACCCAGGCGGGGGGCGTCGTCTATTTCGTCGGCGACACTGACTTCTTTTGCAACGGCACCCTAGTCCGCCAGCTGGCACTTTTCGCGCTCGTCAACACGGGCGCGTTGCGCGGGCCGAATCCGAACGTCTTCGGCCTTCAACTCGTCCAGACGCTGCTCGACTCCCTGGTGAGACTGGATTCGCTGACGTCATTCGAGGACTTAATAAACTTAAAAGGTTATAAGAGCAGCCGAGGGTCCACGCGTATTCAAAAAGCTACATGGAGGGTGTGCTACGCCGGATCCCGACCTGCATGGATCTGTTTCACACGAGATTTTGGTTGCCAGACTGAGTCTCAAGTTATCAGACCAATAACTGCGCGGGCTTTGACTTCGTTCCAAGGCTGCTTACCGCCCAATTCTGGGTTATTGAAAACTCAACCAGTTTTGAACCAGCCCATAGCCAGCCCATAACCATGCATGGTTACGGGCCAAAAACTACTGTGTTCGTCGAAAAGACGGCCGCTGCCGTCCTGTTTGAGAACGTTTCCTTTGAGACGAGCAGGAATAAATGAAAGATCCTCTGGTTTTTTGTTCGTATATGGGAGTGGTGAGGCTTCTCCCGCGTCCTTCGGTCGTGGGCCCCATCTCATGTGTTCCGAGTCCGGCCCCAACCGGGCCTTTCACAGGAAGGTTTGGCTGCTAACCAGGTTTGATAACCAGAATTTAGTGTGATTCTTTAACCGCGTTATAGCCATGTTAAAACCGTGGTTACTGCTCTAAGGTCTGGTTATTGGACAATTCAACCAGCTCTGAACCAGCCCGTAACCGACTATGTTTAACCGCCGCCAAAACTCCCTGTGTTTCTTTGCGCGCGCAGATTGAGTACAACAACTGTGCTTTCTTCGATGACGCCAGTCTGAGCCCCAACGGCGGCCTCCCGGCCACTCAGAAGAACGGCCCCCGGGTGCTCAACACAACGGCGCCCCTCGAGCTGCTGGACAGCTTCGACGACGCCGTGAGAGAGCTGGTCTTTGCGAACGGGAACCTCTTTGCCGCGCTCAACCACATAGTGCCCGGGGATGCCAACCGGCCGCCCACGGTGGGCATTGCTTGGTTCCTGATCACGCCCCACGTCGAACCGGCTGAAAACGGCCGCCCGGCAGAGGTCACGGGACGCGTTTTTAAGGCGGGTGTGGTCGCCGTTGTAAACAGGTGAGTCCCAGACACAGGGTTTTTGGCGGTTAACCATAGTCGGTTACGGGCTGCTTCGAAGCTGCTTAACTGTCCGATGAACAGACTCAGGCGGTAGTTAACCAGATTTTTAGCATGGATATATCGCGATTATTGGTCAGAGAATCAGATTGAGTGTTGGTTAGAGAACCTGGTTAGCAGCCAAACTTTCCTTTGGGTGTTTCGTTCCGGTGTCCTCATTACCAGCGACCTTCTCCGGCGCAAACTGGTCAAGATACTGGGAGAAAGTTATCAATAAGTGGCGTTGCGCCGATTTGGATGGTATCCGGGCTTGCTGTGCTGCAAGAAGAAAATTTTGATTTGTTCTGGTAGTCCGACATCTTCGCAGATATATATGGACCGTGTGCGCTAGCTTCGTGCTTCCGTTCTACTATCGTGCTGACGTATATCTCTCCCTGCCACCGTCAGCAACAACGTCCTCCACCCGTCGTTCGCCATCAATCGCAACGGGCGGGGCGTCATGGGCTTCTCCCTCTCGGGCCCCGACTTCTTTCCGAGCGTGGCCTTCGTCGCCTTCGATGACGTCAGCGGCCCCAAAGGTGACATTATCGTCGCGCGGTTGGGAGTGGCACCGGAGGACGGCTTTACGGGCTATGCAGTCTTCGCTGGCGGCTTTCCCCTGCCGGTGTCGCGCTGGGGGAATTACTTCATGGGCACCGCAGACGAGAAGTCGAACCTGTGGTTTGGAATCGAGTACATTCCGGACAGGCTCCGCGACCTGGCGGCCAACTGGGGCACGGGCATCGTCCGTGTGTCCGCAGTTTGAGTAGAGCAGAGTACGTCCTATAAGCAGAAGCAGCGTATGTCTTGTACGTTTTTGTTTGTTTGGTGATTTGGGCAACTAAGTTCATCAGATAAGCCCGTTTTGAGGAGGGAACTCAGTCCTCTGACCGTGTCGACTAGGTTTTTGTGACGGTTGGACAGGGTTT